>NW_020769329.1:16401173-16533190 GCF_900518735.1 Pseudonaja textilis
TCTTCTTCTTCTTCTTCTTCTTCTTCTTCTTCTTCTTCTTCTTCTTCCCCCCGCCCCCCTCCTGGGGTGAGATTCAATTAGACAATTTCAAAATGATTTTTTAGAAGCCTTATTGTCATTAATTTCTAATCTTAAAAACTTCAAGCAGTCTTCTTCAATAGAGTCTTAGAATAAGTTTTTTACCTCTTCCTTCCCACTTATAGCAATAAGCTTTGATTTTTAGTTCCAATATTCCAAAATCTTTTATCCCCTTGGCTTTAATTTTTAGGTTTATTTACCTTCTTTGCCCAAGCAGGATTTCCAGATTTCCGTCTGCTATTCCGTAGGGAAGGAGAGTGAGAAGAAATAACTTTCCCTTTCACAGCTTTCTCGCCGCTTGCACAGTCTTTCTGGGAAACAATGTAGCAATAAAAAAGGCAAATTTCCAGGTTTTAAAAGCTCCTCTTTGCCCGATTCAGCCAGAAAAAAAAACTTTCACCTTCTTCCTCCTGCACGATCTTATTCAGCTGCAGGCTTCTTTGTGGAGACCATTGTGATTTTGAGAATTGATTGAAATGTATTAATAAAAAGAAAACAAATCAGTTTTCTCTAGTCTGCATTCATTTAAAAAATCATAGGTTTAGAAGGGATCTTGAAGATTCAGAGTAGATATCCACAGGCAAATGACCGTCCAATCTTTGCTTGAAAGCCTCCAGAGATGAAGCCTCAGAAATGTAAGAATTAGATGGTTCTTTTCCTTACTCTGTCATGAAATTCTTATTTATTTATTAAATTTTTATGCTGCCCATCTCCCCTACAAGGTGGCTCTGGGCAGCTTACAAATTGTAAAACAAGTAAAAATAATTAAAATATTGAAACATTAAAAATATACATAATAAAATAGTATATGCGGCTTACCAGCTCAAGATCAAGTCAGCCTTCTATCCTGACTCAATAAAATGATGACCCAGATTATTGGGGAAAATATGCTGACTCTATATACTGCTTAGAGAGAACTGTAAAGCACTATGAAGTGGTATATAAGTCTGTCAGAGTATATTCATTAACTGGCAGAGACATGGTTAACAAAGTAAGCCTGGCAACAGACCAGCCAATGGGAGCTGATAACCTGGGTATGGTTTGGCTCTATGTGCTTTGCTGAGAATTGAAACTGAAACTAACTTGCTTGCTTACTAAAAACTGATATCTGCTCTGAGCTGCTGCTGCTTGTGTTTTTGCTTATGTCACGTTGAAAGAATCTACAAATGGTATTGTAAACTTAACTCATATTAATATGTTTATAAAGAAGTTAATGATCCTGCTGAATTAGTCATTTGTGTGTTTTCTGGATGTGAATTTATGCTGCAAACTCTAACAAAGTCTATGTGCTATTATTACTTGCTATTGCTATTAAGCCACTGGTTTAAATAATCTGTTAACATGAATTGAGGTATCTGCAGTACGCTGATGATAACCAACTCTGTATTTCTACCTCATGACCAAAGCAATGCTGTTATTGCTCTCCCATGGTGCCTGGAGAGTGTGGGGGGATCTGGATGGGGAACAACAGGCTTCAACTGAACCCTGGCAAGACCAAATGGCTTTCGTTGCATGGCACCTCGAGATCCATACAGAAAGAGGACTTTGTCATCTTTAATTCTGGATGGGGTTACACTACCCAGACAGATCCAGTCCACAATTTGGGAGTTCTCCTGGACTTGTGACTCCTGCTCAAAGAACAGGTGACAGTCACCACTAGGAGATCCTTTGTGCAACTTTGGGTTGTGCACCAGTTGTGGTTTCCTGGATCAGGAGTCCCTGCACTCAGCCATTCAGGCCTTAGTCATATCAGGACTGTATAACTGCAATGCCCTCTACATGGGACTATTGTTGAGGTAATTCCCCATTAGGAGAATGAGCGCATACAGGGAGACATAGTGAGAGTAATGTTGAATAATACACACACAGCACACAGATACACTGTACAGTAATTGTAGGTTTTTACTTCCAATAAATGTTTAAGCACAGTCCAAGATAAGCAGTCCAAGTCATTCACAGGTAAAGCAGTCAGTGTTCAGTTCAGGGATAATCCAAATATCAAAGTCCAGTATCAAAAACAGTTCAGTAACAGACTTACATCAATGATCAGTAACAGTCATTAGGAGGAATGGCAAAACTCTCTAACAGAAAGGAATAGAAACTCACTGAGACTCTCTTCTGAGACTAAACAACCCAGTTTCTGGCTCCATCTTAGGGCCGTTTGAGAAACCACACCCAATTACAGTTTTAGCATACTCTTAAAGACATAGTATTAAAATGTCTATCCTAGTTTATATATTTCCAACCCAAATAACTGTTCGGTGACTTACATTCCTAACAGCTATTCTTGAAGAGCATTTGAAAACTACTGTTGGTGCAGAGTGCAGGCTCCCAAGAATGACCCATGTAACACCACTGCTCCATGAGCTGCATTTGGCTGCCTGTCTGCTTCCAAGTGCAATTCATTGTGGTGATAATCACCTTTAAATCCCTTCATGGTCCAGGTTACTTGAGGGACTGATTCAGCCTACTGGAATTGACCTGCCTCACCTGTAACCAGCAGAGGAGGCATACTACAGGCCCCTGTCAGCCTGATTATTCTATTTGGCAGGATCCAGGAGAAGGGCTTCTCTGCCATTGCACCTGTCCTGTGGAACATCTTGTCCCACAGTGTGAGATCGGCCACAACCTTCCTGATCTTCTTTAAGGCCTAAGGGCCCGGCACTGCCAGTTAGCTTGGGACTCCAATAGGGGACTTCATAGTTGAGGTGATTGATCAATTAATAACAGATTCCAATTCCCCTATCCATCCTGCTTCCACCCTCTCCATCTTTTAATTGGGCGGTAGTGTTTGGATTTTGTAGTAACTTTTTCCCCCCTATTTTATTTTATTTATTTATTTTTAGTTGTCAATTACTTACAAGATAATAGGTATAAGTAAAAACATAGTTATGAATACATGGATACATATAAGACACATATATACATGGATACATATATATGTTATTCAGCTTTGTTCGGGTGTTTTCCCACGTCATTATAGTTGTGCTTTTAAAGTTGTAGCAATGTTTCGGCAGAATCTCATCTGCCATCATCAGGCTTCTGTATTGTGTTCGTCTGTGAGTCAGACTTTTACAGTTGTTTCAGTTTTAAATTTGGGGTTAGCCTCCTGCTGTGCCAGAATGGTTTTTTCTTCATCTTGATTGGTTGGGAGTCTTGGTCTGTGTTTATTGGTCTTGGAGTTTGCTGTGTTCTGCTTGATTGGTGTTTCTAATACCTTCTGTCTGTTTTGTGGCTTTTTTTGTGTCTTAATTGGCTGGCAACATTGTGTTCCTGTATTGGAGGCTTTTAGTGCAGCTTGGCTCCGAGTAAATGGATGGCTATCATTTGTTAGGAAGCAAGGTTTCATCTGGGTGCCTGGTTGGGGTGTGTTTGAGCTGGAGGTATCAGGGGAGATCTGTTTGTGCCCAGGTGTTTGCCTGGCTTGTGGTGTGGAGATTTTTTTGTTTGTGAGTGCAGGCTTCCAAATGATTGACAGTCAATGATTGACTCACAAACAAACACATCTCTATTTGTTGTCTGTTTGACAGGAATGCTTCTATCCAGTTATGCAGGTGTCCAAAGATACTGTCAGATTTTAGTTTTAGGAGTAGTTTGTCGTGTACCACTGAATCAAGGCTTTACAGAAGTCTATTGTAGATTGTGTCTATTGCTTTGCCCTGATCGAGTTGTGTAGTCCATATGTTTTTGCAGTGTAAGAGTTGCAGATTACATGATAGTTTTTTCCTAAAACCAAATTGTTTATTATTGTTTGTTTCTAAGTGGAGGATGATGGATTGGTTAATAATTGATTCCATGACTTTACAGGTGACGCAGCATAAAGAGATTGGTGTGTAATTTTCAACTAGGTTGGGGTCTCCCTTTTTGAAGAGGGGGATGACCATGGCTTGTGACCATAGTTTTGGCAAGGAGCTGGTCCTGAAAGATTTTTCAAAGATTATGCTTAGAGGTTCGGCTATGGCAGTGGGTAGTTTTTTTTAAGAAGTAGGCACATACTCTGTCCGGTCCAATAGATAGAGATGGTTTTAGATTGCACAGTGCTTTTTCAACAATGTCTTCTGTAAAATTGATATGTATTAGATCATTGCAGCTGTTTGTGGTTTTTTTAGTTTATACAGTTTTTTATGATTGTAAGCCACCCAGTTACCCTAAGGTAAAATGCAGAGTTTATAAATTTAATAAACAAATAAAAAATATACTAAAACTAAATCCTTATTTTGAGTTTGGAATTCCCTCTGCTTCCACTAACTGGTTTTTTTTTCCTACCCATGCAAAAATAAGTCCACTCACTCTTCCCTTTGAAAACTCTTCAACTATTGGAAATTTGCTATCATATCTCCCCCTAGTCTTTTCTAACCTAAGGTACCCAGTTCTTCATAGGATTGTCTCCTTTTGATACTTTTTTTCTGCACTCCTCCCAATTCAGCATCCTTCTTGTATTGTGGTGAGCAGAATCAAGAGATGGGAGGCATATAAATTTAATAAATACAATAAATTTATTTTAAGCCTCATGCATTCTTCAGCTCAGCCCTTTTTTTACTTGACCAATCTTGTATTCAATTCACCCATTCATGTTTGACCCTTTATCTCAGACTGATAGGATTTATTCAACACAGCAACACAGCAATTAAATTAAAACGAGGTTATAGAGCTTTGCTTAATCTTTAACCAGCAAATCAAATAGTTTCGGAGTCAGTAAGGAAATTTCTATACGAAAGTACGCTTCATACATTCCTTCAATGTATTTCGGGGAAACCACGCGCTTTTACATAAAAGAAAGGCGCGGTTCGAAGGGATGTGGCATCTTTAGCATGCACTATTTATTCATTTGGAAGGCTGGCAAACTACATTTCCCAAGAATCTTTGCGCGAAATGTGTGCCGCTATTGTCACGGCCATCTTGAAATCTGAACTGCTATCCAAAAAGATTTGGGGGTTGCTGCGTCTTTCCCAGTCTTGCGGTAGCCTGAGCAAAAGACTTAGTAGCTTCTTGGAAGGAGGTGATACTGAAGTCAGCTGGTAGTGAAGTAAGTCAGCTATCCGATTCGGGCGGAGAAAAATTGAACGGAGGCGAATTTTTCAGCTACGCAGATCTGTGGGGAAGGGTTGGGTTTTTTTTGGCTCCTCCCATCTGAGTTAGTGATGTTTCGGTCAGCTAAAACCAACCCTGCTGGGAAATAGCAACCGAGAGAGACAGAAGAGAAGGGTGGCCCCTGAAGGAGGACGCTGGCGAAATGAGGGAATCGTGTCGAATTTGTGGTCGGGAACTTTGTGGCAATCAGAGGCGCTGGATCTTCCACACCGCAACTAAATTGAATTTCCAGGTTTTGCTCTCGCATGTTCTAGGCAAGGAAATCTCACGTGATGGCAAAAACGAGTTTATCTGTAGCAAGTGTGCCTTTATGTTGGAGCGCATATATCGCTTTGATACTGTTATTGCGCGCATCGAGGCGCTGTCAATTGAACGATTGCAGAAACTAATGCTAGAAAAGGACCGCCTCAAGCTGTGTATCGCCGAAACATACAGGAAGAATAATGACGAACCCACCGACGAGACGACGGATGTATCCAGCCTGCCGGATCTGCGCTACTCGACTCTCCTCCAGGAAGACTTCGCTTATTCAGGGTTTGAATGCTGGACAGAGCCGGATGAACGCGTTGGAGACCCACAAGCGTGCCACGGTGCAGAAAGCCGTCCTAGGCGGTGTCGGGGTTGCGCTGTGCTGCGTGTTGCTGATGCTGATTATGAGGCAATTTGCAAAATCCCACGAAAAGTGGCAAGAAATCTCTCCAGGTGTTCTGCCAACGTTTGTAGTGAAGAGTTACTTATATGTGAGCCAGTAATTACTGACTTGCTAAACGTCAAGGCGCCTTTGAATGAAGAAAGAGTGGAAGGAGAAACTTCCGAATTGTCCCTTGAATCGTTGGATGCAACCGCGATCGCTGATGCATTACATCCAAAAGAGGAGGAAACGGGCACAGAGTCAAAGAGAAACCCGACGTGTAACTGTATAAGTGATTGTGGAATACAAAGCTTGTCACTTCAAGGCAGCAGGTTAGAGGTAGCCCTTAATTTGGTGAAAGCTTTTGACTGCAAGCCAGTCCAGAGTCCCAGAGGGAGTAAGTTACCTATTCCTGTAAAATCAAGTTCTCATTGCCAGAACTTCGATAAAAACTCTTCTTCTGGCTTCCCAGATGTGGTGCTGAAATCTCAACCTGGCTTTGCCTTAGCTTTTGCCTTGGAGATGTCCGATCTGCAGGAATTGTGGGAAGATTTATGTATGGATTATGTTCCACTTCGAACTAAGGTAGAAGATTGTTTCTTCCAATATTGCCTTTCAGATTCTCGAATATTATCATCCTATACTTTTGATTCACTTTTGGCTTGAGATGCAATATTTTTGTAACCCACCTGTAATTTACTGGTTGCTTTTTTCATCCACTATAGTTTACCACTTACTTTCTTCACCCATTATTGTTGGATTCTGAAAATTGCATTTTCATTTTCTGCTTTTTTTTGCTTGAAGTTCTTTTCTTTTAGCTTTCAGTTACATTGCTTTGCAAAGGATTAAAATGAATGTTATTTTCTGTCTTACATGTGAAATAAGAGTTATCTTTTTAAAAGGACTTGTAGAATTGAGTTCATTAGTCCAGATTTGTGCTAGCTATGACTTGATTAAGATATATAAAAATTTGCATGTTTTCTATGGTTTTTTTTTAAGGGAATTGCTATTGTCGTAAAAATATATCACTTCAGATTGTCCTCATTGGCATGCTAGATATCATGTGCAAGGAGACTGTATTATGAATTTCATTGACTTTATTAACAAAATTTTATAAATTTTACTGATATATCATATAGTTATACTTAACAAATAGTACCTGTAACAACATTTTTAAAAGATTATTTTTATCCTGCCTATTATTTCTATAAAGAATTCAAAGTAGTGAACATACATAATATTCTTTCCTCCTCCTACTTTCTCTTCAAGAGCAACCACTCTATGAAGCAAGTTGGACTGAGAGAGAATGGCCAAAAGACACCCAGCCAGCTTTCATGTCTATGATGAGATTAGAACTCACTGTTTCTAGTTACTAACCTGATGTCTTAACCGCTAGATCAAATTGGCTTTATACGAGGGCTATCCACAAAATAGATTACGTTTTCGTTTGTAGCAAGAAGTGGCGGAGCTAGCGTGGCCATCTTTGGTCTGTGCGTCTGCTCAGTCTGCATCTAGTCGTGCTAGTGGGAGGTTCGTATCGTTGCCCATTATTTCACAGCAAACGTTTGAAATGTGTGCTGCAATTGAAAATCCCACGAGTTGTGAGGTGTGATCAGTGATAAGGTTTTTGTTGGTAAAAAACCATAAACCGATTGAAATTTTTCGGCAACTGTGTGAAGTGTACGGGGATTTTTCCTCATCCTCCCTACAGCCCCGATCCTGCACCAAGCGACTACCACTTGTTTCCAAGGATGAAGACCTGGCTTGGAACACAGCGCTTTGACGACAACGCGGAACTGCGGGTGTGCGTGACTGACTGGCTCAAATCTCAGGCGGCTGAATTTTATGACAATGGAATTACAAAGCTTGTTCACCGCTATGATAGGTGCCTCAATTTGTTCGGTGAGGAAAAATCTCCCACTTGAAAGCATTCAGGACTTCTCGAGTGCTGTAGTTCGGCCATTTTTAAACTTAATGCACCATTGGCGCACTCCACCTTCAGTGATGATATTGTCCCCGTACACTTCACACAGTTGCTGAAAAATTTCAATCGGTTTATGGTTTTTTTGCCAACAAAAACCTTATCACTGATCGCACCTCACAACTCGCGGGATTTTCAATTGCAGCACACATTTCAAACGTTTGCTGTGAAATAACGGGCAACGATACGAACCTCCCACTAGCACGACTAGATGCAGACTGAGCGGCAGACACACAGACCAAAGATGACCGTGCTAGCTCCGCCCCTTCTTGCTACAGACGAAAACGTAATCTATTTTGTGGATAGCCCTTGTATTTATATATTTATCATATCTATTTTTATATAACAATAAATGCTAATTTATATGCAATAGCACTTATAGGGCTTTACAGCACTCTCTGAGCAGTTTGCAGTGTCAGCATATTGTCCCCAACATTCTGGGACCCCATTTTCCAACCTTTGGAAGAGTGGAAGGCAGAGTCAGCCTTGGGCCTCCAGACTGTGGGCAGAGTTAGCGTGCAATACTAAGCAGTATGCCACCAGGGCTCATTACTTTAGAACGTAGAAGAATGCCTGTAACTACAGTATAGTAACTGATTTTCAAATGACAGTTGTACTTTCTTTCAGCAATTTTGTTTTCTCCTAGTTTTTTCACATTACAAAATCAGTTAAATTAAGTTGAATCTCTGGTGGAAATCCAGAGATATAGCATCACACACAGAATTGAGCTTTTTTGAAGATTATCTTCTTGCAACATCTCTAGGAATTGATTCTATTAAAATCATGAATTAATTCTGGAATTTGTGAAAGAGAAGCTGCTTTCCATAGTTTTAATGTATGCACAATCTTAAGCATGCATACAGAAATCCTACTGAACTCAATAAGTAAGATTAAGTTGTGCTTAAAATCATAAAAAGTTAAAAAGATCTACTGGACTTAAACTAGTACTTTTTATCTAGATAGATATCTAATCTAGGGTAAGATTAAATTGATTATAAATATGGAAAAATGGGCTCAGACATAGGTTAAAAAAATTGTCAAAAAGATAGATTAGATAGGCAGGTAGGCAGTCTAGTCTTACGACCATATCAAAGAATATAAAAGTAAAATAAAAGATCTAGTTCCAGGATAAAACAGGTTAAAGAAAATACAATGTATTAAATACAAAGAATCAACAATCAAATAAATACATCACTTTTATGTGATAGCCTGATCTGTTCAATATAACACTTAGCTGAACTGCCTCATCTATAAGCTTAGCAACTATGCTAATAGTGTAGCTAAAATGTTAGAAGGCAAGCTGCACTCCATTAAAAAAACTAATTTCTTAGTTTTCTTTCTTATAGAGATATATTGCAGATAACTTAGTGAAAGATGTCTCTGTCTAGGGGTGTGTATACTTTATATTTTGAAATTATTTGCAAAAACTGCCTTCAAACTTGGGTAATTGCAGCACCTTCTCTGCTATTTACTAAAAAAGCTGAATGTTTCAGATTCATGAGCCAGAAAAAAAGATAATGATGTTTTAAATAATCCTCTCAAGTTCAGCAGCTTAAAAAAATATTATTTATTTGTTTGTTTGTTTGTCAAACATGTACAAGATAACGAGTATAGGTATGAACATAAACATGAACAAAGGAAGTAAATGCAGATAAATGGGGACGGTGAGATAGGGATGGTAGGCATGCTGGTGCGCTTATGCATGCCTTCTAAAATACAGAGCTTTGTTAATAAATAAATGCTACACTTTGCCTCTTCCAAGTAGTTTTAGTGAAATGATATAAGAACAAAAGGTAAAGAATATCTTAGCAACTACTATTTTTCTTATTCTCTTTCTCTCTTCAGAATATGTTTGAGGCTAATCAGCAGCTAACTTACTGTGACATGTCATTCAGCGAAGAGGAAATTGTATTGAATGATACAGAACATATGGAAAAAACCAGCTCTTTAAATGCTATAAATAAGGTATTTATTTAATTTCAAAAATGTTCAAAATTATCTTGGGAACAAGATAATTTATGTAATAAATGTAATATCTTCAGTCAGTGTGCTAGCTAGAATACACCTTAATGTAGTTTTGGCATTCAAGGTTGGAAACAATTAAGCAAATACATTACAGGGCAGGAAGATCTTAACAAACTGAAATATTGTGCAAAATCTAGCCCTATGAAATTTAATAGGATCAAATCAAAGAGATAAGTACAGGATGGTGGGCATAACAGTGCATGAAAAGAAAAATTGCAGGTGTCTTGCAGCCAAATGAGCCAACACTGTCAGATCCGTGTATCTGTCATTTCTTCAGTGGAAGAAGAAAAGTGGGGGGGAGGCTGATAAAGAAATCCTTTCTTGATGTAACCTGAATATATTTAATCTTATATCGAATTTGTATAACCCACACATCATAAGATGGAGGGAGAAAAGCCAGATGGCCAGAACTATCACCTCTGAGAGGCACAACCAGGAGATGAGAAGGTCATAAAAATTCAGTGAGATTGTACTTTGGGAATCTCTTGAATAGTTCGTTCTAAAATGGGGGTGTGGGGGAAATTAGGTATGCCCTGGGAAACTGAAAAGATAGTTCCTTACACAACACATAATGCAGCAAGGCAGGGAAAGTGTAGCCATATAGTCTGACATTCTTCCCAATCCCTTGACTGGTAGCACCCATTGGATGTGTCTATATTTTTTTCTGTATAAAGAAATATTGTGTGTTTCTGTACTTCCTGCTTATATGTCTGCACCTGGCAGCACAGGGCAAAGCTATGTATACTCTGCTAAGGGTCAAATGTCTAGGATAAAGAATAGGTGAAAATAGAACAGTTGGCAGCTTTTGAAGAAATAACTTATAGGAATTCAGAGGAGGATTTTTTAAAAAATTCAATTTCTATTCAGCCCATTTTCATATTCACTTTTTCGTTTCAAAACTTCTCTGACTGCAGCATATCAGATTTTCTGCTAGGTTTTTGGAGAGCTAGGCTACTGATGGATAGAAGAGCAGGCAGGAGCTAAAGCTATATCTATAATTTTTCCCAACATTTTGTTAGGTTGGCAAAGCATAAAAAAATCAAATGCAATCCTAGGTAGCATAAATAGTGTAGGGTCAAGATTAGGAGAAGTCACTATTCTTCTCTATTCTGGATCTTTTAGTGCAGCCAGTTCTGAGCATGACATTTTAGGAAGGACAGTGACAAACAGGAGGAACAATCCAGAGAGTAAGAGGCCTGGAAAGAAAAATATAGGAGCAAGGGTTGTCAGAGTTGGATATGTTTAGTTGAAGAATAGAAAACTTGTAGGGAGACAAGAATCTGAAGGTCTGTCATACAAAATATGGATTTTCAAACTCTTTCCAACCATGGGATCTTTTAGATTTTTTTAAAAAAATCCTGAATCCCACTCAGTAGGCAAAGCTCTACTGATAGAAAATTGGTTGTGTTCAAGTAAAATTTTATTTTACACAAATTTTAATGGCATCACATCCAATTTGAAAAACCCTAATCTAGAAGATGGGATAGAACTGTTCAATTGTTTTTTGGAAACAGGTAAGAAACTGTAGGTTTAAATTACAAGAAATTGATTTTAATTAAACATGAGGAAAAAATTCCTACTGGAGGTGCTGAAACAAAGGCTGGATGGCTATTTTGGGATGCTATAGCAGTGGCTTTCAGCACTGAGCAATGTTCAAATATATTATCTTCAAGATCCAATTCATACATTCATTTAGCAGTAATACTAAAATAATACAGAAATAATTTTGACTTAATCCATATTGTAATATTTTGTGCCTGCTAAAAAGGCACTTTGGTAATGCTTTAAATAAATGTGATTTAAAATTATTTGACAGTCAGCTGTAGAGTAATCCATTATTTGACAGTCAGCTGTAGAGTAATCCAGGGTTTCTGGTTAAAATTTAGCTATTTGAAGTTTTTACTTAAATGTCAACAGTCCAACTAGCAAACCCAAGAAAAGTAGACACCCTCAGAACTTTGTAATTCTAAAACTAAAACTTTATTGGAGTATTTTGACACTGAAGAAATAAAACCAGCTCTGAAGTTTTGCATATATGTATAATCTTCAGAAAGCAATAGCTTCCTGGTGAAGCATTTACATGCTTTATTGTATCTAGTTATATTAATGATACTTCAGAGTTGCAAGACAATTTACTGCTAGTTTTCCTTTTCTTAAATATAAGAAATAAATATAAAAATTAAATTAGTGATATAAATTTATTTATGGTATTCAGCAGCTCCAAGACAAAATGAATGAAATGGATTTTGAACGGAAATCTCTCCAGCATGCATCCAAGAAACAGGATCACATAATCCAGAAATTGAAAGAGATGTTAAAGAGCAAGGAAAATGAGGTTTGTAATTCTTTGAAGAATAGATCTAATGACTGAAATATAATTAAAATAGAGCTGGAAGGAATCTTGGACGTCTTCTAGTCCAACCCCCTGCTCAAGCAGGAGACCCTATATCATTTCAGACAGTTGGCTGTCCAGTCTTTTCTTAAAAACCTCCAGTGATAAAGCACCCACATTGTCTGATGGCAAGCTATTCCACTGGTTAATTGTTCTAACTGTTAGGAAGTTTCTCAATTCCAGGTTGCTTCTCTGCTTGATAAGATTCCATCCATTGTTTCTTGTCCACTTTCCCTCCTCCTTCCCTTGTGCCGGCCGCTGTGTTGCCTGTTTCTCCACTGTAGCACAGCACCCAGGGTCCACTTTGATAGCGTGTGTGTATGTGTAGTAATTTACCTGGCCAAATAATCCCGTAGTCTCTCCTACATTGGGCCCAGCTTCGATCATGCTGCCAACTTAATTCCTCGTCCCTTTCACTTTTGCCTGCTGACAACACCCCGTTGACAACACAGCTCAACGTGGAGGGAGGAATCCTTCCACTTCCCTGCAATTCTTCACCTTCCCACATGAGCTCTTGGGAGCATCAACTCCTTGCCTCTATGGTAACCCCATTTCCTTGTTCCTCGGAAACCTCGCCTCTTAAAGGAGCTGCATCCAGAAGGCTGAAACAGCTGTGAAACCAACATGCAAACAAGCACCCTTTGGAAATTTAACAACCGGTTTGCCCAAGGTCAGATTGGCCATTGCAGAAGGCTTGTTCCCCATGTGCAGGGGAGCTGGAGGACAGGGGGTGGCCACACTTCCCACGACAGCTAACCTGACCCTGGGCAAACCAGTTGTTAAATTATTTGAATCCCACCACTGAAGGGCCTATTGTTCAAATATGTCAAATCTTTTTGGACCTTGAGCCGATCATCTAGAGCAGGGGTGTCAAACTGGCGGCCCATGGGCCGGATGCATCACATGCAGGCCATGCCCATCCTACCTCCGCAAATGGGAAAAACATTGCAAAACGTTACATGATGGCAATGTGACACCACCAGTTTGACACCTGTGATTTACAGTGTTGGCTATTCTTGCCAGCTTTGTGTCATCTACACATTTTATGAGTTCCCCTTCTATTCCCTCATCTAAGTCATTAATGACAGGGGTTGCCAACCTTTTGGACTTCAGGGACCACCAAACTCATAATTTTAAATCCCGCGGAACACTAATATGAATTTTGACTCACTGCGGCTTGCTGACGTTTTCCCAGGGTCTCTGCAGAAAGCAGCAGAGACTCTGGGAAAATCCCAAAAAACGCCTGCAAGAAAATTCCCCACCCCATTTTCCTACTGATCAATCATTCTTTATTTGGCATTGCAGGATATTGTCTCCAGCTCTGTTCTCAGGGGGAAAGAGAGAGAGAAATAGAAACTTTTGGCTTCATGCAAGGAAAGCAGCAGAAGCAGCAGAAGTCTTTCTTTCTCTCTCCCAAACTCTGCCAGAAATGAGTCTTTGTGAGACTTGTGCCAGCACAACCTCTTGGGGCAGGATGCCTTCTGGCAGAGTTTGGGGGAGAGAAAGAAAGACTTTTGCTGCTTTCCTTGCGTGCAGCCAAAAGCAGCAGAAGAAAGAAGTGGAAAGAAGCAGCCTGGTGGCCAGGCGAGGTGCGTGGGGTGAGTGGGGCAAGTTCTCCCCCTCCGCCCTTTCCCCCTTCCCCTCACTACCTCGTGTTGTTTGCAATGCAAGCAACACAAGCCTTGTGTTCCCGTGGCCCATGTGGGCAGTGCAGCCTTGTGTTCCCACATAGCCTGGATTAATTGCTTTGGGGGGTGTTTTGGGGGTGACATTTCTCTGCGGACCACCAAAATTTTCTTCTTTTTTTAAAATTTTTTAATTGATTTTTAAAAACAAACATAAACAAACAAAACATAAAACATGAAAACATGAAAACATGAAAACATAAAACATCTTTTTTGAAAGCAGCCTGATCCCGGTTACATCTTTTCGTGCAGACACAAATTCAAATTCATCCTCATTTTTATATTCCATTCCATATCTTATTACCATTCTACATTTTCCATATAACTTCTCCCCTCTTTCAACTTTCTTAATTTTATTTTATTTATTACATCTCAATTCAAATAATCATACTTACATTCTTTGTCCTGTTTCAGCTGTCTATTATCTTTTCTCATTAAGCAAAATTTCTCCTGTGGTCACTAATTGGAGTATGACGCCTTTATATCTTTTCCCTAAAATTATAACAGTTAATATAATACATAACTTCCGTTCGGATTCTGCTTGGTACATTCTAAAACTACATAATGTATTTTTAAAAAGAAAAAATTATAAATATATAACATAATTAAAACAATCCATACCAATTCAATTCTATCATTAATATTAATATTCATTTAAATCTTAAACATTTTACACATTACTTTTCAAATAAGTATCATACTTCTATGGAAACACTTATAAACTTTCCATAATTACTTCCCTCCCACTTCACTTATATTTTATAAAATGTTGAGTAGTTAAAATGTTCCCATTCCTTCCTAGTTCAATTCTCTCATTTTTCATTTCATTTATTTTGTTCACAAAAGTTTCACTAAATTACACTAACTATTTTATTCCACTTTTAAATCATATGTTGTTTCCAATTTTCTAACATTATTTCTATTACCAATATAACAATACAATCTTATGTACCTTTACAGAATCCCTTTTCCAGTTAAATTTTCATCCATTATCTCTGAATAAATCCTGTTTCTTTACATCTTGCTCCAGACCTTTGTAACTTCTCTTCCCTTCTCTTCCCTTCCTTCTCCCCTTTCTTCTCTCTCCCCTTTTTACCCCCCTGTCTCTCCACCTCCATTTCCCTCTTCTGTATTGCTTTCCAACATTATATCCCCTTATTTTTCCCTTTTTTGGCTGTTTTTTTAGGTCTTGGATTCTCCATTCTCTTTCCCCCCTTTCCCTTTTCTTCCCCAGATAGAATTACTTGTTCATTAAAAATGGCTTCTTCTTTGTCCCAATCTTCTTGTTGCGCAGTCTTTTCTTGTTTCTTGTAAACACCAATCACCATTTCTAAGAATTGGAAAATGGAACCAAAGGAGCCCTTCCCTTTTTGTTCCTCTTCTTTATATTTTTTAAATTCGATTTTCAGTTCATCCAGAAAATTCAGTTCATCCAGAAGTGATGCCATTGTAGAAGGTTTTTTTTAAACAACCACCCAATTGTTTTTAGTCATTCAAATATGATTTCCAAAAGTCCCAAAGTCACCAAACAGTCCAAATACACACAAGCTGTTTCTTTTAACACTTTCTTCTTTTTTCACTTTCTCTTCTTGGGGTAATTATTTAGTTGAAAGTTCCAGTTAAAATGTATCCTTTAGAAGTCTTGTTAAGATTTAACTTTAAATTCTTTTGAATTCCAAGCAGTCTCCTCCTTCCGAGTCCTGCCCTTATTCTTTTCGTCTCCCTTCCCACTTATAGCAAAAGGATTTTTTTTGTGTTCAGAAATCTTTATTGTCCCTTTGGCATTTAATTATATTTCCAGTTTAATTACCTGTTGGTGCCAAAGCGGATTTTTCCGATTTCTTTATTCAGATCTTCTCGTTATCAGCATGAGGAAGGAGAGTGAAAAAAAAAAAAACCCTTTCCCTTTTCACTTTCGTTTGCTGCTTCCGAGTCTTCTTTGGGAGCGATGTATCTTTTGCAAAATTTAAATTCCAGGGTACCTTAGTTGTTACTTTTTGTCCCGGTCAGCCAAAAACTTTCACTTCTTAATTTCCTCCTGCACTTTCTTTTCCGGCTGGGTGCTTCTTTGAGGCGGCCATTTCTGACCGCCGCTCTTACCACCTTCAGGAAAGGGAGTTTAGCCAGCTGAGGAGGAGGCGCCTCACCTCGCCCTTGCTGGATCTCCCCCATCTTCACCACCTCTACGGGGTGGCTTAGCCCTGAAGCCAGCTGGCTTGGGGCGCTCCAGCGGCGAGCCCAGGCAGAAACCGTGCATGATTGCGGATTCCTGCCTGCCACCGAAGCCCTGCAAACCAGAAGACATCCGGACCACCAAAATTTTCTTGTGGACCACCAGTGGTCCCCAGCCCATTGATTGGCAACCGCTGATTTATGAAGATATTGAATGCTGGGCCTAAGATGGAATCTTGTGATACCCTACTGCTTACTTTCCTCTATGTAGATGTAGTATCATTAAGGACTACTTGTTGAGTATGGTTTGTCAGCCAGTTACAAATCCATCTGGTGGTGACGCTATCTATCCCACATTTTTCTAGCTTACCAAGAAGTAGCTTGTGGTCTACTTTGTTGAATGCCTTAGTGAAATCTAAGTATACTATGTCCACAGCATTTCACTGGTCAACTAATTTAGTCACTGTCAAAGAATGAAATAAGATTCATTTGGCATGATCTGTGCTGGCTTCTAATTATAACCTTATTTGTGTCTAGATAGTCACAGATCTATGATGTCAGATCCATGTATCTGCCATTGTTCAATGGAAGAAGAAGGGGGGGGGAGTTGGTACAAGTAATCCTTTTTGATGTAACCTGAATATATTAAATCTTATATTGAATCTATATAACCTACACATGATATACAACTGGAGGATTGGAGTCAGATGTCCAGAAATTTGTCACCTCTTGAAGAGATAGCAAGTGGTAAAGGGACCATAAAAATTCCAGCTCCGGAAGATACTCCCTGGGAACTCTTCAAAAGATACATTCTCAGAGAAGGGGAGGGGGGAATTAACATGTTGGTTCTTTGTTTGACAAAATATACATCTAAATAAGGGAAGGGGTCCTAACTCCCCTTATCTATTACTGCATGCCTGGGAGGATTTAGACTCTGCTTTGAATAGGGCTGGAATCACCTCATTTCAATAAAGGATTCTTTTTGAAACATCTAAGTCTTCAGAAGTTCATTCTTTTCGGTTCAAGGGGAAAAGTCCAGTTCCTGACACAATGGTTCTGAGATAATATCTGCCATCTCCTTCAGAATTCTGGGATGTAATCCATCTGGTCCTGGTGATTTATATTCATTAAGATCAGACAGATGTTCTCTTACCATTTTCTTGTTTATCTTAATTTTTATTTCTAGTCCATCTTTTGCAGTAATTTGTTCAGTAGGTTGAGCTATAGTTTATGCATGAAGACTGATGCAAAGAATGAGTTCAGCAGCTCTGCTTTCTTTCTCTAGTGCTGTAGTCATGAATAATAGATGCTTTTCTCAACTTTCAATATTATTTGTAAATAATAAGTCAAGAATTTGACTCAAATCACTTCCAAAAAATATGTAGTCAACTATCAAGATGTAGTGAAACTGAAAATACTCTTTTTGAATGTAGAATTGCTACTGGAATAGCTTACCCCCTGCATTGTGGGTGCTCCATTACTGCAGGTTTTCAAGAAATAGACTGGACAGTTATTTGACTGGGATAATACAAGGCTTCTGCTTTCTAATTTAACATTTTTATTGAGTTATAAAATATTGTAAAATACAGAAGTAAATAGAAAAGCGGGGGGGGGGGGAGTGAAGTGAGGAGAGATAAGAAAAGAAGCATTGACTTCCACTCTTTCCGTTACAGTAAAATAAGGCATTAACATAAAATGCCAACATTTTGCTTTTTCATATTAATATGAACAAGCCATTTGTGTAAAGATCTATCAATCTACTCGGTAAAACCCAAAATCAAAGTTTCATTCTTTTCCACATCAAGCACAAAGTTCAGAAGTGGTGTCCATGTGGAAACAAAAGTACTTATGTTCTCAAAGTAGTCAATTTTGCCATTTCAGACAATTCCATCAACTTCTGCAACCATTCGTCCATAGTATGGATTGAAGTGTCCTTCCATTTTTGTGTATACAATAGTAGAGATCTAGTTGATGATCCTTAAGTGTTTGGGTTTTTCTCTTGTTTCTGGTTTACTTTCTGATTTCAAATTGCTTGGTCCTGTTTTCTGTAGTGTGAAGAACTAAATCATGTAATTCATAACCAGAATGAGAAAATAGTCAAACTGCAAGACATGCTACAAAAGAACCAGCTTGGGCAATTACAGGTATGGCTTTTACTTGAATTTGTTTACAAATTAATGTTTTTTTGTTTATATCTCTCCAAAAGTTTTTTTTTGAATTTTGCAAGATGATTAACCCTAATAATGAATGCTAAAGATATAATGTATACAACAAATGTTTCCCATTAAATCCAAAATATGCCTGCTATAACATTTCCAGTATTAACACAGATGATACAGTAGTATATTATATGATGGAAAATCTTACTTTTTCCAAGGAAGAAGTTTAAATAATTGAGTACTTTGGAGTAATTCTTTACTTGCTTAAATCCATTAATTAAGAAGAGCAGGTAGAATAATACAATAGTGATCTGCTGTCTACAGTTGAAAGTCTGCAGTAAAAAGAAATTTATCAAATTTACTAGAAAGATAGATTTCTAGTTTAAAAATACTTCAGGACTTCAGAATGTTGAATTGTGTTTGAAAATGTATGAAGACAATTGCTAAGAAGATGTTGTAAGCCACCTGGAGTTACCTGTATGTGAGTTGGGAAACTAAAAAGTATAAACAAAAAACACAAACAAACAAACAGGCTTCCTAGTTTATGTCCTAATTTATCAATATAAGGCTTTGAGGCATTTGTGGGTTGCATCTTACGAGGATAGGGAGAAATATGTTTGGCTAGAGCCTTGAGGGCAAACCTATGGCTGAGTGCCAGAGGTGGCACACAGAGCCCTCTGTGGGCACGTGAACCGTCGCCTCAGCTCAGCTCTGCTACGCATGCGCATTCATGCCTCCCGCCAGCCAGCGGGTTTTTGGGTCTCTGCCACACACATGTGGGGGCGGGGGGCATGCGCAGGGGGGACGCATATTGCATTTTGGGGATATGCAGATGTGTGTTTTGGGCACTTGGTGCCAAAAAGGTTAGCCATCATTGGGTTAGAGCCTTAAAAACCTTAGAAGAATGGCTTTAAAGAAGGGGACAGGGGAAAGCTGCATATGATAATAGAGGAGTCAGGAAATATTAACTAATAAATCTGTGATAGACAGATGACTCAGCAATAACATCTGTAGGTTCCAATGTTTACACAATCAGAGGATGGATAACAAACAAAGAAATAGAATCCTAAAATGTAAAAGCAACAATGATTTCATAAATATTTAAAAAAATGCAGTGAGATGAGAATCATGATTAGAAAGTGGAAATCAGAGAATATTAATTATTCAAAGAAATAGACCCAATATTATCACAATACAGATTTCTCAACTTACAACTATTCATTTAACGACCACTTATGGAAAAAACTTCCTTATGACTGATCCTCACACATCATCATCATCATCGTCGTCGTCATTTAATAAATTTTATTAATTTTCTATTAATTACATTTCTTAATGCTTAATAAACATCATGTTGTCTGGATATTTAATTTGCTTAACAATACAGATTCCATCCTTACTCTCCACCCCTTTTTTCCAATCATTGGTAAAATAAGCTCCATGTTTGATACTATTCTGTGTCTTCTTTCTGTTTGATTTTCAATGTAAATCTTTCTATCCATTTCTGCACAGTCTAGTACAGGCATGTCAAACTGGATTTCATTGAGGGCTGCATCAGGGTTGTGTCTGACCTCAGGGGGCCAGGGTGGGTGTGGCCAGCTCAACATCACTTATGTTGGGGGCATCTGTGGTGGCCTGAGCGCTCTGTGAGCGAAAACGGGCTCCCAAGCTCCGTTTTTGGCTGAGATGGCCTCCTGCAACTCTCTGCCACGGCCTCTCCCAAGCTCCATTTTCTCTGGCAGAGGCACTGTGGGCTGTTCTTTCACTGTTTCCAGGACGGCCCTGCGAGCCAGATCTAAGCACCTCGCATGCCGCATCAAGCCCTTGGGATTTGAGTTTGACACCTGTGGTCTAGTATTTTCTTAATTATCTCTTCATTTTGCGGTGTTTCTTCATCTTTCCAATATTGTGCGAAAATAATCCTCACTGCTATTAAGACATGTAATAGTAAATACATACTTTTCTTATGAAATTTTTCTGATATCATCCCTAATAAAACAGTTCCCATTTAAAATCTGGATGTTTCCCTATTATCCTTTCTAGCCATCTGTGTATTTTTGCCCAAAATATTTTTGCTTTAGCATAAGTCCAGCACATATGATAAAATGTGCCCATCTTTTGATTACATTTCCAACATTTGCTAGACATACTTTTAAACATTTTAACTAACCTAACAGGTGGTAAATGCCATCTATAAAACATTTTATATAAGTTTTCTTTACAAGAAGTTGCTATTGTTAATCTATAGTTCCTTTCCCATAAATTTTGCCATATCTCTAATTCTATGTTATCGCCAAATTTTTCTCCCTTGTACCATTGTGTCTTTTATTTGTTCATCTTCCATTTTTAAATTTAGCAAGAAATTATATACCTTCTTAATTAATTTTTATCAGAGTTCAAAAGTGTCTTGTCAAAAGGTGTTTGTCCTTTATAAATGCCATACTTTTTTCATATCTATATCTTATCTAGATTGTATTTCAGGCCACCATGATAGTATAATGTCCTGTTCTTCAAGCTTTTGCTTCAATTTTAATTTCCTTTCAGTGTCCAAAATATCTTTATATGTCACCATTTTTTCAAACTTCACTAGATTTGGATATATAAAGGCTTCCATCGTTGAGAGCCATTCTGGAATTTTCAAGTATATTTTATTTTTTCCCATATCGATATTAGTGAGTTTCTTATATAGTGATTTTGAAAGTATCTATGGATTTTATTCTTCTCATACCATAGGAAGGCATGCCATCCTAATTGTAAATCATGTCCTTCTAAGTATAACAGTCTCTTGTGCCTAAGGGTTATCCATTCTTTTATCCATGTTATCACACATGCTTCATAATACTGTATAAAGATCAACCTGGTAGTCCAAACCCTCCATTTCTTTAGATTCTTGTAGCATTTTCAATTTTATTCTCACTTTTTTTCCTTGCCAAATAAATTTCAGTGTCAATTTGTTCAAATCATCAAATAATTTCTTTTCAATTTTTATAGGTATTGTTTGGAACATGAAAAGCAGTTTTGGTAGGATGTTCATTTTTATCATAGCAATCCTTCCTAACATTGATAAATGTAGGTTTTTTTCATTTTTCCAAATCTAATTTTATTTGCTTAAGTAGTTTTATATAATTGTCTTCTTTTATCGTTGCACATCTTGCTGTTAAGAATATTCTCAAATATTTAATTTTCTTAACTATTTAAAAGTCCACTTTTTCTGCCAGATTTTCTTTTTGCTTTCGTATAAGGTTTTTAACTATAACTTTAGTTTTTTCTCAATTTATTTTCAGTCCTGCTATCTCTCCAAACTGCTCTATATCTTTTAACAGTTTTGGAATTATCTCTAGTGGTTCTTCTACAATGAATACCAAATTATCTGCAAACGCTTGTAGTTTATTTCTTTCCTTTCTTATTTCGATTCCCAAATTTTGTCTGATATTCCTGTTCAAAACTTCCACAGTCAATATAAATAATAAAGGCGATAGCGGGCATCTGTGTCTTGTTCCTTTTTTTATATTAAAGTTCTCTGTATAGTCCCTGTTTACAATTACTTTAGTTGTTTGTGTTGAGGTAATTCCCCGTTAGGAGAATTAGCGCACCCAGAAAGACGTAGTAAGAGTGGTGAAGAATAACACACAAACAGCACACAGCTACACTGTATAGTAAAATGTACGTTTTTACTTCCAGTAAATGGTTAAGCAAAGTTCAACAAAAAGCCCAAGTCATTCACAGTTAAAACAATCAGATTTCAGTCCAGGGTTAATCCAATAAAAAAGTCCAGTATCAAAAACAGTTCAGTAACAGACTTACATCAAATCCAAGACTAACGATGATCAGCAACAGTCAATAAGGAAATGCAGGAATGGCAACACTCTCAGCAACAAGAGACAGAACAACCCAGGTTTCTGGCTCCATCTTATGGCCGTTTGAGGAACCACACCCAATTACAATTTTAGCATTTCCTTAAAGAGACAGTATTAAAATGTCTATCCTGGTTTATATATTTTCTAACTCAACTGTTAGGTGACTTACATTCCTAACATTCTCCCCTTTGGGTAGAACAAAATATATAACCTTACATTCTAATTCCATAATCCTCACAGCAAGCCTTATGCTTTACTGAGCCTTGGGCTTTTGTAAAATGATCTGCGATGTTATTTTCTGATATACAGTATTCCAGCTTAATCATCTTACTTTGCACACATTGTCTCACATTTAAATATCTTAAATCTGTGTGTTTTGAACTTGTTTTAACAGCAAGATTTGAAGCCATCTGTATTGCTGATTGGTTATCTTCATAAACAACAATAGAATCTGTTACATCAATTCCCATATCAATTAATAGTTGCTTATAACAAATTAAATCTGTACATAATAAAGACAAACATGAGAATTCAGCCTCCATTGTTGACAAACTTAAATGTTTCTGTCGAATAGACCTCCATCCAATCAACATCTTTCTCAATAATACTTACAGTACCCGATGTAGATTTACGTGTATTTATTTCTGCAGTAAAACTTGCATCGGCATATGCAGTTAGACTTAGTTCATTCTTAGGCTCCAAATACAATGCATAATGCATTGTTTGTTTCAGATATCTTAACACACGCTTAGCAGCTTGCCAGTGCCTTTCATTTGGCTCAGCATTAAATCTGGCTAATTGGTTAACACTGTATGCTATATCTGGCCTTGACCAATTACTGAGATAAGGTAAACTACCAATCAAGGACTGATAAATGTTCTTATCAAAAACAGGACTTTGAACACTATGGCTAAACTCCTGGCTCATTGGTGTTTTAGCCGGTTTACAAAGTTCCATTTTAAAACTTTTTAGTAATTGGTTAATTTTATCTGCCTGTGAGATTTTGTATCCTCCCCTAGTTCTATCTATCTTTAAACCAAGATATTGTTTGATTTCTCGTAACTGTTTTATCTTAAATTTCCTCTCTAACAGTGAGATTATTTTAGTAGCTTCTTGTTCAGCTTTGGTGATTAATGCTATGTCATCAGTGAACAATAGCAACAATGAAATTATACCATTACTTTATCTTTTAAACAAACATGGATCAGCCATCCCAGCTACAAAACCTATCTTAATTAATTCCTTAACTAAACACTGGTTCCACTCATATCCTGATTGCTTCAAGCCATAAAGACTCTTTTTCAATTTCCAGCAATCAGTATTGTATTATCATTTTTTATACCTAAAGGTTTCTTCAAATATATAGTGTGTTGCAAAGGTGCATGCAGATATGCCATCTCTACATCTAAATGATTTAGAATGTATTTCTCCTTAGCTGCCCACACTAATGCTGCTCGTAATGTAGTAGCCTTCAAACTAGGCGCAAACACCCCATCGTAGTCATTTGCTGTCTGATTGAACCCTTGTGCTACTAACCTGGCTTTATGGGTAACAGTCCCATCCACACCTATCTTAAGTTTATAAATCCATTTACACCCTATGGCATGTTTACCTGGTGGTAACCTGACATTTTCATATACCTCCAGTTTTTGTAAGGATTTCAGTTCCTTTTTCATTGCTTCCTGCCAATCAGCCTGATCCTTAGTAGGATATAGTTTCAGTTCATTATAATTACCAGGAACTGTATTCACTTGGCATACCACACTAGCCTGATATCTATCAGGTGGTTGTGTTACTCGGGTTGAATGTCTCGGTAATACAGGGCTTACTGGTGGACTCACCTGTGCCTGTTCTTCTATCTCTTCCTGTGCCTGTTCTCCTACTTCCTCCTGTGCTTCCTCTTTAATGGCTATTCATGGTTTACTTATTTCATCTTTAGGGACTACTTTGGTGTCAATAATAACATCATTGCTGGATTCCTGTTCCAGTTTATTCCACCCAACGTGCTCAAGAAATTTTGCACTAGCACTACAATAAACATTAGCTGTGCCTTGATTCTAAACGATCTATGGTTGGCCTCGTAACCTACAAAAACTAATTTCCTAGCTCTATGTTGCCCTTTCAGTCTTACTTGTGAGGGAATATGCACCCATGCTGGAGCTCCAAATGTGTGTAGGTAACTTAAATTTGGTTTTCTGCTATGCCAACAAGTGAATGGCAATTCTCCAGTTGTTGTGTTAACTACATTGTTTAAAACATGGTTACTACACATTATGGCTTCACCCCGCAGTGTTTCAGGCAAACCTGAATCAGATAACATAGTGCGAGCCATGGGTTGTAATGTTTGCCCTCTTCGTTCTACAAACGAGTTATGTTGTGGTCTGTAAGGTGCAGAATGTTTACGCTCGACACCATCCAATTTCAACATAGTTTGGAATCTCTTGTTAATAAACTCAGTCCTGTTATCAGTAACTAAAGTAATTACTTTACTCCTCATTTTTTCTCTCAGCAAATCTTAGCCAATTAAAGAAATGTTGGAATGTTTCTGTTTTGTTTTTCATGAGATAGCAGAAACCGTACTGTGAGTAATGGTCCATTATACTGAAAACATAGCAGGCACCTCCCAAACTGGGTTTTTTTAGAACCAATTATGTCAGCAAAAACAACCTCTAAAGGTTCTTTGGTCTTTTAAACCCATTCAGTCTGTTTGCTGGAATAACCTAGCTTTTCTCTTGGCTACAAGCATTACAGTTTAAATACTTGCTACAGGGTTTTAATTTTACTTCCTCTGACAATTCAACAGTTTGTTTGAGCATTTTGAAATTAATGTGCCCTAGATGTCTATGCAGTAAATGTATACATTCCTCATGTGGCTTAACATTGTTATAAACCGAGTTAACCATCTGCAACTGGTCATCATGTATCACATATAAATCATTCTCTAAAGTAGCAGTAACACTTTTACCCTTTTTCTCTATTATACAGTTATCTCCCCTAAAGGTTACTGATAACAAATTAAATTTCAGTTGAGGTACATATAACATAAGTTAATGCTCATTTACACAAGAACAATATGCGGTACCTTCACCAGATGCTTTCATCTTCCATCCATTTGCCAATGTTACATGTTGCTTACTCATAGACATCTTTACAAACTCTCTCTATCTTTAGTAATGCACTGCGATGCTCCACTATCAACAACCCACAAATCATGGTTTACAGTTGAATTGCTAGACATAGCTAAACTAACATTCTTCTTAGCCTTTTGGTGATTCCCAGTATTCTGTCGTTTTCCCTTTTTACAGAATCTAGCTATATGTCCTCTAGCCCCACAAGAAAAACATTTCCTAACAGTATAGGCAGTTGAAGACAAATCCTCTTCTTTCTTTTTTTTGAAAATTTTATTTGGGTTTTTCACAAAAACAAAATACAAATAAAACATCTTTTTTGAAAATAGCATGGTCCCAGGTTATCACTTCTTCATACAGACACAAAACTCAATTTCATGCTCATTTTTATATTCTATTCCATATCTTATTACCATTTTATATTTTCTACATAGTTTTTCCCCTCTTTTAATTTTCTCAACTTTGTTTTAATTATCTCATCTCAATTCAAATCATTATATTTATACTTTTGTCTGTCCTGTTTCAATTTCACATTATTTTTTCTTATTAAGCAAATTTTTCCCTGTAGTTACCAATTAGAGTATGACACCTTTATATCCTTTAATTTTATCCATTCAAACTCTTATTTAAGCTTCAATGTATACCTTTAAGATTATAGCATTCAATATAATACATAACTTCAAATCGAGTTCTGCTTGGTGCATTCTTAAAATAGAGACTATATTCTTAAAAAGAAAAAATTATTTATATACATGTATATGTATATATGTAAATAAAACACATTCCATTCCAATTCAATTCTATCATTAATATGCATTAAAATCTTAACATCTTTAACATTTCTTTTCAATTAAATATCATACTTCCTTGGAAACACTTATAAACTTTCCATAGTTAATTCTTTTTTCCCATATTTCTCTCAATCATTTTAATTCATTCATTTATTAACAAACATCCCACTACATTACAGTAAATATTTTATCCATCATCATATTTTATAAAATTATTTCTATTTGTAATATAACAATGCTATCTTATGTACCTTTGCAGAATCCCTTTTGCAATTAAATTTTCACCCATTATCTCTAAGCAAGCTTATGGTTACAATCCTTATATCTTTTCTCTGTTTCTCCATTTCTTGTTTCTGTTTTTTACAACTTCTTTTCCTTGCCTTCTTTCCCCTCTTCTTCTCCCTCCCCTTTTTACCTCCTCGTCTCTACTTCTAACTCTCTCATCTGTAATCCCCTCTTCTGTTGTTTTCTAATATTATACTTATCTTTCAAATTGTTCTTCTTTTGGGTTGTTTTTTCTAGTCTTAAACCTTTCACTCTCTTTGCCCCCTTTTCTTTTTTTCCCCTACTTAAAATTATTTGATCATTAAAGATGGCTTCTTCTTTGTCCCAATCTTCTTGTTCTGCAAGCGTTTCTTGTTGCTTCTCATAGTTCCAGATCTCCATTTCTAAGAATTGAAACACGAAGCCAAAAGAACTTCTCCCTTCTTGTGCATCTTCTTTCCATTTTTTAAGTTTCGTTTTCAGTTCTTCTAAGAGTGATACCATTTTAAAAACTTTTAAACAACCACCCGATTAATTTTAGTCATCTAGATGCAAAAACCCCAAATCACCAAGTAATCCAAGGCTGTTTCTACTTGCTTCTTTTTTCCACTTTCTCTTCCTAGGGTTCTATTATTTTGTTACCAAGTTTCCATTAAAATAAATCTTTGAGGAATCGTGTTAAAATTTCACTGTAAGTTCCTTTTAATTACAGTTCCATTCCTTAATTCCAGGCAGTCTCCTCCATTTTTCCAGATCCTGCCCTTTTATTCTTTTTTTTTTCTCCTTTCCTGCTTTTAAAAACTTTTAAATGTCCAGAAATCTTTATTATCCCTTTGATTTTTATTTTCAGCTTAGATGCCTATTAATGTCAAAGTGGATTTTTTTTCAATTTCTTGCTTAATTCTCTTAGCAATCAGTATAAGGAAGGGAAGAAAAAAAAAACCTAATCCTTTCCCTTCTCTCTCTCCTTCGCAGCTTCAAAATCTTCTTTCGGAACAATGTTGTTAAGTTTAAATTCCAGGGTACCTTATTTGTTGCTTTTGCTGTTTGACCCGGTCAACCAAAATTTTCTCTTCTTATCTTCCTCCTGCGCAGTCTTTTCTGTTCAAGTTCTTCTTTGTGGTGTCCATTTCTGACCACCACTATAACCGCCTTCGGGAAAGGGAGTAATGGCCATCTGGGGAGGAGAGATGCAGCTCTCCTCAACCCTGCAGGCAATCTCCCCCCTCTTCATCACCTCTACGGGGTGGCTTAGCCCCAAAACCAGCCAGCTCGGGGTGCTCCAGTGGCGAGCACAAATCGAAGCCTTGGAGAGACGAGGTTTCGGCCTGTCGCCGAAGAAGCTCAAACCGGAAGTCCCCAAATCCTCTTCTTGTAGTTGTTCCTTTCTTAGTTGGTTCCCATCCAGTCGTCTTCTTGCTTCTTCTAACAACCTTTCAGTTATGTCAGTTAATGTCAGTTTATCTCTGGGCAGGACTTCCAGTGAAGATACATAATCATCATAACTTTCATCCTATGAGGAAAGAATGATGTAAACTTGATGCAGCTCTGAAAATATCAGTTCCTTTTCATGTAGCTCTTGAAAAGTTCTTTTCATGAAGTTCAAATGAGTTAACATATCTCCACCTTTCAGAAGACGTGCTCTAAACAGTTTAAGATGTATGTGTGCACCTACACTGTCACGAACATAAATCCTCTTCAAATTCTCCCAACACCTAGCAACAGACTTTTCTCCACAAATATGGACTAGCTGCTGGTCACTCAGTGTTAGTCCAATTATACAAAGAGCTCAGCTCGTTCATTATTCCGTTTAAAGTCAGCAAGCTACTTGGCATCGTCCTCATTATCTGGATCCCAAGCATTTATATCTGGTGGATTCTGAACTGCATTCCATAACCCTTCTCTATGCAGAAGTAGACTGCACTTCATAGACCAGGAAACATAGTTTGTTCCATCCAACTGGGTTATCAGTGATAGACTTGTTGAAGGGTCTTGTGCCATCTTTACCAGGACAGTAACCCACAATTAAACAGTAAACAGCTGTCTGTATACAGTCCTGTGCATTCACACCAACTCTCAGTTATCTGAGCCTGGTATGGCCTGGGCCCATAACCAGTGTTGAGGTAATTCCCCGTTAGGAGAATGAGCACACACAGGGAGACGTAGTGAGAGTAGTGAAGAATAACACACAACCAGCACACAGATACACTGTATAGTAAAATATAGGTTTTACTTCCAGTAAACGGTTAAGCAAAGTTCAACAAACAGTCCAAGTCATTCACGGTTAAAGCAGTCAGTTTCCAGTCCAGGGATAATCCAATAACAAAGTTGTTAGGTATAACATTGGTCACCTAACTAGTTTGGGTAAGATAATATATATATAAGCTATGATTCTTAGTTTAAAGTGTGTGTTACTTTAAATGCAAAGCATGTATTTTGGGTGTGGTGTAAAACCACCATAAGAGGGAGCAAGAGATACTGATGAGAAGCTGACGATTCCCTGACGCTTTGCTGGCAATTACTGGAGTTGCAGACGGAAAAGAGGAGTTTCTGAGTTTGTTGCATATCTCTCTCTACAGCGAGGAGATAAATTACCGGACTGTTATTTGTAAGTGTACCGACCTCTCATTTTTGACATTGGAATTTGCAACTGGATAATCCCTGGACGGACTGAACTAAGTGTATGATATATGGACTGTTTTGACTATGCTTTAACTCTTGCTGGAATAAAACTATTTTAATTGGCACTGTGTATGGTTTACTGGGTGTAAGCTACACAACACTTATCTCACATATTTTGCCTGCCTGCCTGACTGCCCTGCAGATTCTTGCTAGGGGTATATCCTTTACACTGGTTATGGGCCCAGCTGCACAGTCAGACTAACCAGGATATAACAGGCTTATATAAAGTGAGAGCTAGTGTAGTTACACAATACTGTAAACAGATAGCTGTGTTTAATTATAGTTTAATATCCAGAGAGAGATGGCACAAGTCAATTTTCCAAGTTTGTCTCTAATATCCAAACTGGATGGAACAAACTATGTTTCATGGTCTATGAAATGCAGCCTACTTCTACACAGAGAAGGTTTGTGGAATATAATTCAAAACCCACCAGAGGTAGATGCTTGGGATCCAGAGGATGAAAATGATGCCCAGAAGTTACAAGAATGGAAACTGAAAAATAAACAAGCTCTCTGTATAATAGGACTGACACTCAGTGACCAGCAGCTTGTCCATATTCGTGGAGAAGAAACAGCTGCTAAGTGCTGGGAGAATTTAAAGAAGATTTATGTTCGAGACAGTGTAGGAGCTCATATAAATCTTACACAGAAGCTGTTCAGAACACATCTTCAAAAGAATGGAGACATGTTGACTCATATAAACACTATGAAGAGGATTTTTCAGGAGCTGCATGAAAAAGAGCTTATCTTCACTGAACTGCATCAGGTTTATATAATTTTGTCTTCATTGGATCAGAGTTATGATGATTACGTAACTTCATTGGAAGTGCTGCCAAAGGAAAACCTCACATTAACTGACATTACTGGCAGATTAATTGAAGAAGCTAGGAGAAGGCTTGAAAGGGATCAACTCAGAAGGGAACAACCACAAGAAGATGAATTATCTTCGTCAGCCTACACAATTAGAAAATGTTTTAATTGTGGAAGAAAAGGACATTTGGCCAGATTCTGCAAGAAAGAAAAAAGCCAAAATGCCAGCCAGAATGCTAAAAGGCATCAAAAGGATAAAAAATGCTTAGAGTTAGCCATGTATAGCAACCAAACTGTGAACAATAATAATTTTTGGGTGGTAGATAGTGGAGCATCGCACTGCATAACGAAAGATAAGAAAAGATTTATTAAGATGTCCACGAGTTCACAGCAGATATCATTACCTAATGGTTGGAGACTTAAAGCAAAAGCTGAAGGTACTGCATATTGTCCTTGCATAAAAGAAAATGTAAAAATGTTATATGTACCACAACTTAAGTTTAATTTGTTTTCAGTTAGAGTTTTGATTAAACTAGGTTATGTAGTTACCTTTAGGGGAGAAAACTGCATAATAGAAAAGGAAGGTAAAAAAGTGACTGCAACTTTAAAAGGTGAATTGTATGTGTTAAATGATGATCAATTAGAGGTGGCTAACACAGTGTATTATAACATTAAACCTCATGATGAATGCATACATTTGTTACACAGATGTTTAGGGCATATAAATTTTAAAATGCTCAAGCAAACTGTTGACCTGTCTAAAGGTATAAAACTGAAGCCTTGCAGTAAGTATTTGCACTGCAATGCTTGCAGTCAAGAAAAAAGCAAGGTAATACCAGCAAATAGAGTTAATGGATTTAAGACTAAGGAGCCTCTAGAGGTCGTATTTGCTGATATTATAGGTCCTAAAAAACCAAGTGTGGGAGGTGCTCGTTATATATTAAGTATAATGGATCATTATTCTAGATATGGTTTCTGTTATTTAATGAAGAGTAAAACGGAAACATATCAGAATTTCTTTAATTGGTTGAAGTTTGCAGAGAGGAAAACTAAAAGGAAACTAGTAACTCTTGTAACTGATAATGGTACGGAATTTATAAATAATAAATTCCAAAATAGACTGAAGATGGCAGGTGTAGAACATAAAAAGTCTGCACCATATAGGCCACAACATAATTCCTTTATAGAAAGGCGAGGCCAAACACTGCAGGCAATGGCTCGTACTATGTTGTCAGATTCAGGATTACCTGATAATTTGTGGGGAGAAGCAACAATGTGTGGTAATCATATACTGAATAATGTTGTTAACTCAACAACAGGTGAATTACCATTCACACGGTGGCATGGTTGAAAACCTGACCTAAGCTATATGCACACATTTGGTGCACCAGCATGGGTGCATATTCCTACACAACTGAGACATAAGGGACAGCATAGGGCTAAAAGATTATATTTTGTAGGTTACGAATCAAACCATAGATCTTACAGGTTCTGGGAAGAGGGCACAACTAGAATTTATTGTAGTGCTAGTGCTCAATTCCTGGAACATGTAGGATGGCACAAACTGGAACACGATTCGAATGGGAGTGTAATCATAGAAACCTACAGAGGCCCGAACCACCATACTAGTAAAAATCCAATTAAAGAGAAAGTAAAGGAAGTGAAAATAGAACCAATTAAAGAAGAAATAAGTGAAGAGGAAATAGATGACTAGGAACAGGTGATAGATAAAAGTCCACCTGTGAGTCCTGTTCTACCTAGACGGTCAACACGAGAGAGTAGACCACCTGATAGGTATCAGGCAAGTATGGTGTGCCAGATTAGTAAAATTCCAACCACTGTGGAAGAATTGAAATTGTATCCTGCGAAGGATCAGGAGAACTGGCATACAGCAATGCAAAAGGAACTGAATTCGTTAAAACAGATGGGAGTCTATGAGAATGCTAGATTACCTCCAGGTGAAAAGTCCATTGGCTGTAAATGGATATTTAAATTAAAAACAGGTACAAATGGGACTGTTACCCATAAGGCTAGGTTGGTAGCTCAAGGATTTAATCAAACTGCATGTGATTATGATGAAGTGTTTGCACCAAGTCTAAAAGCAACAACCTTGAGAGCAGCTTTAGTGTGGGCAGCTAAGAAAAACTATATCATAAATCATTTAGATGTAGAAACTGCCTATCTGCATGCGCCATTGCAGCACACTATATACCTAAAGAAACCTGTAGGGATTAAGGATGATAAAACTAATAATGATTGTTGGAAACTTAAAAAGAGTCTCTATGGATTAAAACAATCTGGTTACGAATGGACCCAATATATTGTTAAGGAGTTAAACAATATAGGGTTTAAAGCAGGTTTAGCTGATCCATGTTTATTTAAAAGAGAGAAAAATGGAATAGTGTCATTATTATTGTTGTTTACAGATGATATTGCTTTAATTACAAAAACTAATAATGAAGCAACTGAAATAATATCATTATTAGGTAAGAGGATAAAATTAAAGCAATTAGGAGAGATAAAACAGTATCTCGTATTGACAATAAATAAAACCAATAGTGGCTATAAGATATCTCAAGAGGATAAGATTTATCAATTACTAAAAACATATAAGATGGAACTTTGTAAACCAGCAAAAACTCCAATGAGTCAGGAATTTTGCCCGACTGATGTTCAGAGTTCAAAATTCGATAAGACTATCTATCAGTCGCTAATTGGTAGTCTATCATACATTAGTAATTGGTCAAGGCCAGATATTGCCTATAGCATTAATCAATTGGCTCGTTTCAACTCTGAACCCGCTGAACGACACTGGCAAGCGGCAAAACGTATCTTAAGATATCTTAAAAGGACAATGCACTATGCATTGTATTTGGAGCCAAAAGATGATTTGATTTTAAGTGCATATGCTGATGCAAGTTTTGCAACAGATATAAACACTAGGAAATCGACTTCAGGAATGGCTATACTATTAGGAAAAGCATTAATTGGTTGGAGGTCAATTAGACAGCAACACATAAGTATGTCCACAATGGAGCAGAATTTTCATGTCTATCCTTATTATGTACTGATTTAATTCTGTATAAACAGTTGTTGTTGGATATGGGATTAACTGTTAATGATTCCATTGTTGTGTATGAGGACAATCAAGCAGCCATACAGATGGCTACAAATATTGCTGTAAAAACGAGATCTAAGCATACAGATCTTAGATATCTGAATGTAAGACAATCTGTAAAAGATGGTTTAATAAGACTGGAGTATTGTATGACTGAGCAAAATATTGCTGATCAATTTACAAAAGCCCAAGGTGCAGTGAAACACAAAGAGAGTTGTGATGACTATGGGTTAAAGTTGTAAATAGATATATATATTATTATATTACCCAAAAGGGGAGAATGTTAGGTATAACATTGGTCACCTAACTAGTTTGGGTAAGATAATATATATATAAGCTATGATTCTTAGTTTAAAGTGTGTGTTACTTTAAATGCAAAGCATGTATTTTGGGTGTGGTGTAAAACCACCATAAGAGGGAGCAAGAGATGCTGATGAGAAGCTGACGATTCCCTGACGCTTTGCTGGCAATTACTGGAGTTGCAGACGGAAGAGAGGAGTTTCTGAGTTTGTTGCATATCTCTCTCTACTGCGAGGAGATAAATTACCGGACTGTTATTTGTAAGTGTACCGACCTCTCATTTTTGACATTGGAATTTGCAACTGGATAATCCCTGGACGGACTGAACTAAGTGTATGATATATGGACTGTTTTGACTATGCTTTAACTCTTGCTGGAATAAAACTACTTTAATTGGCACTGTGTATGGTTTACTGGGTGTAAGCTACACAACACTTATCTCACATATTTTGCCTGCCTGCCTGACTGCCCTGCAGATTCTTGCTAGGGGTATATCCCTAACAAAAGTCCAGTATCATAAACAGTTCAGTAAACAGACTTACATCAAATCCAAGAATAACGATGATCAATAACCGTCAATAGGGAAATGCAGGAACGGCAAAACTCTCAACAACAGGGCAGAACAACCCAGGTTCCTGACTCCATCTTATGGCCGTTTGAGGAACCACACCCAATTACAATTTTAGCATTCCCTTAAAGAGACAGTATTAAAATGTCTATCCTGGTTTATATATTTTCCAACCCAACAGTTAGGTGACTTACATTCCTAACATTCTCCACGAGTTCCTAATATTCTCTCAGGATCTGTCTGGCCCCTGAGGTTTTGTCGGAGGTGGCTGCCAGTTGTTCTGGAGAGCCCTCTGGGAAGGTTCCCTGTGTGGGCAGTGCTTCTATTTGATGGTGAGGAAGAGGTTGGAGTCCCTTTAATATCTTCAGTCTGTGCCTGCCCTCCTGCCACCAGATGGTTGGACCCCACTTGTCTAGCCAGGAGAGTGCCAGTATGACTGCATCTGCCATTTTGGGGGCCACTACGAATTAAATTGTTTCCCAGTGCTCTGTTAACTCTAGCCTCACTGGTTTAGTTAAGTGAGTGACATGGGCTCCTCCCAATAGGGGCCCATCGACCTGTTCGAATTGGATCGGGTGGGCCAGCCTTTTCGCTCTGATACCCAGTTTGAGGACCATGGTTAGGTTGATCAGGCACCTAGTGCAGCCTGAATCTATTAGGGCTTAGAAAGTCGCCTGAATCCGTGTTTTTGGAGCAGTGAGACACATTGGGAAGATGAAAGGGGTAACCGGTCCACTCACCATTGAGTTGTTTTTGTCCTTGTCCTCCACTGTCAGTGACTGGTCATCATTGTATGGGGGTTCCCCCCCATGGGTGGGTAGGGAGGGACCTCTGCAGCCTGAAGGACTTTGTTGGGCATGTTTGTGGCTTGCCTCGGGCCTCGTTCTGCTCATGCTCTGGGTAGTGGTTCTGGCCTTGATTTCAGCCCTGAGGTTGTGCACGCCACTGCCATGTGACCCATCCCCCCCATCAATAGCATTTAATTGGGCTTTGTAGGAGGGCTGATTTTGGGACCGATTGTGGTGCTCTGGTTCCTCATTGGGTGGGTGGTCTATGGTCTGGCTGATCTCTTTCTTTTGTTTCTGGGCCTTTCTCATGTCATTAGCATGTAATGCCCCATCAACTTTTATGGCCACTCGGAACCACTCAGAGAAGTCCCGATAGGCGGTTACTTGGCTAATTTGCTTATCTAGGCTTGTTCTGAAAAAATGAACCAGCATCCGTTCAGGCAAAAGGGGGAGCTTTCCATTGATCCTCCTGAATTCACAGATGTGTTCCTTGATGAGTTGCCCTCCCTGCTTTAGGTAGCTGAGCTCATCTTCCACATATGGGTCCTGCTCTGCCTCCTCAAATCTGGCCTCTAGCAGTCGTAGGAAGTCATTTACATCCTGCAGTTGGGGGGCCCTTTTCTTGTGGAGGGTTGCTAGCCATCCTCTTGCTTCTCCCTCCAACCCTTCATAAATGGCATTAACTGTGGCTCTAAGGGAGGGGTAGAGGTGTCCATAGCATTCTAGGTAGATGTCAGCTGAGTTAAGGAACAGAGCTAGCTGGTCTGGGTCTCTATCAAATTTCCCCCTGAACCGGGGGGGGGGGTTGTTGATCATGCTCTCCCTCCTCCTGTTGCCTCTGTAAGCCTGCGCTCAAGGTGGCTGGCCTTCTTCCCTGGCTCTAGTTCGCACAGGGGAAGGGGGCTGCCTGCTGTGTGGAGGAGGCACTGACTGCAGCTTCGGACTCCTTTTCCTTCTGGTGGGCGAAGAAGGAGAGCTGTGGTCTTTCCTGCTTCTCTTCACTTCAAAGGGCTCTGTAAAAACTCCCCTCTGTTTTGGGCAGAATGATGGCCATCATCCCAAATGGTGATCCAGTCAAATTCTTCCCCCAGTTGCTCCATGGATCTCCCCAGGGGTTCCATCAGGGACTTTGGGGCCCTGTCCTGTGCTCAGTCTCACATCCAATCCAGTCTTCCCAGTTTGCTCAAGAGCCTTCTCCATTTTGGGGCCTGGGGATGGGGAAACTCAGCCTCAGAGGCTTTAGGAATTTTCTTTTCCCACCAGTACTTATCTGGTTTTCTTTCCTCCACTGGAGCAGGTTTCTCCAGTTCAGAATTCAAGGGGGGCTGACCTCCAGCTTTAATTATGCTATCAGCTTCTGCTTGCTTCTGGCTGGAGGCCAAGTCTGTTTCTCCTCCTGATAGCCCGATTTCTGCATGGCTACCTGAGTTTCTCTCCACGCACTCCAGATATCAGGAGTGATCAGAGATGCCAGGACCCAAGACCCTGATAATTGATTTATTATGAGAGTTGGCTTGCTGTCAGGATTCCAGCAATCATTTTAATTAAATCATGATTCTCGAGCCAACCTTCAAAAGACTTCAAAGGATTCATTAGAGGCGACATATCGGTACTGCCCTGTATAAATAAAGCCAACTCTGGCATATGTAATTTACGGTCACCTGTGACCGTTTCCCCACTCCCCCCTGGGTGTCTCATAAATCAGATTCTCCTATTGAGCACGTTGACAGGCTGAGTGTCATCATTCACGTTCTCCAATTAAATATATTTGCGAGCAAAAACTCTGGTATTTTAATTACAATCTTTTGAAGATATGGTTTGGAACGTACTTTCGCTTTCAACTGCTCTTCCAGATCCCTTCCCCCCCCCCCCTTTTATGGCAACTACTAAAACAGGCATAGGAATGTTTTATGAGTTGACAGCTAATCTAAATCGCAGGGCACAGTTGATTCTTTCTATGGGGAATTTCTCTATTTTTCCATTGTTGAGCAAAAACCATTCTTGCTGCCGTAATAATATGTAATATTAGGTATATCTCTCTTTCATGATTCTTAGTAGGAATAGTTCTGGTTTGTATTCTATTTTTTGTCCAATCACCTCTTCCAACCATGTCTGAATCTTTCGCCAAAATTCCTTTCTTTTTTTTTTACAAGACCACCACAGATTATAATATGTGCCTGGTTCTTGATTTCATTTCCAACAATTTGGTGACGAGTTTCTAAACATTTTGGCCAGCCTTGCTGGGAGGAGATAAAACATCTTATATAAGTTTTCTTTATACAATATGGCCAATGTTATCTTCCTATTTTGTTCCCATAATTCTTGCCATTTTTCCAATTCAATATTATACCTGACATTTTTGGTCCATACCACCATTGTTTCCTTGACCTGTTCTTCCATCTTATAGTCCAATAAAAACTTGTAAATTTTCCTTATCAGCTTGTCGTTCATCCCCAGTAAAATTGCATCTAGTGCCATTGGTTCTCTGTTGATTCCTCATTCTTTCATATCTTTCCAATAGTGTGATTGGGTTTGTAAATACGCCCAACACTGAAATTCTACCTCTTGTTCTTTGAGTTCTTGTCTAGGTTTCAATTCCCCTTTTTCATTTATAATATCCTTGTATATAATATTTTTTCCCTGATTAATAAGAAAACAGCTTTCAATTGCCTGCTAGGCAGCTTCCAGTTTAAGGTCATGCCATTTGGGCTACAGGGAGCCCCTGCAGTATTCATACAATTCATTAATGAGGTGCTACATGAGCACCTCCACAAAGGAGTTTTGGTTTATAAGGACGACATTCTCATCTTTAATGAGACAATGGAGGAACAAATCAGACTAGGATGATGACAGGTCTTGAAAAAACTTATTGATGCTAAACTTTATGCTAAACTGTCAAAGTGCGAGTTCCACAAGACTTCCCTAGACTACCTGGGCTACCAGATGTCCAATGAGGGGATTGAAATGGAAGCAGGAAAAGTTAAAGCGGTACTAGACTGGCAATCCCTTGCACCCGAAAACAGCTTCAGAGCTTCCTAGGGTTTGCTAATTTTTACCGTCAGTTCATTTCTGCCACTTAATTCCTACTGTCATAGATCTGCCACTTACGGAACTATTGAAGACTAGAGGAACAGATCCTAAACCCAAGCCCAGCCAGCCTTTGACCTGGACCTTTACTGCCAATGAGCGTTTGAGGAACTAAAAGGACTGTTCTCCAAGGAGCCAATCCTTCTGACCTTGATTGACCCTTTGTGGTGCAAGCAGATGCCAGCAATGTCGCGGTAGCTGCGGTGCTCCTACAAGAAAACTCTTTGGGCCAACTGCAGCCCTGTGCCTAGGTGTCAAAAAAACTCAAAGACACAGAGCATCGATGGGCCATATGGGAGAAGGAGGCCTTCACTGTCAGATGGGCCCTCGTCTCTTGGACACACTTCTTGGAAGGTAGCAATGTCCCCTTTGAAATCTGGAGTGACCACAAGAACCTCAAGACACTAAAGATCCTAGGAGGCTATCCCCTAAAGAAATCCAGTAGGCGTAATACTTTAAGCAGTTCAACTTTGAACTGAAACATATCCCAGGAGAGAAAAACAGGTTAGCTGACACTTTATCAAGGAAATCCCAGTTAAACAGATGAGGGGAGGAAATAATACATGCTGTCATACTTCCTTCACAACCAGCTGCTCAAGTCACCACCAGGAGCCAAGCGCTGAGTCAAGATGACCAAAAGGGGGATGCGATTACCACAGCACTTAAGTTCACACTCCCTGCGGATCCATGGTTTAAGGACAACGCAAACACGCTAACCCTACAAGATGGATTAGCATGGAAAGGGTCTAAACTGTATGTCCCAATCAGCCTAAGGCTACAGATACTGCAGCACAGTCATGACTCTCAGCTGGCTAGTCACTTTGGAGTTTTAAAAACCCTCCACTTAGCAAGGAAGTAATTTTGGTGGCCAAAAATGAAAACAGATGTGGAAGACTATGTAAAAAGCTGTTCCACCTGTACAGCCTAGAACAGGGGTGGGCAAACTATGGCCGGCGGGCCACATCCGGCCCGTTGGTCATTTTAATATGGCCCGCCTCTGAAAAAAAATTGGGGCTGGCCAAAAGAGACCCCGCGCCGCGCGCCATAAAATCGCACACACAACACGGAGCTGGGCAGCCACTTCCCTGGTGGTGGGGCCAAGGTCGCCGCCCAGGGAACATCCACTGCTTTCCCTCTGCCCGGGCTCCACTCAGGTGTCCGGCTGGGGCTGTCAGGAGTTGCTACCGCAGGCGCAGCTCCGCGCGGCTCCAGTCCTGCGTTGCCTTGGGAAGGGAAAGGCAAAACCAGGAGCCGCTGAGCCTGAGCCTCTGGTGCCACTGCTGCCGTTGCAAAGTGCCACTGCAGCTCTTCCTTTTTGCCTTTCCCTTCCCAAGGCAACGCGGGACTGGAGCCACGTGGAGCTGCACCGGTGATAGCAACTCCTGACTCAGGGGGCCTCCGAGGGGAGGGGAAGGAGGAGAAGAGGGAGGGGAAGGGGGGGGCAATTCCCAAAAAATCTTGTGCAGACCCGGCCCGTCTGTCAAATTTTAAAAGTCAATGTGGCCCCCGAGCCAAAAAGTTTGCCCACCCCTGGCCTAGAAAATGAGGCCAGGAAAACTGCTTGATCTACTACAACCAGTAGCCGAACCTAAATGACCATAGGAAATGATAGCTATGGACTTCATAGTTGAGCTTCCAGAGAGTGAGGAAAACTCCATCATTTGGACAGTAGTAGATCTATTCTCTAAGCAAGATCATTTCACTGCTTGCCCAGGATTATCCTCAGCTAAAAAACTGGCAAGAATGTTCATCAAGCAAATTTAGAGACTGCATGGAGTGCCTCGCTGGGTCATTTCCAACCGGGCAGTCCAATTTATAGCAAAGTTCTGGAGGGAGTTCATACAATCCATAGGATCCTCTCAAGGATTGAGCTCTGCTTTTCATCTGAGCACAAACAAGGCTACAGAACGAACAAATGCTATGGTAGAGCAGTACCAGAGATGTGGCATCAACTATCAAGACAATTGGGTGGATCTGCTACTGTTCACGAAAGTGGCATACATCAACACAGTCCCATGCACGGGACTGATTCCTTTCCAAATCGGGATGGATTTTGTGCATATGCCTGAGTTGCCTAGAGAGCCTCCATCCTCAATGACCCTTACCGAATGGATGGACTCACTAAAGCAGGGGTTTGAGAATACCAAACACACCCTCACCTTCGAGAGATACAAATGTAAGGCACAGATCACTTCAGTCCCCTTTTAAAGTGGGAGACTGGGTTTACCTGCCCACTAAATAAGGTTAAGGTTACCCACCAAAAAGCTAGGTCCAAAATTCTTAGGGCCGTTCCCTATTGTGAAAGTAATAAATACAGTAACGGTGCAGCTAAGCCTTCCCTGCTTATTAGGAAAATACATCCTGTGTTTCATAGCAGCTTGTTAGAGCTAGCCACTAGCTCCCAAATAAAACCAAGGGATCAACCTGCTCCTGAGCCAATTGTGGTGCAAGGGGAAACCCATTATGAAGTGAAGAAAATATTGGATTTTAGATTGCATAGGGATCGTTTACAGTATCTAATACATTGGAAGGGGTACCCTTTGTCTGAAGACCCTTGGGTGAAAAACTGGAATGTGAATAGGTTGGTGGATGAGTTTCATGAGAAATTCCCTGATAAGCCAAAGCCCCCCCCCGCCCCCCCGGGGGGGAGGGAGAGTGGTGGTTAGATTGTTAACCCCTAACCTCCTGTTACTCGTCTCATTTCAGGACATTCTCATCGCTTGAGGGGAGGTAGCCTGTCAGCCGTGGATCCATCTTGAGACAGACTAAACAGGGCTGCCACAGCAGGGGATGGGAGAGCTGTGGGAAAGGGAACGTAGTGAAGGGAGTATAGCCATAACAACATATTTTCACATGAGATCATGGATGAGGTGCTGGCACCTGGAGGGGAGAGACCGAGTTTGGTGGCAGCAGAGAATGCAGAGAATCATGATGTGCATGTCATTGAACAGGGCAGGGTGTGAGTTTAGTGTGGATGGGGGGAAACGTGGGATCCTTCAGATTCGGGTTTTCTCCAGATGTGCCAGGATGACTTTTCTAATAGATTCTGCTTTGATGGACTTTGTCTTGGAGTTCTGAATTGTCTTGAGAGTTTCCTTGGAAGGCTGACATTTGGTTTTCTTCTTTTATTTCTTCCATCTTTTTTTCCATTTCTTCTGTTTTATATTCCATTTTCTGAATTCTTTGTTCATTCTTTGGAACCCTTTGTTGAAAATTTTGTAGCTGGGAATTTATGTTAAGGACCTGTTCATTTATCTTGTCTATTTTTTTCCTTACATCTTGTATTGATTACTTTTTATCTCACTTTTTATCTCATCATGATTCTTTCTTATATCTTCTTTTTGTGAGGCAATTGCTTCCAGAATCATCTGTAATGTTGTCTGCATTTCATTTTGAAAATTGTTAGATTTTTCTTGCTGAAACATTAAATCTAACTATCTTTGGTGTATAGGACTAGGAGCCCCAGAGGAAGCTGCTGAAGAGGAGGGCTTTTTATCAATTTTAGTGAGATTTGAGGCACTCATTTTTATTTCCCCCAAGCAGATGTTCAGTTCTTCAGCTAATAACTAGTAATATGTTGATGTTGTCCAATATTGCCAAAATTATTCAAATTATCAAAAAGCGGTTTAAATTGCCGAACTTTTAAATAACAGTTTAAATCTTACAGCTTTTAAATATACAGTTTATACTCTTTCCTTTGTCTATAGGCTTTATAATCTAACGTTCCAATAATCCAGTATTTGAATCTACCAAAGGAAAGTAAGGATTTTAATCCACCTCTCTCAATCAGAGTTTGCAGTTCAACTGATGTTTGTAATCCAAACTCTGAGACATGTATAACCTGCTTGTCTTCTCCAATCAATAAATCCAAGTCAATTGATGTTTGTAATCCACAATAGCCCATTGGCTTTAACTAGTCCAAACAATAAATCCTACCAAATAATAAACAGTGAAATGCCTTATTCTCTCTATTTACCAGCTGTGTCTTATTCAGCTGATAAATTCTCAGCTTCAAGGTCACCAGTAGTTATTTATGTCTGGGCATAAAGCCACATCTTCTGCTTACATGTAAGACATTCAACAATTTTCTCTTCTTTGTCACAAGGTACGACTCTCCCTTGATTAATTCTTCAGGAATCCTTAACACATGTTTATTGAAGCATCCCTCTGATTATGTGAGCAAAATTTGTGTGCTTGGCAACCAGCATAAATGTATGATAGTTGCAGCATCCCACATTCACTTGGGGACTTCTGATAAGCAGTCAGTGGGAGTAATTTGCTTAATGACTACAGCAGCAAAAGTAAAAATAATGTATGACTCACTTAATGATCACAATGCTTTGCAACTTAATGATTGCATTACTTAGCAACAGATGTTCCAATCCCAATTATCATCATAAGTCAATGAATACAATCATCTCTGATGTCCTATGATATAACTCAAAATGCATAAAACTTATGATCATGTCTGCATTTTAATGACCAGTGATTGCCTAAACTGCCTCTGTTCTGTTTCCTATTTTTGAATCTTTTTAGAACTTAGAGGGCTGTTCTTCATTACAACAGAAACAAAAGATAGCATTTCTTGATGTACAGAATGCTCTTTTCTTCACTCAGTTGGAAATGCAGCAATTGAAATATGCCACGCAGCAAAAGGATCGGCAGTTGGCTGAAGCTAAAAGGACCAACCACTTTCTAGAGACAGCATTGCAAGAAGAACAGCTACAAAAAGAAGCAGCTTGGAGATATAATAAGGTATGATTTTTGACCAATTAACTTTAGCAATAAACAGGGAAAGAAGAAGGATAAAGCAGGAGAATTCATTAGGTTTGTCAGTATTGATTGTGGAAGTGCTTTAAAAGCTTTAGGAGCCCTAATATGACAGTGGTCCACCCACCCATTCTGGGATTGTGGGAAATCCTTCTAGGCCGCTAAATATTGAAAGTTTCCCCTATGCTTATGGGAATCCAGAATCTCGGATTTCAAAATGCTGTTCCCCTTCTATCATTAATGGCTCAGGGAGTGGTGGAAGCTTAGATCTTGTGCTTCTGCCAGGGCTTTCCTCACCACCAGCCATATATTTCACAGTTGGGATACCCACTCCTTTAACAAAGAAACGGGGGGTGGGAGGGTCATTGAGGGGTAATTCAGGCATTGGATGAACTTCTGTCTTGTGGCCATGCTAAAAAGAGTAAATCCCATGCTACTATGCACATAATTATTATACGCCATTTCAGCAAAAGGCAGTAAATCAGTCCAGTTATCTTGTTGATAGATTAGATTAGATTAGATTAGGTTAACAGAGGTTGAAGGGAACAATGGGCCATGAGAAAATTTTGGTGGTCCACAGAGAAATGTCACCCCCAGAGCACCCCCCCAAAGCAATTAATCCAGGCTGCACAGCCACCCACATGGCCCGCGGGAACCCTCCCCGCCCATTCACTCCTTACCTGGCAAATTTGCTTTTTCCTGACCATCAGCTGTTCTGCTGTGTCGGGAGATTTAGATTAGCTAGAAAGCAGGAAATCATTGGATTTCTTGCTTTATAGATAGTCTTTAGATCTTCCTTAAGACTGAAGCTTCTATTATTCAGTGCAGACTCACTGCAAGCAAATTTTATGTGACAGACTCAGGTAGCCAATGGCAGATAGATAAATCTCTGAATGATTCTGTGAGCAAACCAATCTGCCTGCCTGCTTTGCCTGATTTTGGGTAAAAGTTGTTCTTTTTTAATAAAAAATTCAATATTTATATACATGGTGTGTTGTGAGTTAATTTTGTGAGTTTGCTTACTAGCAAATTTTATGAGTTTGCTTGCCAGCAAATTTTATGTGACAGACTCAAGTAGTCGATGGCAGATAGATAGATCTCCGAATGAATCTGTGAGCAACTCAATCTGCCTGCCTGCTTTGCCTGATTTGGGGTAAAAGTTGATTTTTTAAATAAAAAAATCAATATTTACATCAATATTTATAAGCCATGCCCACCCAGTCACATGACCACCAAATTAGGCCACACCCACAGAACCGGTTGTTAAGAAATTTGAATCCCACCCCTGCCTCTGTGTGTTTGTGTGTGTGCGAGAGAGACAGAGACAGAGAGAGAGAGAGAAATTAGATCAGATCTCTCTCTCTCTCTCTCTCCCACCAAAGTCAGCAAGCCACTGTCATTCAAAATTCATATTAGTGGTCCCCGGGATTTAAAATTATGAGTTTGGTGGTCCCTGAGCTCCAAAAGGCTGGTGACCCCTGATCTAGTCCAATCCCTCACCCAAGCAGACTCTACACCATTTTTGACAGATGGCAGTCTAGTCTGTTTTTGAAAGCTTCCAGTAATGAAGCTCACACAACTTCCAAAGGCAAACTGTTCCACTGGTTGATTGCTCTCACTGTGAGAAAATTTCTCCTTATTTCCAGGTTGAATCTCTCCTTGATCAGTTCACTAGACTAGCCATGCCCAATTCCTGCAACTGTTCATCATATGTTTTAGCCTCCTCTTGGTTGCTCTTCTTTGCACTCTTTTTAGAGTTTCAACATCTTTTTTATAGTGTGGTGACCAAAACAACAGGCAGTACTCTAGGTGTGGTCTAATGCTTTGTAGAGTGGTAATAGTACCTCACTTAATCTTGATTGTATTAATGCAACTTAGGATTTCATTGGCTTTTTTGGCTGCCACCGCACACTGTTGGCTCATATTTAATTGGTTGTCCACTAAGACTCCAAGATCTCTCTCACTGTTAGTGCTATTAAGTTTGGTTTGCAGCCAGTCTATATTTGTACTTTTGGTTTTTCTTGCTTAAATGTAAGACTTTAGTTTTCTCTACATTGAATTTCATTTTGTTAGATAGGACCCAGTGTTCAAGTCTGTCAAGATCCATCTAGATCTTGAGCCTATCATCTAGGGCAGTGTTGGCAAACCTTTTTGGCACTGCGTACCAAAATGAAAGTGTGCGCAAGCCCATGTGCCGGAAACCAGAAGAGCACCCAGTTTCCAGCGCGCACCCCATCCACCTGGTCTCCATGTGTGAGGAGCTGCACTCTCCTCCAGCCCTTCTGGGGCAGTGTGAGAACCATCACCGCCCCCTCCCCCCAGCAGTGACAGGAGCCAGCCAGGTACTCCAGACTGCAGATGAACCCCACTTTGCAAAGCACAGTTCAGGCATCCCTCATACCATGTAGTTCCTGGCTCAGCGGTAGTGGCGGCTGGTGGGCCCCTGGTTCAGCTGGCTGGCTCAGCGCGGCTCGGTTCTTTCCCCAGTGCCGAATGGCCCGCCTTTCCACCAGTAGTGCGTGAGGTGGGTGGCAAGGGGTAGCTTGGTTTCCCAGGGTTGTCAGGTGGCTCAGATCAACCCAGCCTCCTTTGCCCATTTCAGCTCAGTCCAGGGTGCAGGAGGAAGCATAAGGAGCTTGGGGGTGGGTGAAGGGATGTGCGCTAATTAACCCATGAGGCACCGACAGCGCACCTTGGAGCAGTGGCACCCAGAGCTACGTGCTCTGCAGCCAGCCGGGGGCAAGGGGCGGTGGTGGTTCTTGTGCTGCCCCTTCCGGCTGGGATGCTAGAGGAAGAGGAGCCATTGTCAGGGAGGCAAGCTGCCCCAGGAGGATTGGCCAGTCACTCCTGCCCCTTGCCCTGCTGCTGCCACCGCTGCTGCTCTTCTGTAGTGCCCGAGCCAACCAGATACTTCGGGCCGTGGATGCTCATCAGTGCCATAGGTTGGAGGGCTGGGGCTGTGCAAGAAGCCTGCTTGGGCAGGGAGGGATGGACGCCCTGGCCCGCCCCTCCAGGCCAACAGCTCTATTCCCTTAGAAAGCGACCGCTGGGATCCCCTCTCCATGTCTTTGGGCACGCGTGCCATCTCCTGTTGTTCTAGGTTCCAGCTCATGCATGCCCTTCGGCCAGCCTGTCTTTGCATTTGCATGCGTGCCAGACACTGAAAGACTAGATGGCTGCCATGCATGCGCATGCTGGAAATCAAAAGATCATCTTCCCAGCACATGAAAGACCAGCTGGCCGACACACCAGAACCTGGAAGAGCAACGGGCGATGGCTCCATGTGCCCAGAGAGATGGCTTTGCATGCCACTTGTAGGGTGTTAGCTATTCCTACCAGCTTAGTATCATCCACAAATTTGGTAAGTTCCCCTTTTGCTCCCTCATCTAAGTCATTTATAAAGATGTTGAAGAGTACTGGGCCTAAGACGGAACCTTGCGGTACCCCACTGGTTACTTCCCTCCATTACCGAAGTACCATTAAGGACTACTCATTGAGTACAGTTTGTCAGCAAGTTACAAACTCATCTGATGGTGATGCTACCTGTCTCACCATCCATCTGATGGTGATGCTATCTATTCTACTTTTTTTCTAGCTTACCAAGAAGTTGGTTGTGGTCTACTTTGTTGAATGTCTTGCTGAAGTCTATTACAGTATGTCTACAGTATTTCACCGGTCTACTAATGTAGTCACTATGTTGAAGAATGAAATAAGATTGGTTTTGGCATGATTTGTTTTTAAAAACCCGTGTTGACTTCTAGTTATTACTTTACTTGTTTCTAGATGTTGGCAGACCTGGTTTTTTTTATCATTATTATTATATTTTCCAGTATCTTCTCAGGTATTGATGCCAGGTTGATTAGTCTGTAGTTTCCTGGGTCTGTTTTTTTTCCTCCTTTTTTGAAGATGGGAACCACGTCAGCTCTTTTCCAGAGAACTACTGGTGCTCCAGGATTTTTGAAAGATGTGGTACAATGGTTCTGAGATAACATCTGCCAGCTTCTTTAGAACTCTGGGATGTAATTCATCAGGTCTCAGTGATTTGTATTCATCAAGATCAGATAGGTGTTCTCTTACCATTGTTTGTTTAACTTTTATTTCTAGTCACTACCTTAAACCAGTGAGAAATTTCATCTTCAGGAGATGGCAAGGCAGTCTACATTTATGAAAACATTATCACATCAAACTGTGTTTCACTGTTTTCTTGCTCAGGTCATTTATTCAGTTATAACTTAGCCATGTTTAAATTATTGGTTGAAACTAATATTATCCAATGGGTTAGGGGCATTTCTGACTCTAAAGGATGGTTTTAATTTATCCTGAAAAAAGGCCACTGTGTATGATGTGTACAAGTTTTTTGAATTCCCTTTCTCGGGAATTAATTCCTCTTATGACTAGAATAAGAAACAGGCAAATAGTATGATTTCCTGTTTCTCCCTTATTTTGATTTAAATATTTCTGTCTTATCTTGGGTTCTAATTAAATATATCATCCCCTAACCAAACTCAATTTTTCTGTTATTTGACACATGAAGGGCTTTCTTTTCCTAATTCGCTTCAAAGCTAGCAGGATTTGTTTCTTTCAGGAATTCTTTGCTACTCTTCAGCACTTAAAAACAAATCTACAGAACAAGAGCATGCAATGTTGTACTTTAGAAAAGGGAACATCTTTGAGGATGCACAGACAAGACCAGAAAATTAAGGATTTGACATACAGTTTAGCCTGCAAAGAATGGCTTCTACAGGTAAGAAAAAGACAGGGATGGGCTTTTAAAGCCATTCTAGGAGCTTAGAGTGGCAGAAGAAAAGAGGCCAAAAAGCTTTAATAATTAAAAACTATAATCAATAAATGCCCTAGAGCGTATTTTGTGGATTTGCTATTCTCCTGAAGAATATCTTCCCTAAATCACTTTTAAAGCTGCTATTTTTTTTTTTTTTTTGCTATAAGAGAAGAACTTTCCAGGTTTTGGTCTGGCTTCGAGTTTGGGGTCTGGGTCTGTGTTCTTGATGTGTGTCAGCTTGTTTGGTTTTGGGGTCTGGGGGTGCAACGACCCAGACCCCAAACTTGAAGCCAGACCAAAACCCAGAATGCCACATCACAGCCACCCTCTCAGGATATCACATCAGAAAACTCAGGAAATTACACCACAAGAACTCAAGAAGTTGAAACACAGCAAATGACCCAGGAAATCACAGCACAAGACCAAGGATACCACAGCAATAAAATTCACAAGGTCATCACACAACCCATTACCCTAGCCGTCACAACACAGGAAGCTAATGGAAAATAGATAAAAAAACAAACGACCCAGGAGATTACAACGCAGGACCCAGGATACCACAACAAAAGAACTTGCAAGGCCATCACACAACCCATTACCCAAGCTGTTAAAACACAGGAGGCTAATGGAAAAAAGATCACTACAAAACAAACGACCCAGGAGATTACAGCACAAGATCCAGGATATCTCCACAACAAAACTCACACAGCCCATTATACCAACATCAACTCCATCAACCAATCAAGAGGCAGCAGCGCAGCCAACCAGCCCAGCACACCAGCCCCCCCACCAGTATTTATAGAAAGATGGCAGCTCCGATCGCACAGTGCTTACACTGGCACGAAGCAGAAAGCACCAGCCTGAGGATGGCGAGTGGGACCTCACCAAAACGTCACCAAGATACTCTTAATCTTACATGGGAAAAGACCTGAATACACCTAGACCTACATACCTGTACCCATGAAAATCTACAAAAACAAATATATACATACATACATACATACATACATACATACATACATACGGTATTCAGCTTTGTTCGGGTATTTTCCATGTCATTATAGTTGTGCTTTTAAAGTTGTAGCAACGTTTCGGCAGAATCTCATCTGCCATCATCAAGCTTCTGTATTGTGTTTGTCTGTGAGTCAGACTTTTACAGTTGTTTCAGTTTTAAATTTGGGGCCAGCCTCCTGCTGTGCCAGAATGGTTTTTTCTTCATCTTGATTGGTTGGGAGTCTTGGTCTGTGTTTATTGGTTTTGGAGTTTGCTGTGTTCTGCTTGATTGGTATTTCTAATATCTTCTCTCTGTTTTGTGGCTTTTTTTGTCTTGGTTGGCTGGCAACATTGTGTTCCTGTATTGGAGGCTTTTAGTGCAGCTTGGCTCCGAGTAAATGGATGGCTATCATTTGTTAGGAAGCTAGGTTTCATCCAGGTGCCTGGTTGGGGTGTGTTTGAGCTGGAGGTATCAGGGGGGATCTCTTTGTGCCCAGGTGTTTGCCTGGCTTGTGGTGTGGAGATTTTGTTTGTTTGTGAGTGCAGGCTTCCAAATAATTGACAGTCTGGTGGAATCGTCTCTTCTATTCATGCTTTCAGGTCTTTTTTCAATCTCTATGGCTTCTCTGATAATTCTATGGTGGGGTTTTCTATAGTGGCTAGGGTTTTGGTGCCATTGAAGTTGATGCTATGACCTGTGGCTTTCAGGTGTTGGACTAGTGAGGAAGTGTGTTCCAGCTTTTTTACTGCATTTTTGTGTTCATCCAGTCGGGTACTTATTCTTCTATTGGTCTGTCCAATGTATGTGGCCGGGCATGATGCACAGGGGACTTCATATATGCCTTGGTTTTCCAGGTCAATTTTATCTTTGGGGTTTCTAAGGATGGCTGCTATTTAGAAAAATAGCTTCCTAACAAATGATGGCAGATAAGATTCTGCCGAAACGTTGCTACAACTTTAAAAGCACAACTATAATGATGTGGGAAAATACATGTATGGTATTCAGCTTTGTTCGGGTATTTACACACACACACACACACACACACACACATATGTATATGTGTATGTATGTATGTATGTATGTATATACACACACACACACACACACACACACAATAGTTTGGCCTCTGTATCAGGTACTGGAATATGATAAACAGCAATATTTATCATAAAAGAGAATTTAGCTTCAGTTCAGCCACAGATTGGCAAGTAACATGATGAAAAGCATTATCAAGACAATATATTTTATTGTTTACTTTATTAAAACAATCATTCGGCTTGTATAAAGTTTGTACTCTTTCTCATACAGTTTTAAGAATTTTTGAAGAGATCAAGTATATGCACTGATAAGTATCTAGTAAACATTGTTTGATCGGACTTTAAAAAAAACTTGTAGTTATCAAAATTATAGTGATCAAGTAAGCTTACCTTAGAGAATGGTACTTCTTTCAAGAGAATAAAAAATTCACATTTTGAAGGCATTCCTTAATAACGTACATTAGGAGCAGTGCTTTTTATCTTATTTACAAATTATAATTAGAGATAGGAGTAATGTGCTAATATCTAATTACTCTGTTAGGGTTGTTAACCTGAAATGGAAGTTTGAAGTACTCTAAAAATGGGGAAATGGGAAGAACTGAATTTTCCATTGTATTTTGACAAGTATAGCCAAACATATAAAATTATTTGTTTCATTAAGAAATGTGTATGTATCTTTTTAAAATGGAGATTTCCTAATTATCCACAGAAATATGTAAAACTAGCAAAACATTTCAGTCACTTACAAATTGAAACTGTTAACAGTAAAAATAGTCGCTGTTTGTTTTACTTTACTTTTATTTTATGGAAAATATATTAGGTCCTGAAAAGACTATACGAAAAACAGTAGATACCCCTGATATCAGTAGATACACACACACACAATTTTATTTTATTTTATAACATATAAAATTCCATTTTCAGTTAAACAGTGTGTTGTCTGGGTACAAATAATTTTAGGAAATAATAATCAAAATGTTTACAACAGTATTCATTACATTGGTTTTAGTTCTATAATAATAACAATAATTATCATAACAAACCTCCCTTATAATCATTAGTCCTTTTCTTTTATTGACATGTTTCTAACTTGTGTTTGTATTAGCTAACCATTGATAAAATAAGTCCCATGTCAAAGAGTATTCAGTTTCTTCCTTTTCCTTATTTGTGTTAGTCTATTCATTTCTGCACATTCTAGTATTTTTAATCACATTTTCATCTGTAGAGATCTCTTTTCCATTGTTGTGCAAATACAATTCTAGCTGCAGTTAATATATGTAGAATCAAATATGTATTCCCCTTGTTATACTTATTCAATAAAATGCCCAACAGAAATATTTCTGGTTTTAAATCTATATGTTGCTTTTATCATTTTTGACAACCATATGTGTATTTTTGACCATTTTTTTAATTTTAATTTTTTGCTTTTGGGCATGCCTACCACATATGAAACATAGGAACCACGTATCTGATTACATTTCCAACATTTAGTGGATATCTCCTTAAACATCTTTGACAAACTTGTGGGTGAAAAGTGCCTTCTATAAAACATTTTCTAAAGATTTTCTTTACATGCAGTTGATATTGTTAATTTATAATTTGTATCTCACAATTTCTGCCATTTATCTAATCTGTTGTGTAACCAAAAAGAAACCCCTGATGCTTTCTAATAGAAGAAAATGTATACAAATGTATACATATTGATGATTCTGATATGCATTCTGTTATCCTAGGAATCTAAGGATCTTTTAGAGTATCATCAGAATTTGGACAAAAATTCTACAACTCCTGATAAAATAGTACAGAAATTGCAACAACTAATTAAAGACAAAGATGCTGCCCTGGAGGTACTTGCAGAAGCTTCTAGGAAAATCTTTTGATGGTTTTTTTTTTAATGTTTGGGATAGACTTTGAGGCAGTGTACTACTTTTTTTTGTATGTGGGATATAGGAATAAGATGTCAACTTAATTTTTTTAAGTGTGTTTCTCTAATTTAGAGATATGTAAGTCGGATTCAAAATGGAAAAAGTACTGTTGGGGTATGAACATGTTTACTGTACCTGCCAATGCTGCCTTAAAGAAGCTTCAGCTTGAATGGTACTAGTAGCTGCTTGATCCCAAGAAAATATGTATTTGCAACCTTCTCCTGTCAGTGTCCCCTTGAGCTGAATACGTATTTTCCTTGAGCCACATATGGAAACCCCAGAGAAAGTAAAGCTTATTTAAGAATGCCATGACTTTTGCAGCAAGATCTCAGTCTGAGTCTTTAACTTTTTGCCTCTCATTATTCATGCAATTCTTTCTGGGTGTGTGTGGGGGATTCTCTTGCAGCAAGCCATAGGGGAGAAGTTCTCTGCACTTGAAGACAGAGAACAGGAACTGAACCAGCTTTATTTGTCCATAAAAGAACAAGATTGTGATCTGAAAGGTCTACATCAAGTTATTTCTGGCAACAAAGCTACCATCCAGGTAAATTGCCACCATAAGGGTAGTTGTTCTGGTTACTTTATAGGCCATAGCTTTCTAATAATTAATGAGATTGAAAGTAAAATGCAGTTATTTTTGACAACAGTCTCTTGAGGTGAATCAAAGAAGTTCACACCTAATACTCAATTTTTAGATCAGTTCTACAGTATATAGAACTGATATATAGTATATAGGTATATCTTACCTATGTACAGTATATAGGTAAGTCGGCAGGCCAATAGTTTATCTGTCTTGGCATGCCCATCCTGACTGTGACGTTTTGTAAGATTTCAATACTACATAAAATTCCTTTTTTACTATATGTATAAATTATTTAAGATTGAATAAAACTTTGTAAGTTAGGGAAGTGTTCCTAGTTATTTTGGGCTGAACTGCCATGAATGCCAGCCAATATAGCCAATGGTTGGGGATAGCACAAGTCGCAGTCCAAAATAACTGGGGCATTAAATTCTCTTCTGTTGTAAGAAATAGAATTTCAGCTTGGGTGGGTACAGCATGTTTGCTTCATGGATAAATTTATCCTTTGTCCTAATATGATTAGCTTTAAAACTATAAAAAAGGGGTGGAATTAATACTATTTTGAACTTCAGGAAATTCAGAAACAGATTTGATTTGTCTTATCTTGAGCTATTTGTTATTCATGTTTACCTTAATAGTGTTTAGAGAGCTTGCTAAAAGCCAAGGACCTGGAACTGGAGAAGATGTTAGCAGCCAACCAGAATTTGCAATGGCTGATCAAGAATATAGAAGCAAAATCTCAGAAATGGCAATCTGAACAAGAAAGGATTATCCAGAAGCTTCATGACAGAAACAAAGAAGTAGAGGTAAGACTTGTGGTTCAGCTTGTTAAGAAAGAAGCTGAAGAGAAAGGAATGAACAATGACTTAGAGAACAATGGTTATCTTGAGATTTAGACCACAGTGGCTGGGGTGCGTAAGACATACTACCCCATTTTATTAAGTAGTTTTTGTAGTGGTGCAGATATAGTTTAGGCATTTTGCTATCTTTTTTGAGTATGCCGATGGAGCATTGTTATTAATGTTTTCCAGTTAGGGCAGCAACAAAGCTGTAGGGGATAGAAGGCTGATCTCCTCCAGGCTTATCTTTCTCTTGTCTCAGACCCTTTCAGCAACACTGCTCTGCAATTTGGAGCCTGGACAGAGGGACACCATAGAAGCCCTCCACCTCCACCTTCAGCAAAAAGATCAGATCATAAAAGAATTCCTATGGGAGAAGAGCCAGCAAGTTGTAGACCCAGTAGCTGAGCTTGAGGAGTTACTTCAAGCATGGAACACTAGAGAACAACAAAGTTATGTAAGTGGGATACTGTGAATGAGAAAATCAGTCTTGATTATAGAATCACAGAAGGAAAGGGGGAAAGGAATCTTCCACATGATCTAGTTTAGCTTCCTGCCATTTATCTTCCTCTATTGATGGCCATCCAGCCATCTTTAAACAAGATGGCCACTCTTGTTTGGATCTTAAGAAAACTTATTCATTGGTTGAGGAGCCTGATACAATGAAATCATAATAAAACCAAGAATCTTGTTTCACCATTATTCTATTCCTGGAGTATTCAGCAGAGGTTTCCCAAGTAGTCTTTTGATGGAATGTTCATGGGTCCATAGTTTGTCTGTCATTCTAACAAAATCTATTCTCGCTAAATGGGAATTTGATGTTATTTTATTTACTTTTTATAAAAATGCTTTTTTGTGAAATGAAGATTATTTTTAAAAAAATCTTGGAAAAACAAGGGCTATGCAATACTGCTTTTCTTCTTTTTGTCTACCTGAATGAAGAAGATGGATAGTGTATTTTCATCACCTCTCAAGAAAGGTACTGTGACTATGGTATCCATTCTAACTAAATTCTTTTATGTTGCTGATTTGATTATGAGGCATCGGTTCAAGGCCTTTTCTATTATTGTAATCAAAACATACACTGATATTAAAATAAATATTTTTAGGCATTTTGCAGCTTCTCTTTCATTTTTTGTAAGCTTTTAAATTTTTGTTCTTGATTGCTGACTTTTATTTTCCTAATAATTTTGATTTCTTTTAAATTAGTGATACTCAAAAATATTTTAATATTTTTCTGTGAAATTGCGAACAAATTGTATTTGTCCGGTCAATAAGTATAGGTATATATGTAAATATTATTGAACATTTTTATTGTGTGACCCATTATTAATGCTTGCCTTTCTCTTTCCTGGCCTTGTTGTATAATTAGATATATTCCAAGAAGATTGCACAGGTACTTACAGAGAAGAATTCTGAGCTGCAAATCCTGAATCAGCAACTGATTAGTCAAATTCTTCATCAGAAAATGGAGTTGTCTATTGTTCAGTTTGTACAACAAGAGGGCTCTATTGATGTAAGAGTATTTGGGTTTATGAGATAGCACAGTTAAACAGATGAATATCAGGCAAGCCACAGATGGCAAGAGTCAATAGCAGTAGTTTTGTTATACAGAGGTGAAGCTTGAATTGAAAGGAAAGAATGGCAAGGGCTAAACAAATGGTAATTAAAAATAGAGATCTGTGTCTAAGTAAAAATTTTGGGTACTAGTCAACATTGTTGCCCTTCAGAATGTATGTAGAATAGATGATTTGAGTAGTAATAGGTCCATCTTTGAAAAAGGGGAAATGCTATGTAGGTCTGTCACCTTCAATCAATAAAGGAAGCCTTTCTAGAATAGGCTAATAAGTGGTTGGGTTATGGACAGTGGAAACAGTACATTAATTCTTTGGAAATGGCATGAGCTTATCAAAAATAAAGTACACAAAACCAACTTTACAGGTAGTCCTGATTGTCAGTTCAATGATTGATCAAAGTTACGATTAGGCTGGAAAAAAATGGCTTACAACTGGTTCTTGATGTTAGCAGCACCCTGCAGTCAAATGATCAAAATTTGGCCAGCCCACAGTTACAGCTGCTGCCAACCATTTATCTTTAATAAAACAAGTATGCACATTTTTATTCTAAGGTACCAAGGCAAGAGGATTCTACCATGAATATCCCAGCCATGATTTCTAATAGAGATGATAGTAAATCCAGGAGGGATAAAGGTTGGTCCATAAACAATTTCTGAACAGTCTTATCTATCTGTTATATAATGTTTGTCTAAAATTGCTTTACTTTCTCTTCAGATGATTTGCAAACAACTGCTAGACTTGAGAGGGAGCTTACTAAAGCAAAAGAGGATCTTGAATTGTTGACACAAAAAGAAAGAGAAAGCACGGTAAGTTTGAGGAACCCTGAGATATCTACAGATCACGTTTAACACATAAAAACAATTTACTAGTAGTACAGGTAATCCTCAAGATATGACTGTAATTACAATTGCCCCTTATAGTCACAAGTGGTGATGGCTGTTAAGAGAAATGGTATCACTTAATGGCACTCACATCCTGCTCTCCCTGATGCAGCTGTTAAAATAATACATAGGTGCCTTAGGAGGTGAAGGAGTTTCTGAGAGATCTAGTGCAGTATGGGTGCTGCAGCTTAAGCCCAGGAAGGCCAGAGAAAGAAGCTGTAGCTACCCCAGTCTGGCCCAGCAGCACAATAAAAAGGCCTCTTGCCCAGGAAGCACAAAACACCTGGGAAGGTTCCACAGTGGGGCATGAGGCAGCCATCCCCCCAGAACAAAACACCACAGAAACCTGGGAAATGTGTGACTTTGCGTGGGTGGAGGGGGCTGCTTCTTACTCTTGAGTGTGAATGACTTTGGGAGTATAGCAGTGGCCATACATTTGAAACTAGATCAACTTTCAACTTTATTCGGTTCCACATTTCTAGGAAGTGGCTTTATTCCATACGTTGGCTTTAATATTCCAGAGACATAAATGGTTTTGTTTTTTATGGAGCACTTTCTCCAAGCCAGTTCCTCCTTTTATGAGACCCATAGAACAGTGGAATCTGCAGCTCAATTTTTAGCTTGGTTAAAATAGTGTATAATGCCTAACACCTGTTCTTCCAATCAAAGGAAGATAGCTCTGAACTCTTAAGACCATAGGATCCAAAATCCCATTATAGGAAAGATGATTGTGTTCAGAGTTTTGCAGTGATAATTCAGTGCCAGAAAAATAAACACAGATGGCTGATGCTTCATTTAACATCTTTATAAACATAATAAGTGGATTTTACAAACCAGTTGTAGATTTCTCCAACATGGAGCAAACTCAGACAGAAACATGTTGTAAGTAACTTCAGTAGCACACAGAAACAGACATCAGTTTCACTTTAGTTCAGCAGGCAAACAGAGGAGAGAAGCAGTTTCATTTTCAACAGACAGCCTCAGAGCTCAACATAGCTGCAGAGCTTAATATAGAGCCACGCCTAGACTACTTCTAGTTTCAGTTTTCTAGGCTACTTCTAGTTTCAGTTTCCAAACAATTCTCATTGGTTTAGTTGCTATGCCTATTCATTGGCTGACCTTGTTACCATGCTCTATTCCAGTTCATGAATATACTCTGACACATTGTGCCAAATGTTGGTCTATCAAAGGATTTGGGGATTACTGAGTACATTATCTTCATTTGTTTTCTCCCATCTCAACCCCATAGTTGAAACTCTCTACTCTTCAGTCTGTGGTAGCTTCCCAAGAGGAGGAGCTTCAAGTTCAATCCTCTGATATTGAATCTCTTACTAGAAGTACCCAGATCAAAGAAGAACTAATTAAGGTTAGATTGCGTACAAAAATATTTTCAGTTTTGTCTTCCTGCAGATTTTACAGTGTTTGTAGTAGTGAGCAAATTGCATTGATTTCCTGTTTCTCCGTCTTTGTTCCAGAAAGTAGAAAATTTACATTTTAATATTAATATATAGTTATAAACAGTATGATTTTAATACACCGCTCAAAAAAATAAAAGGAATACTTAAAACAACACAATGTAACTCCAAGTCAGTCAAATTTCTGTGAAATCAAATTGTCCACTTAGGTTGCAACACTGATTGACAATCAATTTCACATGCTGTTGCGCAAATGGAATACACAACAGCTGGAAAGCATAGGCAGTTAGCAAGACATCCCCAATAAAGGAGTGGTTCTGCAGGTGGTGACCACAGACCACTTCTCAGTTCCTAGGCTTTCTGGCTGATGGTTTGGTCACTTTTGAATGCTGGCGGTGTTTTCACTCTAGGGGTAGCATGAGACGGAGTCTACAACCCATACAAGTGGCTCAGGTAGTGCAGCTCATCCAGGATGGCACATCAATGTGAGCTGTGGCAAGAAGGTTTGCTGTGTCTGTCAGCGTAGTGTCCAGAGTATGGAGGCACTACCAGGAGACAGGCCAGTACATCAGGAGACGTGGAGGAGGCTGTAGGAGGGCAACAACCCAGCATCAGGACTGCTACCTCCGCCTTTGTGCAAGGAGGGACAGGAGGAGCACTGCCAGAGCCCTGCAAAATGACCTCCAGTGGGCCACAAATGTTCATGTGGCTGCTGAAACGGTCAGAAACAAACTCCATGAGGGTGGTATGAGGGCCCGACGTCCACAGGTGGGGGTTGTGCTTACAGGCCAACACTGTGCAGGACGTTTGGCATTTGCCAGAGAACACCAGGACTGGCAAATTCGCCACTGGCACCCTGTGCTCTTCACAGTTGAAAGCAGGTTCACACTGAGCACATGTGACAGATGAGACAGGGTCTGGAGACGCCGTGGAGAACGTTCTGCTTCCTGCAACATCCTCCAGCATGACCGGTTTGGCAGTGGGTCAGTAATGGTGTGGGGTGGCATTTCTTTAGGGGGCCGCACAGCCCTCCATGTGCTCGCCAGAGGTAGCCTGACTGCCATTCAGTATCAAGATGAGATCCTCAGACCACTTGTGAGGTGGTGCGGTTGGCCCTGGGTTCCTCCTAATGCAAGACAATGCTAGACCTCATGTGGCTGGAGTGTGTCAGCAGTTCCTGCAAGACAAAGGCATTGATGCTATGGACTGGCCCTCCCGTTCCCCAGACCTGAACCCAATTAAGCACATCTGGGACATCATGTCTCGCTCCATCCAGCAACGCCATGTTGCACCACAGACTGTCCAAGAGTTGGGGGGATGCTTTAGTCCAGGTGTGGGAGGAGGTCCCTCAGGAGACCATCCGCCACCTCATCAGGAGCATGCCCAGGTGTTGTAGGGAGGTCATACAGGCACGTGGAGGCCACACACACTACTGAGCCTCATTTTGACTTGTTTTTAGGACATTACATCAAAGTTGGGTCAGCCTGTAGTGTTTTTTTCCACTTTAATTTTGAATGTAACTCCAAATTCAGACCTCCATGGGTTGCTAAATTTGATTTCCATTGATAATTTTTGTGTGATTTTGTTGTCAGTACATTCAACTATGTAATGAACAAAGTATTTAATAAGAATATTTCATTCATTCAGATCTAGGATGTCTTATTTTTGTATTCCCTTTATTTTTTTGAGCAGTGTATAAACCAGACCTGTTTGTTTTGTCTTTAATCCCAGACCTGTGCTAGACTTTTAATTTGAAAGCTTTTTCTTTGAAAATTAATAATATCATTAAAGTTTTGAGCAATGTTGTTTTCCTCTGTCAAGATGCAATACTAATACTGTACCGAGTTTCTTTCTTAATTCTCCAGGACATATTCTTGTTCTTTTTCAGGACTTGCAGATGCAATTGATTGACCCTGAAGAAATACCAGCAATTGAACGACTTACTCAAGAAGTTTTGATGCTTCAGGAAAAGGTAGCAAAAATGGAAGCACAGGGACAGGAAGCCATAAGAGACAAGAGGCAGCAGGTAGGTGTCATATGAGGAATTCAAGCCAGCATGACTTAAGCTTCTGTCCTGCCTTTGTTCAAAGGAAATGGGATTCTGTATATTGTGTTATTATTTTTATGGTATTGCTGAGATACATTGAGAGCTACTTTGGTATACATCAGGCTAGAGATTATGAATTATTCCTATCTTAAGCACAAAGTCAGCTGGATGACTCTGGGCCAGTCCCTCTCTCATTCCCAGGAGGAAAGCCACAGTAAACCATTTTCAAAAACCTGACAAGAAAACTGCAGGAACTAGTTCAGGCAGTCACCAAAAGCCAATAGGGGACTTGTAGAAAACATAAATGTAAGCAATAAAATCTACATTTATTGCCAATTGAAGTGGACTGTTTATGTTGCAGCTACTGGTGATGTTGGAGGGCTTAGTAGCAGAGAAGAAGCAGCTGAATGAAACTCTGAAAGTAGAAAAGCAACTGTATTGCAATTTGGTGAAGTTTCATGCTCACCCTGGCAGGTGAGGAAGATAATTGATTCCTATTTTCTAGTTGCAAAAAAAGATTGGCATATATTTTCCTATTACTCATTGCATATTTAAAAAAGATTATTGATTGACAGTGCTGAAAAGGATTGGGGTGGGAAGTCTGTTTGTATGCCTATAATTTTCCAATCTTCATGTCAGTACAATAGTGACATTGTTACAAATTGTAGGATCCATATTGTGTTCAGAACAAGTTGGTACACCTTGTCCTAATCTCATTTCTTTTGTGCTTTGCCTCACCAACTCTAGACAAGAACAGATCCTTCAAGTAGAACTGGAGAAGATCCAGGCACTTCATGGACAACTAGAAAGGGTCCTTGGAAAAAGCCAGGAGCGCCTGAGCAGGCTGGAATCATTGGACAGCATAGGAGGTGGGGAACAACAACATGTGACAATCCTACCCAAGCATGCCTGCTGAGCTCTGGCCTTCCCACTACCCCTGGCGCAGAACAGAAGCTGAACTAACAGAGCAAGCTTGTTTTGACATTGAAGGGGTTGATTAGTACTTGCTGGAAATGGCATTTTTACAAGCTTATGTGGGCATCATTCACATTCCTAATATGGGCCTCTCAAGAGAATGTAATTTTTTTTTTACAGTTTCTTATTCCTTTCTAGTTGTGCCCAATTTCATTCTCCCCTCCCTTGAATTTGGCTAAATAAAGATTACTCCTTTCCCCATTTGAAATTAATTGTTATGTGCCATATTTTGTGTGCATACATTATAGAGATGTGGAGAGTAGGAAAAAGATTTTTTTTTAATTTGCTGCATTTGTTTAATTGTTTTGTTTTTATTTTTCCCATGCTTTTGTGTAAAAACTTCTTAAAAGTCTAGAATTTTAGGTCATCTTAAAATTACGATGAGAGTATTGTGAAGAAATTCCACACAAACTTGGCCACAGCAGAAACAGAATATTTCATGTTTTTAGTTATATTTTGTGGAAACTTGCAAAAGAACAATATATGTTTTATTTTATTGGTTCTCCTTGCATAAAGTGGAAGCTTTGGTTTTCTTGCCAAAAAAAGGTCTACTCTCAAATGTCAAAGTTATTGGGGTTACTTACCTAAGTTGGGGTGGATCCACATTCATTCCAACCACTTTCAGAATTTTTCTTAGGTCTTTAAAATAGTCTTTAAAATAAAATAAATTTGATTTTTTTGTGTGTTGATTTACATAATCTTCCCTTTCTTCCTAAAGTCCCTAATGTAAAAAAATATAGACCATCATTGAAATTTTAAATGATAAACATATTCTACATTGTATTATATTTAGATAATACAGGTTTAATGTTGATAACTTACGTTGGAAAGGAATGCTATCACATACATGTTTTCTCCAGGAAACAATAAGGTAATATCACCAAAATCATTAGAAATTCCTCATGATTTTGAATATTGTTACATACAGTTTTCAAAAATCACATTAGTGTTTCAATATTTTGTTTTGAATAAGAGCATTTTTCAGTCATGTATTAGTTTATATTAGAGTATGTTGTTTAAAAATGTGTTATTTCACATAAAACTTATTTGCTACTGAATTTCATTAAAACTTTGTATATTTTCTGGTACATAAAGGGTATCAGAGTAAACAAATAACATCAAAGTTTGCATCTAACATGAGATGTGTCAGTATAATTATTCCGTCTTCCCTCGTTCAATCAGTTCAAGTAAAGGAATATTAGGATCAGAAAGATATTCATTAAATCATTATGATTGATTTAGTCCACTTGATGAAAATCTTTTTCCTTCACAAATTTTAGAATACCGAAATCTGATAACAAGAAAAATATGCAAGGACAATCAATAAACCACCATCACTTTCCCCAGGTATATGAAATGGAAAGTGGTTTTTTCTGGGCAGAGATTCACAGTCTCAATTAGAAAGATCTACTGTTTTCTCCCAGCTCTCCAAGGAGTGCACTTACAATGGGATAATGGGGGACATTTGTTACTAACTTTGAAATGGCATAAGGTATTTTCAATATGCAGTGACATTATGTTCTCTGAAACACTCTGCTTTCAGGCATGCAATCTAATTGTAAGTTGATTGATTTGGCCAGACTTGTGACACCTTTGTTGCTTGTTGGTATAAATTTTTAATATGAAATTCACTAACGTGTGATGGGGATGATCAGTGATTTGGCTTTGAAAGAGGACAAGGCCTACAACTTTAAAGGTGATCATTAGAAAATCCATAAGTAATATGCCTCAGGAGCATGGGATGATGGCCTCTGATTTGCTCTGCTTATGAAAGCACCTGGTTGGCCACGCCCAAGACAGACATTTTGATGTAATCCTGTAAAGGACAATGATTTTATTAGTATTATTCATGAAGGCATACCAGCTCACTAGCAGGTCTTTATGCATACGAAAATATTCCAAAACCTTTAAAGTGCTGTAATAAGAAAATTCCCTGATAAATTACTGAAGGCTGATGAAATTACTGAAGGCAGAGAAAAATAGTCATTGTTTCAAACCAGAAGGCCTACTTAGATGGAAAGACTTTTGCCATTCCGTTGTTTCAGTTATTTATGCAACCATGCATGCTCATCTCTGACCTACATCTATCTGCAAGCATGATATTTGGTTGGAATTAGGTCAAATAACTTAAATTTACCATTTTTTCTACCCAGTTTATCCTCTGGCATGCTATTCGAAATGGAAGGGAAATTTTCACTGTCAAATGAAACAGGCATTGGGGTGGGAGATGCGGATTATTGGTTCCAGACTGCCAAATGACAGAGTGAAATCTGGTCTCTAGTTAACTGCATTCTCAAGAGATGTTATATGTGTGCTTAATGTGCTTGCTCTTTTACATATGCATTTATGTGATTCCTAGTAATACAAACTTGGTCAAAACTATACAGACATAAATTACTTTATAAATTTAGGCAGATTCTGGGGTTGGGGGTCTTATTGTACACGACCAAATAATTCTCTCTGAAATGCAGGGAGGGTTTTTTTTTCATTTTCATATTTCCTTTTATTTATTTCTACTTGATTTGTATCTATCTACTCAAAAGGATTTCTGGTGTCATGGTTCCCTCCAACTTCTGTGAACTAGGATATAGAATAAGAGGATTGGAAGAGACTATGGAGGATTTCTAGTCCAATCCCCATCTTGAGTAAGATACTTTATACCATCCCAGACAAATTGTTGTCTAATATCTTCTTGAAAATCCCCAGTGATGGAATACCCACAGTTTCTAAAGAAAAGCAATTCCATTGATTAATTGTTCTCTCAGGAAATTTCTCCTTATTTCAAGCTTGGTTTTCTTTTTAATGATCTTCTACCCATTATACGTCTTCTCCTGCCCTAAGAAGTTTTGCAGAATAGTTCAACCCTTTGTGAGAGCTTGTCAAATACTGGAAACCTGCTGTCTTATCACCTCTAGTCCTTCTCTTCATATATCAAATATCTCCTCAAATATCTTATTTAACAGATTTAACAGATTAATAGAGTTGGAAGGGACCTTGTAGTTCATCTAGTCCAACCCCCCCGTCCAAGCAAGAGACCCTACCATTTCTGACAAATGGCAATCCAATCTCTTTTTGAAAGTCTCAAATGAAGCTCCCACAACTTCCAAAGGCAAGCTGATCCATTGGTTGATTGTTCTCACTCTCAGAAAATTTGTCCTTTCCAGGTCAAATCTCTCCTTGTTCAGTTCCCATCCATTATTGCTTGTCTGGCCTTCGGGTGCTTTGAAAATAGTGTGACCCCCTTCTCTCTGTGGCAGCCCCTCATATATTAGAACATTGTTATCATGTTTCCCTGGTCCCTCTCTTCACTAGACTTAGCCATGCCCAGTTCCTGTAACTGTTCTTCATATGTTTTAGTCTCCAATCCCCTAATCATCCTGGTTGCTCTTCTCTGTACTTTTTCTAGAGTCTCAACATCTTTTTATAGTGTGGTGACCAAAACTGGATGCAGTACTCTAGATGTGGTCTTACTAAGGCTTTATAGAGTAGTATTAGTACTTCACTTGATCTTGATTGTATCCCTCTGTTGATGCAACTTAGGAATGCCACATGATACGTAGGACTAGTGGCCTTTCCATTCCTGGGGCTACAATGAATGTGAACTATGGTTCCCTAGTCTTATTTTCAATGGTTCTTTAGCAAACCTGTCTGGCTCCCCCCCCCCCCCCCCCCCCCCCCCCCCCAGTGGGCAAAAAGCGATGGGATTTTCCAATTTTTTTCAGTTGGATTCCCAATTTCTCTGCTAGGGAGGGGTTGATTAGGCAACGGGTGCATCCCAAATTCCAGCAGCAACTTCCTCCCCCTTCCCTCGGCTGGGGATAAAGAGTCTTAGAGGTAGAGTGATTGGTTCAATTAGGTCGCTTACCAGCGGGTCATCTTCTGGATTGCTTTGGGACTGGCTCCGGTCTCCTCGGAGCACTGGGTATTCTTCCTCTGGGTTGGGGGGGGGGGGCACCAGAAGCTCACAGCTTCTCGGCTTCTCAGACCAGTTTCCTTTCCTCAGGGGTTGGATGTTCCAGGTTTTCCCCCTGATGGGTAGTCTGGCTTTCTGGTAGGGGTTTTCAAATGGCATTCTGCTGTGTGGTGTCCTTCCTTTCCACACTTAAAGCAACCAGATGGTCTTGGGGTCATGGTGGTTTGGGGTTTGAAAAATTCTCGCTTTCCCTGGGGTGGGGATCTTCTCCAAAGTTTGCCACTGTGGTACTTTTTACGGGTCATGTCTATCTCTGCCTCCTCTGCCATCAGGTAACATTCATGCAAGAGGTTTGGGGCCCCACGGGCCAGGCAGGCAGCGTACAGGTCATCATTGAGTCCATCTTTGAACCAACAGACTAGGATATCTTCTGGCCAATTGACTCAGCCGGCCAGGTCACAACATTCCTTGGTGTACTCAGCTACCAGGCGACGGCCTTGCTTTACGACTCTGATGCAGTTGTGGGTTTTTCTATTGGTGAGGGGGTCTTTGAAGCAGTGGTATAGGACTGTCATGAATCAATCGAGGTTCCTCAGTTCTGGGGCATTGACATCACGTTGATGTTGTGGAGGGGCCAGGGTGATGACTCACACACGGGGCCCTTGGGTCAGGAAATTCCGCCTGTATTCTTGCATGTAGGTGAGGACTTGCATCAGGAAACATCCCAGTTTCTGGGGGTCTCCATCGAATTTTACCCCCAAGGGCGGGACCTTTCTCTGCAGTTGTATGTCTCTGGTTTAGCCAGGGTTAATCTCCTGCTCTGGGGCAGTAAAGGGTTGGGTACCTGGTATGGCTGCTAGTTCTTTGGCTTGTTCCACTGCCCGATCATTCTCAGCTGGATCAGGGGTGATGGCTTGGGCTCTCTCAATTTCTGGTTCCCTCGCTCTCCTACATTGTCTTCCTGGTGCATCCCTCACATTGAGTTCTCCAGGGCTTCCTTCACGAGGAGATTTATATACTGTTTCAGTAGGTCATCTGCCGGTGGTTCCTTGACCCATTCTTCCTGATCAGATAGGGTCTCCAGCTCCAATTTCTACCTGGGTTTACAGTTACTCCGGGTGAGTGTTACTCCCTTGGTCCTTCCATCCCAGCTGTCTCTCTTTCCTATGCCTATAGACCACCGGGGCTTTGTGCAGGCAGCTTCACTGTCTTTGATGGGGTACACCGAGTCAGTGTCTGGCTGGGTAGTTGTTGACGTTTCTCCCCAGTATTTGGCTTCCCCTTGCTGTATTCAGACATTTTTGCAGGGTTCCCTCGGTAGAGTGAAGGGTTTTTTTTAAAAAAAAAAATTCTTATCCAGGATGACCTCTATTGCAGTCAGCAACTGGACTTTTCCCCTTCAACCGAAAATAATAAACTTCTGAAAACTAGATGGAGTTAAAAGGAATCCTTTATTGAAATGGAGTGATTCCAGCACCATTCAAAGCAGAGTCTAAATGCTCCCAGGCATGCAGTAATAGATAAGGGGAGTTAGGACCCCTCCCCTTCTCTAGATGTGTATTTAGTCAAACAAAGAACCAACATGTTAATTCCCCCCCTCCCCTTCTCTGAGAAGGTATCTTTTGAAGAATTCCCAGGGAGTATCTTCTGGAGCTGGAATTTTTATGGCCCCTTCTCCGCTTGCTGTCTCTTCAAGAGGTGACAAGTTTCTGGACATCTAGCTTCAATCCTCCAGTTGTATATCATGTGTAGGTTATACAGATTCAATATAAGATTTAATATTTTCAGGTTACATCAAAAGGATTACTTATACCAACTTTCCCCCCACTTCTTCCATTGAAGAATGGCAGATACAGATACTCTTCTCTTGTTTTTTTTTTTGACACTACCAATTACCAATTATTTTTGATACTACCAATGCTTTTCGTTGATTACAGCTCAGCTTTTAATACCATCATTCCAAGATATACTGATTAAGAAGTTGCTAGAAATGGGCCTCTCCTCTCACATCTGCTGTTGGATAAAGGACTTTCTTACTAATAGACCCCAAACTGTTAGGATTGGCAGCTATTTTTCCTCCACTCTTGCTCTCAGCACTGGCTCTCCACAGGATTGTATGCTGAGCCCCCTTTTGTATTCACTCTACACCTACGATTGCATTTCCTCTTGTCCCACTAACTCTATAATAAAATTTGCAGACAACACCACGTTGGTGGGACTCATATCAGAAGAAGACGAGGCGGCCTATAGGTCAGAGGTTCTCAGACTGGTCTTGTGGTGCAAGCATCATAACCTTGCCCTGAACATCAAAAAGACCAAAGAATTGATTATAGACTTCAGAAGATGCAAAGCAGAGCCTCTCCCACTATATATCAATGGAGACTGTGTGGAAAGAGTTCATAGTTTTAAATTTCTAGGAACTCATATTTCTTACTTGGTCAGTCCACACTATGGCCTCTGCAAAGAAGGCCCAACAGTGCCTGCACTTTCTGAGGCTGCCGAAAAAGAGTGGTCTGGGTGAGAAGTTGCTGGTTACTTTTACCGTTCTACCATCAAGAGCGTTTTGGCATACTGTGTAATGGTGTGGTATGCTGGATGCTCTGTAGTGGATAAGAAGATGCTCCAGAGAGTTATAAACATAGCACAAAAAATCATCGGTTGCTCTCTTTCTTCTTTGGAAGAGATTGCGAAGACCAGACTCCTCTCTAGAGCACTAAAAATCTCCACAGATCATTCTCATCTTGGACATTCATATTTTGAAATGTTACCATCAGGGAGGCGTTATAGATGTCTTAAAATGAGGACTAATAGATTGAGAAACAGTTTCTTTTCCAAGGCAATAATTGTCTTAAATCAAAAAGTGTGATTGTGATGTGGTGTTTAGGACACAATGCTGGAATAGCTTTCAAATTTCATTGGATTTGTAGAATGCAATGACAATAAAGGTATTCTATTCTATTCTATTATATCCAACAGATGTTCAACAGATGCCTCTCTCTTTTAGTTGTCACACTCTATATTACAAAGTCGTTGTCCATTTTTCTTTAACAATTAACCACAGTTTCAAAATTTCCAAGTCTCTATTTAATTTTGCAAACTATGTAACACCAAAAAATTAATACTCTACAAAGTTTCTCTTACATATCTCTTCTTTTTGCCCCTTCCAGCTTTATTAAGTTTTTATTATTTCTTGGTTTCCTTTTCACAAGTTCTTTTGCTGTCCAGCATCCTCACCACTACTGTTAAAACTTTTGCAGCTCTCACCTCTCACTAGGTACCACGGCTCTGATCTCTTATTTGTGGTCCCTTCTGCCACTTCACTCAAAAAGCCTAGGGGAAAAAACTCAAATTTAGATCACTGCTAGTTAACCGCTTGCTCCATCCAGCCGTCAGATCATCTCGGTGGCCATCACTGGTCACCTTCTCCCAGTCCGCTCAGATCCTGATTTTTCCTGCCAATCGCTGTCAGCCACCACTTGCAAACGGTCTGCCGGATGCCCCACTCCTTCAGCTGTCCCTCCAGGACTTCTGTCAGCTCCAGCAAGCTCCATTGGCACAAGAAAAGTGGCTTGCGAAACAGAATGCTCACACCGCCGCTCTCTCTGACAGCTGGCCCTGCCCCCGCCATCTCGAGGGATATTATTGAGGCTTCCAGGCTCTTGTCCACTTGGGTTAATCTCTGATCCATTTCCTCCACTTTTTTTCTCAGTTTTTCCTGATTTTTCCTCTACTTTTTAAATTTGTTTCTTTATTCTTTATCATTATTTGTTGGATATTTTCCACTTTGTCATCCATTTTCTGTATTCTTTCATGTAATTTGGTGATTGACTCCTGTACTGATTGAAACATTGCTTTTGTTTCTGCCTGCATTGTGTTTCTTTCCTGCAATAAAAAATTGTCCAAGGATCTCTGGCTTGCCGGACTTGGGGCAGCCAATGGTGCTGCTGAAGAGGGAGCTGAAGTAGTTTTCTTCATCTGTCAGTATTAACAAATAAAATAGACAATAGATTCACACTCCCACGTATTACACTATTCCCTCCCAGTTGTCTCCCAACTTCAATAAACTTTTTATGGCCAAACTATCACTATTAGATTCCTCTGTCCCTCTTTTTATCACTTCCATCCAAACAGCCTATAAGATATCAATTCAAAAATACTTTTAAATATAGTTTTTCACCCTTCTTCTCTTCTTTTTTATAACAATGTTATATAGAAATATGAATACAAATTAGTTTCCTAAAGTCCACCGAGTCCAAGATATGTCTCTCACAGGTTTTATAAGGCAAACCAAAATATCTCTCACACGTTGTCTTTGATTCTTCTTCATTTCCTCATTGGTAAGTAGGCTGTCAAAGTTTGTTTGTAATCCACTTAGGCCCACAAATGTCCCCAACAATCTTTCACAAAACGTCCCAGGAGTTCTTGTAGAATTATTTTAGTCTCTTTTCTTCTCCTCCTCCAGTTATAATTTCAAAAATTAATCATGTTCCATCAAAATAAGTTATAATCCAGACCGATTTGGCAAGTCTTTGTATTTTCCCAACTTCTAAGTTTTAAAAGTCTCAAAGGGAAGCAGGAAAAACAAAAGAAGGAGAAAAGAAATCCAAAGGTTATTCAAAATGTTCCCAGCTGCAGCCTGCTTACTTGGTAGAGCCTGGTAGAGCCAGAGAGCTGCTAATTTTGCACATAGTTCTTCCACTCTCTGCTCCAGCCTTCCAGACTAAACAAGTTGCAGATGTCAAAAGAATGTTCTTCACTGTAATCCACATCCCAAGGTCATATCTATTCACAAGTCCTTTCATTGTAAACACTTTCTCTGCCAGCAAGTACCAATAGATAGCACACTTGTTCTGTTTCCTCTAATTTCGTCCCTTACTTTTAAAGCTTAAAGTTTCCCTTTTTACAATCAAAAGTTTCAGAATTTGTTTAAAAAAGAAGACAACAGAAATTCACCCCAACTAATGCCTCAATCCCTTCTTTCTATCTCTTCCACATTTCTTGTAGCGAAATACTAAATTCTTCTATGTTTCTTTTATTAATGACTGAGTGCCTTTTTGGCGCCAAATCCGGAGGTGGAAGGTTTAAATCCCACCTCCTATTCTTTAGTCTCACTCTCAATTGAATCCAATTTTAAGGGAGAGCCAAGTCTTTTCAGAGATCAGAAAAATCTCACCTAGAACAAGCACACCACTCAACAATCTTCTTTTTTAACTGTCTGGTCTGGCTGCCACAGCTTTCTGACAGCTTGTAATGGTTGTCTATCATTCCTCACCAGTCCGAGAGGTTTTTCTCCATTCCCACAGAGATTTGCGGTCTCTCTGTGGTTCACAGAGTGTCCTCTTCTTCATCAGCTCCTACAGGGTTGGCTAGGATCTCTATGGACCCCTGGGCAGGGGGATTTTGTTATTTTCCACAGAGCCCTGTGGATTCCATTGTTTCACTGCGGCACTAGCCACACCTCCCCATCTTTAGCAAGTTTCTGATGAAGAGTGCAATCTGGGCAAAAGATGGGATGAACTGGTATTAAAAATTGGCAAAACCTAGGAAACTCTGCAATTGCTTTCTGGTTTAAGGTGGAGCCCAGTCCAGCAGTGCCTGGACCTTCTGGACCTCCTTTGTGTGAGCTACAGTAACCCAAATAGTCTATTTTGCTCTGGTAAAACCTCACACTTGGAAAGTTTGACATATAATTTAGTGGCTCATAGTTTTTTAAGTACAGTCCTCACCAGCTTCACATGCTTCACCTTTGTTTCAGTGTAAAATATCATTTAAATAAATGTCATCATTTATTAATTGCATAAACATTGCAAGATCCTCCTGGAGGCCAAAAGGGAAGTGTTTGAACTGGAACCATCCTAAAGGGCAGTTGAAAGAGGTTTTCCATTTGTCTCCCTCCCTGATCCCCACACACAACTCCAGCTTAATGAATATTCTACTCTTAGCCAAGTGCTAACATATTCTTCACAGTGGTGGGATTCAATTAGTTTTACTACCGGTTCTGTGGGCGTGGCTTATTTGGTGGGTGTGGCTTGGTGGTCATGTGGCTGAGTGGGCATGGCTTGGTGGTCATGTGGCTGGGTGGGCATGGCTTGGTGGTCATGTGGCTGGGTGGGCGTGCTGGGTGGTCATGTGACTGGGTGGGAGTGGCCAACTTGACATCACTCACATCAAGGGGTGCCTTGCCTGGCCTCTCCTTGCCTCAGAGATACAATTTCCCTCTCTATTTACTACTACTGATCATCCAAAATACACTATTTAATCCTATGTATATATGCCATATGTGTACATACATATTACATGGTATAGTGTGTATAGGCACACAAAAAGATACACTATCTACAGTAGTGTGTATGTACACACGCACACGCACACAACCACGCACAGAGCTCTTCTAAAACTATATACATTCAACCTCACTGCGTTTGGAAAAACACACCCTGAGTCCACTTTCTGCCACACATTTAACTATAACTTCTGTATATTAAAACATTGCACATGCCTTCAGATTTGCTTCCCTAGCCTGCGTATGACCGTTAGACCCAGGAGATGTCATGGATTGAGTAAAATATGGTGAAAATCACTTAACAGCACTCTTGCTTAGCAACCAAAATTTTGGGCTCAATTGTGATCATAAGTGAAGGACTATCTCTGTGTACCTCTGCATGGCAGCCTTGTTCTAATAAACTTTTCTGCCAATTTTCCTCTCTGTTAGAGGCACTGTAAGGTCTGGCAATACGCTTAAGCCAAAAATGAACCAAAACATAGATTTAAATGGAGGCTTGCAAATCAAAGAAAGCAGACTTTTATTCTTTGATTAAAGTGAAAGATCTGGGAAGAAGTTCCTAGTACATCACAAGAGACATGGGAGGAAAATTCTACAAAATACAGAAAAATGCCCTGTACCTTTAAGATTCTTAGAAGTGGAGTAACTGCAATGTAAAACTCTCTAACTCAATTGTTAATAACTCAATTTGTTAATCAATTGACCACAAGGAGGCTATTAACAGCATACTTTAAAGGTGTGGAATGGAGGTTTTTACATTCCCAGAGAGGTAACTTTCATTCCCATGGGGTGAAATGTATCAGTCCAGGAAAACAGATGGATTCAGATTGATTTATATGGGACAATCATGTGTCTTAATAGGAGAGGGGTGTAACTGATTGCAGGCATGTGTTTATAATGGTTTTAGAACAAGTAAAAGGATTAAGGAAATCTTTTTTACAACAGCGAGATAACAAATGCCTATAGAGTAGCTCTCTACTTAATGCTATAGTATATTTTACTATATTTCTTTATTTATTAATGTCCCCTTCAGCACCAAATTAATACAGATTCCAGATGATATAAGGTCTCCTGCTGGAGCAGGGGGTTGGATTAGATGGCCTTCAATGTTCCTTCTAACTTTGCTGTTCTATGATTCTGTAAGGATCTCCTGCTGGAGCCGGGGGTTGGACTAGAACAGGGGTCTTCAAACTTGACAGCTTTAAGACTTGTGAACTTCAACTCCCAGAATTCCTCCTCCAGTCATGTTAGCTCAGGAATTCTGGGAGTTGAAGTCTACAAGTCTTAAACTTGCAAACTTTGAAAACCCTTGGACTAGAAGATCCCTTCCAGTTCCAGCCCGAGATTCCTGTCCTATTTCAAAGAGTCTTCTGAAGCTAGGGTTTGTGTCCTTCCTTCTTCTCCTTTTTTTTCTCCCTCCCTCCTTCCTGCTCTCTCTTTCTTTCTCTCCCTTCCTTCTCTATCTATCCTTTCTCTTTCTTTCTCCCTTTTTCTTTCTTTCCCTTTTCTTTCTTGTCTCTTCTCTCGCTCTCTCTCGCTCTCCCTCTCTCTTTCCCTCTCTCTTTCTCTTTCCCTTTCTCTCTTCCCTTCCCTCTCTTCCCATCTCTCTCTCTCTTTCTCTCTCTCCTTCTAAAGCTAGGAAAGGAGACCCACCTGAAACAAACACACACACACAAACTTTCAAACGCCCAGAAGCGTTGCTCCTTATGAGGGTTCTTCCTGGCCAGTCTCCTGGCCAGCATTGCCTGGAAAAGCTGACAGGCAAGGCTTCTGGATCCAGCAAAGGGGCCTCCCCTTTGAGACTTCCAAAGACTTCCTCCCCTCCCACTTTTGGGGAAAGGAAAGGGCTGAGAACTTCAAGTGAGGTGAGTGCTGCAGCGTCATGCCCCCTCCCCCACCGGCAGCTCTGAGCTAGGGAGCAGTGTTCTGAGCAGCTCTGAGCAGGAAAGCAGTTTGGCTTTCCTGACTGCCTGAAATGTTACCTTGCTCCTGCAGCTGGTGGCAGAGGAAAAGGCAAGCCAGCCAGGTCAGAGCTGTTGCCACTCAGCTCCCTGCCAGCCCACATCTCATCCCTTGTCCAGATTCTCCAGCAGTTTCTGGGCTCACCTGCCAAGAGGCGCAGGGACCAGGAAGCATGAGGCTACTTTGCATCGCCCAGGGTAGCCGCCCCTCCCTCATCAAACAAGTGTTTTGGCAGTTGTTGAGGGGGAGCTTCATTTGTTCAACTTCTACCTATCTCACCATTAGGCACCACCCAAAAAAAGGAGGAGGTTAATAGAGCCTAACAAGAAACAAGCAGCGGGGAAGATGCGAGAAGCGAAGCCAGAAAATGAAGCCAAATCCACATTCCCACACCCCTCACCTGCTGCGTGTGCTCGCCCCTCCCCCACCGCTTCACTCCCGCTAACCATTTCCTTGGTTTCCCTTTTTTCCACACAAACTTCCCCCACCAGCGAGCTGTTTAGTAACAGCCTCTTTGGGCAATGAGGAGTATCAAAAGGTGGGAAAAGGTTGCCACGCTCACCCACGCCTGCAAGCACCCTATTGCCTACTCCCATTAGTCCACCATTCTTCTTAAAACCAAGCAATCCTATTCTTCCGTGAAACACATGTGCCCCTCCCTGCCAAGGCTGCATCTCATCCCCTGCCTGGATTCTCCAGCAGCTGCTGGGTCTCGCCTGCTGGGTGGGATGACCAGGAAGCACGAGGCTATTCTGCCTGCATCGCCTGTGGGCCAGCCACCCCTCCCTCGCCAGGCCGAATGTTTTGGCAGAGTGAGGGCTGCCGCTAAAAGAAGCCCATGGGCTGGAAAGTACAGGCGGGGAAGGCTTGACTGCCTTTCGGACGCTGCTTGGGGCTGTCGCCTGCTTGACCACCTCCCCACCTTGGGTCCTGCATCAGCCCACGACAAGGGGACATGCCGCTTCCAGGCCAGCGGATGGGCAAGCAGATGACCCTCAGGGGAAGCATTTTCTCTCAGGCCTCCCACATGGAAGGCCCCACGGAAGCCGAAGCTGGGTCTGAAAGGCAGCCTCGCCTCATCATGCCCCACCCAGGCAGCCCTTTGGCTGATCGCAGCAAACCCAACATGGATCTTCTTTCCCCACCATTAGGGCTCAATCACAGCATTCTCACAGCAGCTGCCTGCACTCGCCCAAAGCGCACAGATCGATGGGTAGGAGAGGAAGGGGCGATGTGGGCAGCATAGCGTCATGCTCTCTGGTTGCCAGCTGAGCCCGGGAACAGTAGGGGGCCCCTCTAAGATCCGGGAATAGGGGGGCTAATGCGACTTGCAGGCTAACCCATGAGCAGCAGGCAGATCAGGGCTGCTCAGTTGGGGCACAGGCACCACATGGGGAAGTCAGGTTAGGCAAGCCACGAGGGCCCAGCGTGCCATATAGGAAGGGAGGAGTGACTGGGCAGGGCGAGCGATGGGTGGGTGACCTGCATGAGTGAGCGAGCGAGCATTGGGTGGGTGGGGCAACTGAGAGAACCTTGTCTACATTTAATAATAAAAGACTCTAGGAACAAGAGATATGAGGACCAGTCTGGTACAGTGATGCAGATGCTGAGTTTGAAACCTTGGTCCCTGTGAGTTCTAGACCTCCCTTTAGTATTAAAGCCACTGGGTGATTTTGAGCTAGTCATTGTCTCTGAGTCCAATTCATCTCACATGATTGTTGTGCAGAAAATAGGAGGTAGAACATTATGTATTTTTGTCAATTTGGCCATCTATCCACCTATCCATCTGTCATCTATAATTTTTTTTATAGTTTCAAAGTTTTGAGGACATGTATTGATACAGTTAGTCCTTGACATATGATGACAATTGAGACCAACATTTCTGTTGCTAAGCAAGACAGTTGTTAGTGAGTTTTGCCCCATTTTACAACCTTTCTTACCACTGTTAAGTGAATCACTGACTGCAGTTGCTAAGTTAGTAATATGGTTGTAAAGTGAATCTGGCTTCCCCTTTAACTTTGCTTGTCAGAAGGTTGCAAAAGATGATCATATGATCCTGGCAATATGAATCATTGCCAATTGATTCTGAATTTTCATCACATGATCATGGGGATACTGCAATGGTCATAAGTCACTTTTTTCAGTGCTACTGTTACTTCAAATAGTCACTAAATAAATGGTTGTTGAAGAATACCTGTACTAGTACAAAAGTGCTACTACAATAATCCTGTCAGATGATTTTTTTTAAATAAATTTTTATTGTACTTTTCCACATTTAAAAAAAACTCATATACAATCTTCGCAACACTGTGACATCGACATTTCCATTTAGGTCAACATTCATAAATACATTAATTTTTATTTCTATTGTCAACAGTTATATCACTAATCCCAGACTGTATAATATTCCATATTTCTTTATCTTGCAGTTCCAATGTGAGTTTGACCATCTCTGCACAATCCATTACTTTCTTTATTATCATACTTTCAGAGGGGGAAGATGAATCTCCTTTACAATGTTTTATCTAATTTCTTTGTTTGAAGTTTTCTGTGAATTATTTGAATCAACATGGAGGAAATCTTCAATGCTGAGAAGGCTTAGATAGAATAAGGCTCAGTTTTAATGCTTTTGGGAAGCCTTAATACTTTGCACATCAGAAAAAACATATAACAGTTTGGAGTAGAGAGAGCAAACTGGAATTTTATTTTTCTTTTGTGGAGAAAGTCCAAAAGGACACTAGCATAAAAGTAAAAAAAAAAACTGAACTGGAATTTATAACTGATAAATATTTGAAAGACAAATTAAACTATTGGAAAATATTTTGAAACACTGGATGTAACTTTGTGAAGGAAAATTGATGTTTGGTGTTAATTTTGGTACTATTTAAAGATCAGCTGAGAACTCTAGCCTTTAAAGCTGGAAGATAGAGTTGTGGGGACACCTACTGGTGATAAAAGGCACTACACAATAGAAGCAAATAGACTAAACACAAGTGAAATTGAGAAGGATAGGAAAGGAGATAAGCAACATCTGGAAAGTCACTCTTGTTGTTTGGAACAGATGATATTTTCTTTTTTGAACTTGTTGAATTTGGTGGATTAGAACACAGATGGCTTTGGGGATTTGTTTGGAAACTGAGTGGATTAACTTTTTTTGCTTTTTTGGCATCTTTTGGTTTCTTCTTTTTTGGATTATTGATTATTGGGTGTTTGGTGGCCATCTTGGATTACCATATTTTTTGACTGAATACTGTAATAAGTGAAAAAAGAAGAGTAGAACAATATTTTTAGATCTTGCTATTAAGGCAATGGGAAAGTTGGTAGGCCTTTTGGATTACAAATACATTTCTGGATGATAAATACTAACTGATAAGAAGACAATTGCTGATTCCAAATAAACTTTTCCTTCTACCACTCCAACAGATTGAACTATAAGGGTTACAAAATATTACTGACTTTGAAGAAACATCTTGTGACTGAATGAATTGGACTTTTATGCTTTTTTGTTGATGCCCAGACTTTTGGATTAATTTTTGTACTACTCCTGGGTGGGTTATTTGGGATTACTGTCTTTTTTGCATTGGAGAAATTTGACATTACAGGTTACAGTATATTTAGAGGATAAGAATTTAGAGAAAAGGGATAATGACAAGTGTTCTGAATATAACTAGAACTGGCAAAAAAAGCACCACCGCCAACATTGGCTGCCTCATTCATCAAGTCAAAGAACAATAGATACTATGCTGCAACAAGAAAAGATGAATACATCCCAAAAAGAAATGGTGATCCTGTCGATTCAGGAGGCCATGGCAAAAAAATAGAATGAAATGAAGACTGATTTGGGAGAAATGAAGGGAAATTTGGGGGAAATGAAGGAACAGGTTCGTAAAATGGATGACAGACTAGGGAACTTTCAGCAAATGATAACAAAAAATGAACAAAGAATCCGGAAAATAGAGGAGAAATCAGAAGAAGCTGAGAAAATAGTAGATGAGATAAATCAAAAACTAACACAAGCAAATAAGGATCTAGAGGACAGAGTTATAATGCTGGAAAAGGTGGCTACTTTTTATGATTCCAGAACATAGAAGAGGTTAAAGAGGAAAATCTCTCAGATGTGATTATAGAGTTGTTGGCAAGTGCTTTAAAAATTGAAAAACAAGAAATGGTTGCAGAAATAGATGAAACATTCAGACTAAATACAAACTATGTGAGAAGACATAAACTACCGAGAGAGGTACATGTTAGATTTCTCAAAAAAACAATGAGATGAAATATTTAAAAAGGCAAGAGATGAATCACTGCAATACAGAGGGAAGGAAGTTGTAGTCTTGAAGCAGATCCCTAGAAGGGTATGAGAGCTATAAAAGCAAAATCACTTTCTGACTGCAAAACAAATGGAAATAATAAAACATAAGCTGAACCTAATGGAAAAAGAAGAATTGGCACAACAAATTAAAAAAGCAAAACAAAACTTTTTTGAAAATGCCAATAAACCAGGAAGATGGCTAGCATACAAGCTGAAAAAAGAGAAAGAAAAAAACTGATAAGAACATTACAAGATGAGAGGAGAATCTTACAACAACAAAATTAGATTAAAAAGAAAATAATTCGGGAGTTTTATGGAAAATTATATCATCAAGAAAAAATTTCAGAGGAAAAGATAAAGCAATACCTAGAAAAAGCTTAACTACCAAAATGTCTGAAAATATGAAAGCAATGTTAAATAAAAGAATAACCATGATGGAATTAACAGAGGCAATAAATAGACAACAGAACAATAAAACACCAGGACTAGATGGGCTACTTGTGGAAGTTTATAAATATTTACAGGACTCACTAACTTTGTCAATACTAGAGGTTTACAATGAAGTTCTGTTAGAAGGTAAGATACCAAATTCATGTATAGAAACAAATATAACATTAATCCCAAAAGTAGACTCAGATTTAACACAAATAGAGAATTATAGGCCTATATCACTACTAACTACAAGATATTTGTATCAATAATAGAAGAAATATTACAAAGATTCCTGAATGAATTTATCTACTCAAACCAAAATGGATTCTTACTTAAAAGACAAATTAAGAATAACCTAAGATTTATTTTAGATATGATGGAATATTATGAAATACACTCTGAAAAATAAATGGCATCGATTTTTCTAGATGCACAGAAAGCATTTGATAATATAAATTGACAACTTATGTTCCAACAATTAGAATGTATGGTTTGTGGTGAGAAGTTTATAAATATAATTAAGACAATATACTCCAAACAATTAGCAAAAGTGATAGTGAATGGGGAACTCGATGGTAAATTTTAATATTAAAAAAGGCACAAGACATGGATGCCCACTATCCCCATTACTATTTATATTAACACTGAAAGTGCTAAATAGAAACATTAGACAAGATCCAGGAATAAAAGGTTTGGAAATAAAAAGAGAAAAATACAAACTACAAGCTTTTGCAGATGATTTTGTATTTGTACTAGAAGAACCACTGGAAACTGGTCCTAAGCTAATGGGAAAAATAGAGGAATATGGAGAAGTGGCAGGACTGAGAATAAATAAATAAAACATGAAAGAACTATTTAAGAATCTTACAGATAAACAAAAAACAGAATTGACAGAAAACAGACCTTCAGGTAGTTAAGAAAGTAAAGTACTTGGGAATTTACCTAAGAGCTAGATGTGTAAAATCAAAGAGATGATACAAGACTGATACAACAAATAAAAATGGACTTGGAGAAATGGAAAAATCTGCAGTTATCAATGGTAGGGAGAATAGCAAACAACCATAAAAATGAATATACTGTCAAAACTATTGTTTTTGTTTCAAGCAATTCCTATAAAGCTAGAAAAAAAATAACTTTGAAATTCAGATGGCAAGGAAAAAGAGTGAGAAAAAGACTGAAAATGTTGCAAGAATCTAAAAATAATGGGGGCTTTGGTCTGCAGGATTGGGAGATCTACTTTTAGGCACCAACCTGGATGAAAGAATGGATAAACCTTAGAAATAGAAAATTGTTACTGTTGGAGGAACATGATCTTCAATTGGGATGGCACACCTTTCTGTGGTATGATAAAAATAAAATACATAGATACTTTCAAAGACATTATGTTAGGAATGCCCTACTCTAGTATGGGGAAAAGTTAAAGCAAAAAATTACATGAAAATACCAGTTTGGCTTTCTACAATGGAAGCTCTGATACATCCAAATGTGGTAAATTTGGAAAAAATTGTAACATATAAAGATATGTTAAATGAGAAAGGGGAACTTAAAAGTAAACAGGAACTGCAAAATCAGGGGGTGGACCTTGCAAGGTGGTCACACATGCAAATACAATTAAGATATGAAAAAGATGTAAAGGTTTCTATAAACAGTCAACAATACTTGATCAAATATGGATAATACTTGATCAAATAATACTTGATCAACAATACTTGATCAAATATGGTCTGGATGAAAAGCTAAGAAAGAAAATATGGTATATAGTTATCTATTAAGTCTTAAAATGGAAGATGAACAAGTGAAAGAAACAATGATAACATGGGCAAAAATAGTTGGATATACTATAGAATTAGATAACTGGCAAAAACTGTGGGATAGAAAGTATAAATTGACAATAGCAACTACAAACAAGGGAAACCTGTATAAAATGTTCTATAGGTCAGTGGTCACCAACCAGTGGGCCGTGGCCCACTAGTTCTCTGTGAGAAAATTTTGGTGGTCTGCAGAGAAATGTCCCCTCCAAAGCACCCCCCAAAGCACCCCCCCAAAGCAATTAATCCAGGTTGCACGGGAACAGAAGGCTGTGTGCCGCCCACATGGTCCAAAGGAATACAAGGCTGCGCTGCCCACATGGCCCGCCCACTGCTGGCCCCCACCCTTTGCAAATCTTATCTTCAGTAGAGCCATGCAAACTGGAACTGGAAAGTAAGACCAAAAGTGGGGGAGGGAAATCCGCCTCGGGGTGGCTTGCTGATGTTGGTGGGAAAGTTGGTCCCATATTCCAGAGCTGCAGTAGTCAGGACTGGCCCTTTGATCACCCTGGAGCAGCTCTTCCACCTGGGTGCACTGGCCTGCCATTGAGGAGCTACTCCGGGATGACCAAAGGGCCTGTCCTGACCACTTCAGCTCCGGAATATGGAACCGGCCCATGGTGGGACTGGAAATCTCCTCCACAGGGGGTGGCATGTGCAATATGTAAATTTGCAGATGGTGCAATGTGCAAAGAGGAGCACAACCCTCGCTGGCTGGAACGAGTAATGATGCTGCTGTGGGAGAGGCACAGTGCAAATGAGCCGAAGCAGCAGTGGCAAAGGCAGAATGCTAATGCCGTGCAAATACAAATAGCATTTGTTCTCCAATCTCCAGGTTAGAGGAGTGACATTCAAACGTGTCTGGCAGCAGCCCCCTGCGGCTTCCTCACTGCCTTTGGAGCCAATTTCAAATGCTAGGAGAGGACTTGTCCAAGGCAAGGAGGGGCGGGGCTCACTGGCCTCCAAATTGGTTCCCGGCCAGCCTGAGGAAGCATTCAAAAGAAGGGAGGGGAGCAGTAGTGGAATTCAAATATTGTTGCCACCAGTTCGGTGCACGTGCTTTGCACGTGTGCACATACTTTGCATGCACGCACATGCCAAACTTGTACCTTGCACAGGCACAGACATTTGCGCAGGCGCAGAGGCATTCTGCCTCGCTTCCTGCAAGCCTGCACGATCTCCTGGTCGCTTCCACAGCTGCCGTGTGGCACTATTCTGTGCCGCACAAAGCAACTGTGCTTCAAATTCAGCGGATAAAGGTGAGTATGGGAGCCCAGGCAGGCGGGTGGGTCCAACAGCAGAGCCATTAGAGCAGCGGAGAGAACCGGTTCAGTCTCCGCTGCTCATCGCTTCTACCGGCTCTCCAGAACTGAGCAGAACTGGTTGAATACCACCACTGGAGTAGAGAAGGGGAGGCTTATAATCAAAACCATAATTATAAGCTCCCCCTTCTCCTCTCCACTCATTTGAAGCCTCTGAAGCAGTGGTGAAATTCGATCACCTCACATCAGGTGGTAGGGATGGTTCAGTTTGCTGAACTGAATAATCACCCCTTGTTGGCCTGCCCACACCCGCCCGGTGCACCCATGTTGGCAACAGATGATACCGGTGGCAGGAGAGGGGGGGGAGGGAGGGAGAGAGAGAGAACAAAGCAAAAAGCCCTGCAAAGTTGACACCATGATGTGCCAAAGGTTGCAATCCAGGAGAGAAAAGCCTCTTGCCGCCCTTTTCCCTGACAGCCCTTCTCTAACCTGGGGATCTTCAGGATTTGGGGAGAGGGATGAGGGATGTGCGTGAAGGACTGCAACTTTTGACGAACTTTCCTCCAAGAGTTTCTCCCTTCCCTTCCGCAACTCCGCGGCATGAGTTGGCCGCTTCTGCAAGTGCTGGCAGAATCAATGAAGCTCGCCTTAGTTCCTTGGGAATTTCCCCCTCTCCTCTTCACTCCCCAGACAGCTGAGGAGGTGCTCAAAACAACCTGGAGTTTTTCCCACTTTATTTTCTTTTGGCTTGCCTTCTGAAGCAAAGTCAAGACGACCAACCATGTCAGATTCCCACCACCTTTCCCACCCACCCCCACTCCCGGGGACAGAGAGAGACACAAGAGAGAGAGAGAGAGAGAGGGAGAGGGAGAGGGAGAGACAGAAAGAGAGATGAGAGAACAAGTGATGTCATGCCATGCCCACTCAACCAGTCATATGACCACAAGCCATTTTTATATTAAAATGTATATTAAAATATATATATTTATATACGTTTTCTTAAGTTCTTTCTTATTTCTTTCATATATATTCATATATATGTATATCTTAAAACTATTTTTAATATTAAAATTATATTTAATATAAAAATTAAAAAAATATATTAAATATATTTTTTAAAAAAATTCATATTAGTGGTCCTTGGGATTTAAAACTATGGGTTTGGTGGTCCCTGAGGTCCAAAACGTTGGTGACCCCTGATATTGGTGGCATTTGCCACCAGCAAGGCTAGCAAAGATGTTTAAAAACTTGTCCACTAAATGCTGGAAATGCAATCAGATACTGGGATTGTATTATCATTTGTGGTGAATTTGCCCAAAAGCAAAAAAAAAAATTGGATGAAAATACATACATGGTTAGAAAAAATGATAAAGCAACATATAGATTTAAAGCCAGAAATATTTTTGCCAGAAAATTATAATAAAGGGAATGTATATTTAATTTTATGTTTTGATGGCAGTGAAAATTGTATTTGCACAACATTGGAAAAATGAGGAAACCCTTTCAGATGAAAATATCATTAAAAAAATATTGTGCAGAAGTGGATAGATTAACATTAAAGATAAAGAAGACACAGGATACTTTTTAACTTGGGATTTGTTCTATCAATGGTTAGATAGTAAAAGTAGAAATTAGAAGTGAGAACAATATTATTATATACAAGCAAATAATATTATTACGTATATGTAAAATGACCTAGACCAGTGGTTCCCAAAGTGGGCAGTACTGCCCCCTGGGGGCAGTGGGATGCCTTAGGGGGGTGCTAAGAGGCAAGGGGGCCAGCAGGGGGGCACTAAGAGGCAGGGGGTCATTCGAGGTGCCAGCTCCTCAGGCTCACCCCATTGAGCCCCTTGCACCACTGCAGTGCAACAGTCAATGGCATTCATGGATCACTAGGGGGAGGCAGAGGAAGGGGGGTTTTGACCACATGCCCAATATCCAGGATCCCGCTCAGCCAAGCCCGCCCCTCTTTGTAGTTGCCGTGCCTGACAGCAAGTTCACAGGCAGCCCTTCCCACCAGGGATCAGCCTCCCAAGCTGGGCACTCACATTGTAGAGGGCAGTGCTGTTCCCTCCTTCCTGGAGCTGGTACAGGGCAGGGTTGAGGAAGCCCAGGGCAGGCAGTGGCAGCATGTTGGGAAAGTTTGCTCTACTTTCCCAACATGCTGCCGCCGCTGTGTTTGAAGCGCCGTCCCCGCAGGCACATTGGGAAAAGTTTCTATCTATCATCTATCTATCCATCCATCAATACATACATACATCAATCAATCTTCCTATATCTATCCATCTATCTATCTATCTATCTATCTATCTATCATCTATCTATCTATCTACATTTAAGATAAAGAAAACACAGGATACTTTTTAACTTGGGATTTGTTCTATCAATGGTTAGATAATAAAAGTAGAAATTAGAAGTGAGAACAATATTATTATATACAAGCAAATAATATTATTACGTATATGTAAAATGACCTAGACCAGTAGTTCCCAAAATGGGCATCTATCTCTCTATCTCTCTATCCATCCATCCATCCATCCATCCATCCAAAAGGTCTATCTGCCTGTCTTCCTGCCTGCCTACCTACCTACCTGTCTGTCAAGCTACAGAACTTTTCCCATTCACTCAACTAGAATGAACTTCTGAAAATGTATCAAAATGTATCAAAAAGGAATCCTTTATTGAGATGAAATAATTCCTGTAGGAGTTCAAAGCAGTGTCTGAGGTCTCTCAGGCATACAGGGATACATAAGGGAGTTTAGAACCCCTCCCTTTATCTCGATGTGTATTTAGTGAAACAAAAGCCACTATGTTAATTCCTCCCCACCCTTTTTTTAAAGGAACGATCTTTTTCACAGTTTCCCAGGGCATACCTAGTTTCCCCCCCAACCCCTTTTTAGAATGAACAAGAGATTTCCAAGACACATCCCATTGTGGAATTTTTATGCTCTTCTCATTTCCTGGTTGTGTCTGTCAGAGGTGATAGTTCTGGCCATCTGGCTGTCAGCTGGTGCTCCGTTCAAAATCCAAGAAAGAAAACTTAGACTCTTGTAATTAGAGAAAAGATATCTTTTACTGGAAGTCAAGTGGTAGCAACAAGAGAATTCTGAATCTGAGGAAATAGGCACGTACATCACATATATCAAGGGATGGAAATGTCCCCCCCCCAATAGTTCAAATGGTTCTTCCAATTAAAAGTTGTGAACCTCATCATGTGGACATATTCAGGTGGTGATGATTAGTGGATCTTGGCATACTCTGATAAAGGTTTGCAGCTGCGCAGAGAAGAGAAAGCTAAGCAAGAAATAGAAACCCTTCCCAGTTCATACAGTTAGTAACACCTCCAGCTCGCTTCCCATACTTTCCCCCTTCCTCCCCCCGTTACTCATGACAGCCAGAAAGAAGCAAGGCAAAGGAAGAAGATCTTGAAGGCTGACATTTGGCCTTCCTAGAAAAAAGACGTTAGTCCTATAAAAGAGGGAAATAGAAAAGGCACGAATTAATAACCAGTTAACAGAAAAGAGACACGTATCTAGGGTTTATCAGGATAATTAGAACGAAATGCTCTGACAAGCTTAGGGGCTCTAACATCTTTTTCATTGACCCACTCAGCCTGGGAAGAAGGGAAATGCTTCCAAGCAACCAAATATTGGAGCCGGCCCCTCCATCTTCAAGAGTCTAGAATTTCTTTAACTTCAAAATGTTGTTCTCCGTCAATAAGCAATGGTACAGGAGGGTCGCTCTGGGTCGGTCTCAGATCAGAAGTATGTTCAGGTTTTAACAAACTAACGTGGAAAACTGGGTGAATTCGTTGAAGGCTTTTAGGTAATTTCAATTGGACTGTCACAGGGTTTACAATTCGTTCAATCAAGAAAGGACCAACATACTTAGGACCAAGTTTCTTTGACTTCTGAGTGGTTTGTAGATATCTGGTGGACAAAAAGACTTTATCGCCCACTTGATATGGTTTTTGTGGAGTCCTCTTTTTGTCTGCAAATTTCTTATAAGCCTGATGTGCATCATTCAATGCTTTACGAGCGACTGGCCAATTAAGCTGGAGTTGTGTTATCCATTCATCTAATGACTGAATACTAGGCCTCTCATGAGGGAGTTCAGGTATGGGTACAAAGTCTTGACCCGATGTCACCTTGAAGGGGTTAAATCCAGTACTACTATGGATAGAATTGTTATATGCCAATAGGTCAATAGCAATAGGTCAGCCCAATTATCTTGCTGATAATTTATGTAACATCTAAGGTATTGCTCCAATACCACGTTAGTTCTCTCACAGGCCCCATTGGTTTGGGGATGGTGAGTGGAGTTTAATCCCTGGGCAGAGCCCAATAACTTCAGGAACTCCCTCCAAAAGTTCGAGGTAAATTGAACACCCCTGTCAGAGATGATGTGTTCAGGAACCCCATGTAATCTATAGATATGCAATATAAACAGTTTAGCCAACATTTTTGCAGATGGAATATTCGAACAAGGTATGAAATGTACTTGCTTGGAAAACAAATCAGTTACCACCCAAATAACTGTGTTTCCCCCGCTTTCGGATAATTCCACTATAAAGTCCATAGAGATTTCCTTCCACGGAGCCGTTGGTCTAGCCACATTTTGTAACAACCCTGCTGGCTTTCCAGGCAGTCTCTTGGCTGATGCACAAATAGAACAGCTAGCCACATAAGTTTCAATGTCCTTCTTCAAAGTAGGCCACCAGAATTGCCACTTAACTAGGTGTAAGGTTTTCACGAATCCAAAGTGACCAGCCGCTCTAGAATCATGAGCTTGTTGTAAGATTTGGCTCCTCAGTTTCTCTGGCTCATACAACTTGACTCCCATCCAGGCCAGTCCATCTCTAACTGTACAGTTATTCAAATGAGCCAGGAACCAATCATCAAGTTTTAGAGCATTCTTTAATCGTGCAGTCAAATCATTCGATAGATCCACTTCCTTCTTCTTCTTTTGGGCTCTAGTAACTACTGGAGCTGTCAACTGTTTGATTGGACAAGCGGCCATACTACTTCCTGGCGAGCACTATTATATTGAGGTAGTCTAGATAGAGCATCTGCCATGAAGTTCCTCCCCCCTGAAATGTACTTCAATGAAAAATTAAACCGCTTAAAGTACTGAGCCCAGCGAACTTGTTTGGGGGACAGCTTCCGAGGAGTTTTTAAGGTCTCCAAATTCTTATGGTCAGTCCACACCTCAAATGGATGTTTTGCTCCTTCCAAGAAATGTCTCCAAGTCAGTAGGGCCCAACAACTGCAAAAACTTCTTTTTACCACATGGCCTACCTTCTTTCAGTTTCAGATAATTTACGGGAGGTATATACACAGGGTTGTAAAATCCCCTTCTCATTGATTTGCAGCAATACCGCTCCAACTGCCACATTACTCGCATCGGCTTGGATCACGAAAGGAGCATCCATGTCCGGGTGCTTTAGCACTGGTTCAGCAGCAAACAGTCGTTTCAGCTTTTCAAAGGCCACTTGACATTCCATGGACCACTCCAGTGGCTAGGCTTTGGTTTCGCCTCCCCTTTGGTTTTTAGGAGGTTTGTGATAGGCAGTGCTGTCTTTGCAAAAGCCGTGATAAGTTGTTGGTAAAAATTGGCGAATCCCAAGAAACTCTGAAGTTGTTTTCTGGTGCGTGGGGGGGCCCATTCCAACATGCCACGCACCTTCCCTGGATCCATTTCTATGCCCTCATGTGAGATGCGATACCCCAAATAGTCAATTTCTCCAGATGGAACTCACATTTGGACAATTTAGCATACAACTTAGCAGCTCGGAGTTTCTCTAAAACTGACCGCACTAGTTTCACATGTTCATCCCAAGTCTCTGTGTAGATAAGGATATCATCAAGGTAGACCAAAACCCCCTTGTATAAATGTTCATGTAAGACCTGATTAATCATCTGCATGAATACTGCTGGGGCCCCCTGTAGGCTAAATGGAAGAACATGGAATTAGAAGGGCGTGTGTGTGTGTATGTGTGTGCATGGCTGTCAAAACTCATAAAAACAGATCAAGTAGCTCTGGGGAGGCCAATCATAAATTAGAACACTTGCTAAACAACCAGCCATTAAGTGAGGACCACTTATATTTGGTTTGCCAGTCACCTGGCCATGCCCACCCAGTCACATGCCCACCAAACCACACCTACCCAGTCATGCCCAGCCAGTCATGCCCAGCCATGCCCAGCCAGCAAACCACACCCAGTCAGTCACGCAACCAGCAAGCCACATCCACCCAGTCACGTGACCAGCAAGCCATGCCCACCCAGTCACATGACCAGCAAGCCACACCCTCAAATTAGGCCACACCCATAGAAATTTTAATTCCACCCCTGGGTGGGGGGCACCAAGGATGAATTGGTAGCACCAAGGGGGCAGTGGACTGCAAAAGTTTGGGAACCACTGACCTAGACAATACACTGTTTATTGAATATTTATACATTGAATACATTTTTAAAGAAAAATGTATAAATAAAAAATATAAAAAAATAAACATAAAATTAACCCACTCACTGAGGAAGGGGGTTCCGGAGAGTATTCTGGCATTGGGACAAACTCTACCCCCATGGCTACTTTGAATGGGGTGAGCCCCGTGTTGTTATGTACTGCATTATTGTATACAACTTCAGCATACGGCAGGAGGTCTGCCCAGTTAGACTGCTGGCAGTTGACATAGCATCTTAAGTATTGTTCTATCATTGCATTTGCTTGTTCCATTCTGTTTGTGCTTGGATGAAACACTGAATTAAGCCCTTGGGAGGATCATATCAACTTTATGAATTCTCCAAAAGTAAGTGGTGAATTGGATCCCCTGGTCCGAGATGATTCTCTTTGACATTTCATGCAGCTAGATATGCTGAAGGGACATTTTGGCCAGTCTCTGAACAGATGGGAGGCTCGAGCAGGCTAACAAGTGGGCTTGTTTGGAAAACAAGTCTATCACCATCCAGAGTTATGGATTTGAATAATAAAGGTGAGACAGAATACTACAAGATATGGAATAAATTCTACCAATGGGTGGAACTGAGAGGAGAGACCCAGAAAAAAAAAAATCACCAGGATTTATAGAATGGAGAATTGAAGTTATGTATGTAATCACAACAGAATATAATCGGATAAGACAAAAGTTAAAAATCAATATTGATGAGATTATGATGTCTATATATACCGGATTGACCAATTGTTTAAAGGTAACAATATACATACGATAACTATAGTATATTTTAGTGTTCTGTCCCACCTGTATCCACAGGTGAGAATCTCAAGTTACAGAGTTCAAATACTTTATGCAAACAAAACCAGAGACAGAAGATTCAATTGCTCTGTTATCACAGTCCTTTGGCAATCCTCCTAGAATCTGTCTGGCAATTCTATATAGTTCGTAAATCACAACACTGTAGTCAGACGCACTTCTTTCCAAGGCAAAATCCACTTTGTTTCCAGCAAAGATTACGAACTCGTACGCTCCCTTATATCCTCTGAGAGAGGGCGTGTCAGTCTCATTAATTAATCCTTTGCTGGACATCTCTTTTCTAATTGAGATTGACGTCTCAATCTCCTAGTTCTGGCATCCAGCCAGCATCCGGCAGTTTCATCACCGCTTGAAGCCTCTGACACACTTTCCTGATTAACAGTTAACACCTGAGGTGCAATCAGGGAAGTAGATTCAGGGGAGGGAGTGGACTCTGAAACCTCCAATAAATCAGGCTCATATCTCAGATCCAACTCCTCTCCCTCTACTTGGCTCCCCTCTAAGTCACTTAATAATGCAGGCTCAAATCTCAGTGCCAGATCTTCTTCATCGCTCGAACCCACATTTGCTGACTGATCAGGTTCGAATCTCGGAGTCACAACATTTTAGTATGTAAGGCAAAGATGACACCAGGGCAGTTACACTCTGTCCAATGTTTTAATGTAATAATAATAATAATAATAATAATAATAATAATAATAATAATAATAATAATAATAATAATAATAGTCTATCACCATCCAAATCACAGTGTTCCCCATGCTTTCTGGAAGTTCAATTATAAAGTCTATCACTATTTCCTCCCAAGGTTGGGTCAGCTCCGTCACTTGTTGCAACAATCCTGGTCTCTTCCCAGGTCTTATTTTCATCGCGGCACACACTGCACAACTTTTCACATAGCTTTCTATGTTCTTTATCCTTGGCCACTAAAACTGTGTTTTAACTAAATGTAGTGTTTTTAACAATTCAAAGTGGCCAGCTTGCTTGGTGTCATGATTCCGCTGCAGGACGTGGACTCACAGGACACTAGAGACATAGTTTGTCCCCCTTCCATGCTGGCCCTTCTCTCAATGTCAGCTTCCCTCTGTGGGCCCCAAACCATGGATCAGATTGTAGCTTCCTTTTTAGTTGCTGGGTCAGCTCACCACTGGATCCTATGCTTGCTTTCTTGCCTGCTGCCTTGTGGTCATTTGTGTTTTTACCAGTTCTCAGTTGCGCTTGTATTGTGGCATGCAGGACAAGGTGTCAGCTAAAAGGTTTTCCGCCCTGGGATGTACTTCAAGTAAAAGTTGAATCAATTGAAGTATTGTGCCCACCGGACTTGTTTCAAGGGGAGCTTTTGGGGGATTCTCAACACCTCCAAGTTCTTATGATCAATCTACACTTCAAAAGGCACTTTACTTCCCTTCAAGGAACCACACCAAGTTAGCAATGTCCATCTCACAGCAAACACTTCCTTCTCCCAGACTGCCCAGTGTCTCTCAGTCTCAGTGAATTTTTGGGAGATGTAAGTCAGTCCCATCATTCCTATCACCAATCTCCTCCCATTTATGACTGTTATGACTGTAACTTTGTTGCTTGTATTCTTATGATTTATATTGATTGTTTCCTAGTATGATTTCATTGCTTAGTTGTACCCTATGACTATCATTAAGTGTTGTACCTTATGAGTCTTGATGAATGTATCTTTTCTTTTATGTACACTGAGAGCATATGCACCAAAGATGAATTCCTTGTATGTCCAATCACACTTGGCCAATAAATAATTCTATTCCATTCTATTCTATCCTATTTATTTATTTATTTAATTTTATTGCACTTTTTCCCCAAGATTACAAATCTTTACAACACTGTGACATCAATGTTACACATACATTTAAATGCATACATCTTTTTAATCCTTATTTCTACTATCTAACCATCTATATCATTTATCCCAAACCATGTAATATTCTGATTCTTCTGTTTCAATTCTAAAGTAAGCTTATCCATCTCTGTACAGTCCAACACTTTCTTTATTACCATTCCCTCAGAAGGGGTGCTGTCCAATTTCCAACTTTGTGCAAAAGCAATTCTAGCTGCTGTCACTATATGCAGTATAATATATTTTAGTCTTTTTACTAAATTCTCCTCTAATTATTCCTAATTTAAAAAGTTGAAGACCTGTTATTGCCTGTAACCAGTTTCTTATCTTTACCTAATATTTTCTAGTTTGGGGGCATAACCACCATATATGAAAAAAGTGCCCTATTTTTGTTTGCATTTCCAGCATTCCAGACTCATATTTGGATACATCTTTGCCAATCTCGCCAGTGGTAAATACCAATGATAAAAAATTGTAGAAGTTTTCCTTGTAAGCCACGGACATTGTTAATTTATAATTTTTTGTCCATATTTTTTCCCATTCTTCTAATTCAATATTGTACCCAAAATTCCTTGCCCAGGCTATCATGGATCCTTTAACTATTTCTTCTTTCATATTAAATCTTAACAAATAATTATATATTTTCATTATAAATTTATCTTCCAGTCCCAATAGGATTTTATCCAGTTGTTATTGTTCTTTATCAAAGCCATACTCTTCTAAATCTTTTTTATACCTTACCTGCAATTGTAAATTTGTTTATTCCTTGATCTCTCAATTCTTGATTTGTTTTGATTTGTTTACAGTTCACTGTACCTTACCATTTTATCTAAGTCCAGTGTATTTGGATAGATCATCGCCTCCATGGTTTATAGCCAACCGGGTATTTTAATGTAATGCTTTTTTTTTATTCTCCCCCAAATCTGTATAAGTGCATCTCTCATTTGGTGTCTATGAAAATATGTGTTTTACTCTTCTTTTCCCAAATAAAGGCATGCCATCCTATCTTCAAATCATGACCTTCTAATATTAGGATCCTTTTATTGTTCAAATTTATCCATTCTCTTATCCATGCTAATGCCGTGACATATCTGGGAGCTAGCTCCCAATCTGGGAGTCCGAAGCCACCTTTACTTCTGCTATCCTGTAACATTTTCAGGGTTTCTTCCCTAGAATTTCATTGTTACTTTGTTTAACTCCTCAAAAAAAATTATATAATTTTATAGGGATTGTTTGAAACAAATATAGCAATTTTGATAATATATTCATTTTGATTGTGTCAATTCTTCCCAATAACAATAGTTGTAATTTCCCCCATTATTTGTTGCAATAATTATAATTATCCTCTTTTATTGTGGAGCATCTTGCCATCAACCATATTCTTAAATATTTAACCTTTTTTGTAATTTGCAATTCGGTTTTCTTCTCTAATTCTTTTTCTGGCTATCGGTAAGATTTTTGACTAATATTTTAGTCTTCTTTATTAATTTTAAGGCCTGCCACCTTCCCAAATTCTTCTATTTCTTGCAATAAAATAGTTCCAGTGTCTATTGGCTCCTCTATAATAAAAAAACACTAAATCATCTGCAAATGCCTGAATTTTATATTCTTTTTTAAACTTATTCCCTTTTATTTCTTGTTTTTGTATAATCTGAGATAATAAAAATTCTAATGAAAGAATGAAAAGTAGAGGTGACAACTGACATCCCTGTCTCACTCCCTTGGCTATATTAAACTTCTCTGTAATATCTCCATTTAATATTATACTGGCCTTTTGGGTAGAATATATTGCAAATATTATTCTCTCAAATTTTGGCCCAAAATTCATATCTTTTATTTGTTGGATGAGAAATTGCCAATTTAAATTGTCAAATGCCTTTTGTGCATCCAAAAAGATCAATGCAGTGTTTCTCTGGATAGGCTTCATAATATTCCAAAACATTTATTACCATTCTCGTGTTGTTTCTAATCTATCCTTGGGTAAGAATCCATTTTGGTCCAAATGTATAATTTCATTTAACAATTTTTTCATTCTTTTTGCTATTATGGTGGTAAATATTTTATAGTCAGCATTTAACAACGAGATGGGTCTATAATTTTTAATTTGTTGGTGGTCTGTACCCTCTTTTGATATTCAAGTAATATAGGCCACAGCCCATGATTTTGGTAATTTAGCTTCTATTAATGCCCCATTATATTCCTCCAACATTAACAATACCATTGGTTCGTGCATGATCTTATATAATTCCCCCGGAAGCAGGGGTGGGATTCTACCTGTTCTGTCTGCTCTGTAGAACCGGTAGCTCTGAAGAGCAGCAAACATAGAACCGGTTCTATGTCTGCTGATGTTTTGGCCCACCCCCCTGCCTGGGTTCTTACCTGACCTTTATTTCTTGCTTTTTCAAGCTCAGCTGCTGTATGAGGCACAGCTGCAGTTGAAAAAGCAGGGGGAAAGTGCTGTTTCAAACGCTGCTTCTCTGCACTCAGCGCTGGTCCAGGCAGCAAGCTGATGACGATTTACAGGCGCACATGCAGCATGCAGAGAAGCACATCGTAAATCACCAAACCTCATAAATCACCGAACCAGTAGTTAACCCTGTCGGATCCCACCCCTGCCTAGAAATCCATCTGGCCCTGGGGTTTTATTACTTTTCTGTTTTTGTACTGCCTTTTTCAATTCTATTATTATTATTATTATTATTATTATTATTATTATTATTATTATTATTATTAAAAAAAACTTTATTAAATACAAAAATTTAAAATATACAAATATACAAAATTGAAAGACAAAAAGTCATACAAGTAAACGTCACAGCACTTTCTATGATAAAACTCATTAAATTTTCCTTCAATACATTTGATAGTGAGTTAAATATTTCATAATTAATATTAGATGGAAATTATTTCCTATAACCTATAGGTTATCTGTTGTTTATACTCTATAAAACATAATAATCTATTATTGATATTTGTTGTTGGATTATAATTATGTGTTTTTACAAATATATTCTATCTATTGCTTAATCAGAGAGCAAGGAGATCTAGAACTAACATTTGTAAATTCCTGTCTTTTGATATATATGTTGTAATATGTTTTGTAGATTCATTTTTCCCCCTTAGTTCCCACTTTCTTTCTTTTTTGCGCTCTAGCCAATCGTACCATTTATCCCAAATCAAATACAATTCCGAGTCGTCCTTTCCTTTTAATTTTAATGTGAGCTTCTTCATTTCAGCACATTCGTAAATTTTTTGAATGATAAAATGTATTGGTGGTATATTAGGCGTTTTCCAGTATTGCACCAGTGGGATTCGTGCCGCTGTTAATATGTGAATAATCAAATACTTTACTTTGGAGGAATAACCTTCTTTGATAATGCCCAGGAGGTACAATTTAGGTTCCCACTCCAATCTACCTTGGACAATCTCTTCTATCCAAATTTTAATTGTGATCCAAAAATTTTTAACCACTGGGCATGTCCACCAGAGATGAAAGAAGGTGCCATGGTTTCCCTTGCACTTCCAACAGGTTGGGTTTACATTTTTGCCAATCTGGAGGGTGCTAGATGCCATCTATATATCATTTTATATAAGTTTTCTTTATAAGGTACAGATTTTGTTACTGTAAGATTTCTCTGCCAAATTTCTTCTCAATCATCTAAGTCTATATTATGGCCAAAAACTTTTGCCCGTGCTATCATTGGTTCACAATTTCCTCGGCTAATTCATATTCTAGTAAATAGTTGTATGGTTTAGATATCATATTTTGGGGGGTGGGTGGGTGGGGCAAGCGTATCTTATCAAGTTGAGTATTTTTTGTTTCTAGTCCAAATTCTTTTAAATCCTTCTCATGTCTCATTGCTATTTGGAAATGGGACCAATGATCAATAATTATTTCTTGATTTTCTAAATCTTGGATCGATTTAAGTTTCCCTTCCTTGTCTAAAATTTGGTGATATTTAAGCTTTTTGCTAATATCCATTGTATTAGGGTGGAACATTGCCTTCCTTGTTGACAACCATGTTGGGACTTTAATATAGTGATTTCTTCTAATATCTGTCCAGGTTTTAATCAAAGATTTATGTAAGGTATGTCTATGGACATATGAATGGCTTTTACTATTCGGGTTCCACAAGAAGGCATGCCACCCTATTTGTAAGTCGTAACCCTGTAGTGTTAGAATTCTTTTATTTTTCAATTTGATCCAATTCCTTTATTTTTCAATTTGATCCAATCCTAACACTGTTGCTCTATAATAGGTCTCCCAGGCTGGGAGTCCAAAACTGCCTCTGCTTTTATTGTCTTGTAGGTAGATTCTTTTAATTCTTGATTTCTTGCCTGCCCAGATGAATTTTGTCCAACTCTTTTTAAAAAAATGTCTAATAATATAGGGATCATTTGGAATAGGTATAACAATTTAGGTAGAACATTTATTTTAATTATGGCAATTCTGCCTAATAGTAAAATCTGTATTTTACTCCAATTTCCAAGGTCTCTTCTGATTTGTTGTAATACTTTTGTGTTATGTCTCCTCTTGGAAATTCAAACGAACAAACACAAAGCAGACGTTTCACAATCAAATCAAACTGAAGGAAAATAACAAGATAACGGCTGCCAGAAACTGTTAGGACTCCCCTTCAAAATTCAAACAAACAGAGATCTCTTTGCAGTAACGTCCTCATTCAAAATAGACATTTTGTTTCTGGCAAAAGGCACCAGCTCAGCTGTGTCCTTTTATACCCATTAAGGCAACGTGCTAATTAACTGGCTTGCCCTTCAGATTAACGTTTCCTGGTTCTAACGTCAATCCACGATCTAACAGTCATCAGATTCAAAACTCCTGACAGGACCGATCCTTCCAATCACAACACTATCCCCCACCGCAGGGCCCTTCCCCCGAGTCTGATGATTAACTTGATGATGTTTCGTTGACAACCCCACTCTGTCTCCCACAGCCAATGGAGGTGTCGCTCGTTCCAATTGTCTCAGGTGGTCTACACATTGGAGACTTGGAAAAGAAATACCGTTCTGCGACCAAGCCACCAACGGATTGTGCAAACCCAACCAGGACATTCCGAGCACCAAAGGGAGATGAAGGTTCGAGGTGATATAAAAACTTATCGCCTCCTCATGATCCCCAATGATCATACGCACTGGCTGGGTGGCGAAACGAATGGGCCCAGACTTGAGCTCATACCCATCCACGGTTTCCACCTTAATGGGTGGATGTACAGCAACCAATGGGATCCCATAGTGCGTAGCAAAAGCTCGGTCCATAAAGCTGGTTGTAGCCCCTGAGTCCACCAATGCAACAGCAGGAATTCCCTCCTTCTGTGACTGTAGAAAAATTCGAGTGTCCAAAAATAAATGCCGAGGAGGGCCAGGATTTACTTCAGCAATTTGAGGTGGGGATGTGAAATGTGTCCGACCTAGGGTTTCCTTGAGGTCAGGTCTACCCTTTTTTCCTGACGAGCCAAGAGTGGTTTCAGGTACGGGTCTGCGGTTCCCTCTCCGTTTGCAGGAATTAACAAAATGTCCCAGACCCCCGCAATAAAGGCACAAACCTTCCTGGAACCTTCTCATACGTTCTCGCACCATTAAGCGAGGGCGGAGTGCGCCTAACTCCATCGGCTCCTCAATATTAACCGTGGGTTGGAAAACTCTCGGTGGCGTGGGTTGTGCATGAGAAAACGAAGATGGTTCCATACCGAGCCGTTTGCGTCCACGTTGCTGTAAACGAGCTTCAATTCGTAAGCACTGAACTATCAATGCATCCAAAGTTAAAGCCCTCTCTGCATGGACCAGCTCATCTTTGATGGCATCAGACAAGCCTTCCTGGAATGCAGCCATATGAGCCGGTTCGTTCCAGTTGGAATCCAAACACAACAAACGAAATTCTGCCACGTAATCCTGCAAGGAACGTTTCCCCTGATTTATATCCCACAAACGTCTGTCCACAGTTTGTATCTTAATTGGGTTCTCAAACATCACTCTCATTTGTTGAAGAAAACCCTGGAAATCATTCAACAACGGGCTATCTTGAACTAACAAAGGAGTAGCCCAATTAGCAGCCTGCCCAGATAAAAGGCTAAGAATGAATCCTGTCTTGGCCCGATCATTTGGAAAGTTTTCAGGCCTCAAGGACATAAATAATTGACACTGCCCCAGAAATGCCGGAAACATGTCCGTTTGCCCAGAAAATTTCTCCGGCATGGATACTGGGCTTTTCCTCACAGGAGGGGCAGGAGGAACAGCAGCAGGGCTTGGTAAGCTGGAAACATAATTCAGCAATTGTGTTACCTGATTCTGAAGCGTCACATTGCTTTGCAGTAGCTGATTGCTCTACCAAACGCTGCAGTTGATTTAAATCCATCTTGCTTGAAAGATGGTTTGTTTAGGCCAGAAACAATAATGTTATGTCTCCTCTTGGAAATTCAAACGAACAAACACAAAGCAGCCGTTTCACAATCAAATCAAACTGAAGGAAAATAACAAGATAACGGCTGCCAGAAACTGTTAGGACTCCCCTTCAAAATTCAAACAGAGATCTCTTTGCAGTAACGTCCTCATTCAAAATAGACATTTTGTTTCTGGCAAAAGGCACCAGCTCAGCTGTGTCCTTTTATACCCATTAAGGCAACGTGCTAATTAACTGGCTTGCCCTTCAGATTAACGTTTCCTGGTTCTGACGTCAATCCATGATCTAACAGTCATCAGATTCAAAACTCCTGACAGGACCGATCCTTCCAATCACAACACTTTTGTGTAATTATCTTCCTTCAGAGTTATTGTTTTAGATCTTAACCAAATACCTAAATATTTGATTTTATTTACAATTTGTAGTCCCATTATTTCCTCTAATTCTTTTTGTCTGTTATTTGTTAAATTTTTGATTAACATTTTAGTCTTTTCTTTATTAATTTTCAGCTCTGCTAATTTACCAAATTTATCAATTTCCCTTAATAATATTGGTCCTGAATCTATTGGATCTTCTATGATAAATGCCATATCATCCGCAAATGCTTGTAATTTGTATTCTTGTCTTTTAATTTTTGTTCCTTTAATTTCCTCATTCAGTCTGATTCTATCCAATAGAATCAGTCAATCTAATATTGTTTTAAAAAGCAGAGGCAACAGTGGGCATCCCTGCCTGATGCCTTTTTTTATTTCAAAAGGATTAGTAAAATTAGTAAAATCTCCATTTACCACTACGCTTGCCTTCTGCATTGAGTAGATCGAATGTAGCATCTTTGCAAAGTTGTCACCGAATTTCATCAAATTTATCTGACATTTCATAAAGTCCCAATTAAGGTTATCAAATGTCTTTTACACATTTAGAAAGAGAAAAACCAAGATAAAGAAAGTAGGGGAAAAATACCTATTCGAGAAGAAACAGGAATCAAAACTAGAAGCCAAACAGCAACCAATATATCAAACTATATATCAAAGTACTTCTTGACTTGGCGTTTCCAGTTTGTCTTTACTACTAGTTTCCTCTTCCAATCCACCTAACTGTTCAAAAATCTTGTGCTTTAATTAACTTATCAATTTTCACTCTTTTTTCATTCCAGGATGTCAAAATACCTTCTGGGATAATCCATTTAAAAGGGATTTTTTATTTTATTTAAATAGTTTGTGAGGAACTGATAGTCCTTCCTCTGTTCCCGGACTCTTCTTGGGGTTTGTTTCAGTACAATTATTTCTCTGTCTTTATATTTTATTATCTTCTCCCTTGAAATCTTGTAGATTATGTCTCTGACTTTCCTCCTGGCAAATCTGATGTGGACCTCCCGAGGAAGTCTATGCTGTCTCACATAACTAGTATAAATTCTGTAGATATCATCTATTTCACTTATCATCTCATTCTTGTCTCTTTGGAGAAATTTCTCTAAGAGTTCGGCCATCACCGATGTTAAGTCCTCCCCCTTAATTTCCTCTACATTTTGGAATCTTAAATTGTAAGAGGCTCTATCCATTGAGGTGGATTAAGGCCTCTTCCGTTTCTTTGTTGTGGCCCGTGATTTTTTTCTTCTGATTTTGGTTGGATTGTTGTTCAATTATTTTGATTTTTCCTTCATTCTTTTTAATTGATTCCTGGATCAGACCTATTTTCTTGTCCAGATTCCTAATTCCAGTTTTCATTTCCCCTATTTATGTTTTCAATTCAGTTTTTATTGATTCCCTGTCTGCTCTGCTTTCAATGTGATTTTTGGACATAGATTCTTATAACATTAACATCGTATCTTGGATTGCTAATAAGGATGCTTTGACTGATTGAGCGCTAGTTGTGGTAGTTGATTTCTCAGGAGCCAACATTCCTTCAATTGTTCGTTGAGTAGAGGCTGCTGGACTGGATAATGCCACCATTGGTGCAGGTTTTTTCCCGGTCTTAGTGGTAGTAATACTTGTCATATCTTTGATAGTTTTAGATTGTTTATCTATTATCTATTACCTATATATACTATCCCAAATTACCATCAATTTTATGAATAGTTAAAGAGTTTCTGATCTCCCCAATTAATGGTTAAAATGATTTTCTATCCTTACTCAAATTAATATAAGCTATCAATTAATCTACTAATGTCTGTTATTTAATTCTTAATTTGACAGTAAGTTATTAATTTATTTCTAATAATCAGAATCTCTTAATTATTAATACTGAAATATTACTAGCCAATATCAATCTCTATGATTCAATACAAACAAATATCGCTCAATATCACTCAGTTATTGCTACCAAAAGTAAATACTTAAGTTTGTTTAACTGTTACTCTTTCACCAATATGTCATTATCAATATGCAATTTGTCAGATTTTAGTTCTTAACAGTCAAAGAAAGGGGGGAAATATATATAATATTACTGTAATAAATACTATAATAATTTCATTTGATCACAAAAAATCAATGGGGAGAATGTTGAGTAATTACCACTTCCTTTTATAAAGATCAACTAAAATTATCCAAACAAATTACTATATAATATCTTCAATATATAACTCTTGATTATACCAAAGTTTAAATACTTAGAATAAGAATTTTGTGTTATAAAAGTACCAAGAAAAGAAACAAAGGGACAGCTATATAGAGAAAGTAAGGAATCCTAAGCGATCTGATACTAAATAGATAAATAAATACAATTATATAATACAATATTTCTCCTGTGTATAATAGGCTAATAGAATATATTCCAATGTTCTTATAGTTCAAAACAGTTCTTTCTTTCAGTCACAGGTTTATCAATCTCTTCCACTCACAGTAAAACAGTTTACCAGAGTTTAATGTTCTCAATGGCCATCTACAAAAGTTGCACAGTCACTCCTCATTTCGTTTGAGTTCCTATCAGATCACTTTTCTCTGTTCAAATAATCCTAGCACTTTCGTTCCGAACTGTCAAAGGGAAATAGATCCTTCAAAAATATCCTCTCAATTCTCTCACCACGCTCCGATTTTCTGTCAAGATTCCTCTTATTTTCTTGTTTTCACTGTTTTCCCAGTGTTAGGGGTGGTAAGCTAAATCACTCTCACCCCTTTCACCCTGGGCTTTCTTGATACACGCAAATATCCATTCCAATGATCCACTATCCCAATTATAATCCAGATGGAATTTCCAACCTTGTTAGATTGCCACTCCTTCATCCACTATCGTCTCGCTGCTTCCTTTCTTGATAGCTCATCACGTCCTCGGGTCTGCTCACAAAGGGCCGACTTCTTCCACCTCGGACTTTGGGCTCTTTTCTTTGACATTTCAGAATCGCAACCTCCCAAATTGCCTCCAAGAATTTCTCCTCATTTTGTTGATCCCTCCAGGACCCAACACCACCACGAACAGCTGTCCAGAGGCAAAAAACCCAGCACAGGAGATCAGAGCAGATTTCTCCTACACCACCACAATGCAACATCATCAGAAGTCCCTGCCTTTTTCAATTCTATCATAATTATTTCCTTATTCAACATTTCTCTTTTTTTTTCAGATATTGGAGGTAAACCTTTCCCTTTTTGGTACCGATATATATTCTCATTCGCTATTTTTTCCTGTCTATACAACCCTTCAAAATATTTTTCTGCAATACTTTTTTCTTCTTCCATATTATCAGGTTCCCATTTTCATCCTGCAATTGTATTAATCTTTTCTTCTCTTTTTTTAATTTGTATGACAACCATCTTCCTAATGTCAACTCATAAAATATTTCTATGGTCTTTTTAGAATTGCCAACAGAAAGGGAGGGGGGAGCAGTGTGGCAGCTTGCAAACTGAAAGTGCATTCCATAAATGTTTTCAAAGATAGTAACTAGGTGACTGAAGTTTCTGCCACATAAAATTCTAACTGGAGAGCATGATTGATGACTTTTGGCTATAGATGTGAGAATATGAATTAAGATACATCCAGACAGTGGGTGAAAACCAGGGTCAAGGGTGACAATGAATTATATGTCTCAGAGTCAACTACACCCAGGCAGTGCCGGATATGTTAACTCTCAATAAATCCTTTTTACCTGGTTTGTTAGCCCTTTGTCAGTAAATTTAATTTGTGTCTGACCAGGACCATTTCTCCCTTCATTTTATCATTTTGTGGCTCTTTTTGTAGTGTGGATTCCAATTTTTTTGAGATCTTCCTATATTTTTTTGTTTCTGTTTTTCCTTATTTCTTCTAGCAATATATGCTATCATTATTCCACGTAGATAAGCTTTAGTAGTATCCCGTAGATTCTGTAATGTTGTGTGTTGTTTCATGTTCTCCTTGAGAAATTATTCTTTTTTAATCATTTAGAAGTATTCTTTTTTCTTCAGAATCTGTGGATTTAATGTCCATCTTTTTTTTTCTTTTGGCCTTTCCAAATTACTTTCAAGGGATTATGATCCACCCATGTATTTGGCATAATTTTATTTTTATTTTTTTTAAGAACAAGTTTTATTGATTTTTGAAGACAAACAAAACATAACACATAAAAGTATAAAACCTCCTTTCTAAGAATTACTTATAAATTTTAACAAGACAAATAAAGCTATTTTTTTTAAACATAGTTCCACATTATCACATTTCCATTTACACATATATATCTTTTCCAAATTTCTCATTATTTCTCCCTTCACTTTTGTTCAATTATATTTCTTTCTATCAAAGTTTTAATAATTCTAAATCAGTCATAAGCACACAAAATACATAACCTGAAGCAAAACATTAAAAAAAAAAAAGAAACCTCCTTAGTTGTCATTTATACATGTCTTTTCCCAATTTCTCTCCCTTTGGTTTCATTCCTTCAAGATTTTATTAGTTTACAATCAAACATAACTAATCAACACACAAAACATAAAACATAGAACTTCTTTTGAAAAGTGGCTTAGCCCCGGGTTACATCTTTTTTGACAGACCTAAATCAAATTCATGCTCAACTTATATACCCTTCATATCTTATTAACCATTTTATATTTTCTATATAACTTTTCCCATCTTTTCACTCTCTTAATTATGTTTTATTTATTTCATCTTATTTCAAAATCATTATGCTTATATCTTTTGTCCGTTCTTTACCAATCATCTATTTATCTCTTCTCTTTAACAAAAAATTTCCCCTGTAATCACTTTTAAAATATGACGCCTTCCCCTAAAATAAAACTTAAAATAATACATAATTTCCATCCTGATTCTGCTTAGTACATTCTACATATTAAATCTTAAAATAAAAGAATAGTAAACTTATAGTATAGTTAAATGTATAATTTCCATTCTAATTCTAATAAGTACATTGTTTTAGAATAAGAAAATAAGATATTAAAGTTATAATAACATTAAAACAATAACAAATTAAACTATAACTAAGCATTAATCATTTTACACATTCTCCTTAATATTTTATTAAATATTAACATCTATCATTATTAAACATTAATATTTTATTAATTATTCCAATAAACTATTTCAAATGCAAATACTACAATACTATCTTATGCACTCTTGCAGAATCTTCTTTAATTATGCCCTATCCATTATCCTTTATCTCTAAAAAAAAAAATTCTTTTTAAAATCTTGTTCTAGCCCATGGCTTTTTTTTTCTTTTTCCCTCCCTTTCTTCTCCAATCTGGTCTTTTTGCCCCCCCCTCTCCTAGCCTCCCCCTTTTTGACTTCCCCTCTCTGTTGTAATTCTCTTTTCAATTGCTTTCTAACATTGTACCTTCTTTTCACCCTATTTTTCTTTTTCTTGGTTGTTTTATTAAATCTTAAATTCTCATTTTTCCTTCCTCTCTTCCCATTTTCTTTCTTAATCGAACTTTTTAGTCCATTAAAGATGGCTTGTTCCTTTTCTTCTTCTTCTTCTTCTTCTTCTCCTTCTCCTTCCTCAAGTATTTGCTGGTACGTAGAAACCGCCATTTCTAAAAAATGAAAGGCAGCTCCCAAGGAATCCTTGCCATTTTGCTGTCTTTCTTTTAATTTTTCATATTCCATTTTTAGTTCATCAACAGTTGGTACCATTATAGGTTTTTTTTAAAAACAGCCCAGATGCTTTCAATCTTAAAGTAATTTCCAAATGTCAAAGTTATCAAACAATCCAAACAAACAAAAATTATTTCCTCTTCTTCTCTTTACAGTTTTTCCTCCAGGGGCAAAATCCCAAATGTATTTTAAAAGCCGTATTACAATTAATTGATGGTCTTGTAATCTTCAAAGCGTCTCCTCCAACAAAGTTTTTTAAAAAAAATTTTAGTACTCTCCTTCCCACTTGTAACAAAGAGCTTATTTTTACCTTTAAAAAGCAGGTTTTTCTGTGCTCCTTTGCTTTCTCCATAAGGAAGGGGAGTGAGCTTTCCTTCAGCACTTTCGCCGATGTAACAAATTCTTTTGGAAACAAATGTATCAATCCAAAGTCAGGTTTCCAGGGTGTTTTAAAAGTAACTTAATGTCCCGGTTAAGCCAAGAAAACTTCTCCTTCTGGCTCTTCCTCCTGCGCAATCTTATCCGGTTGAAGATTTCTTTGTGGCTGCCATTACTGACAGCCGCTCCACTGCCTCAGGAAAAAGGAGTCTAGCCAGCTGGGGAAAGGGGGTGTGATATCCCCAGACCCCTGCCCGGATCTCCTCTGTCTTCTGCTGCCCCTTCAAGGCAGCGACAACCCCCAAATCCAGTTGGATCGGGGGTACCTCGGCGGCGAGCGCAGCAGGGACCCGCAGAGAAGCGGATTCCTGCCACCGCCGAAGCCTTGCAACCAGAAGTATCCATATTTGGCATAATTTTATTGTATCTGTGTTATTTCCCATTTCCTGGTTCATCTAAACCATATCTATCCTTGACCATGATTTGTGGGGATTAGAACAAAACGTATATTTGGGTTTAGATCTCCTGCAAATTTAATTTATTTGTCATCTCGAAAAATAACTTTGGTAGAATTTTCCTTTTCTTCTTATTTTTTTTTGTTACTTATATGATCATATAATCATTTTGAATGTCCACCACTGCGTTAAAGTCACCCACTAAGTATATGTTCTCCCATCTTGTTTCTATTATTTTTCCATACAATTTACTATAGAATTCTTTCTGATTATCATTTGGAGCATAGATTACCACCAATAGCATTTGTTTTTGATGTATCATTACTTTGTGATGTATCATTTCTTCCATTTAGAGAAGGGTGGAGTCCCTGGCAGCTGCTCAGAAGCAACTTTCAAGTGTCCAGTCTCCCCCCCTTGACTACCACTCTGCCTCTCCACCAGGTTTTCCTGTTGAGGGGGGCTCTTCTCCAGCTTCCTCAATCTCTCTCCTTTTCACCACCATATAGTAGGGGCTCACTTATCTAACTGGATGACTCTAGTATTACTGCTTCCATCATCTTCGGCACTACCATGAATTGGATGGTTTCTTGGTGCTGGCCTATCTCTAGCTGCATGGTCTCTGTCAGGTGCATTGCTGGGAAGCTCCCTATCAGTGAGCCATCCACTTATTCAAATTGCATGGTTTGGGACAGCTTTTTCATTCATATCCCCAGATTCAGCACCATTTGCATGCTCATTAAACACTGGGTGCAGCCTAAGTGCCTTCATTTCTCCCTGAGCTCCCATCTTTGGCACTATGATCTTTTTTTTTAAGTTTTTTATTTTAACAACAAACAAAACAACATAAGACATACAACATAAAACATAAAAACATCATCCTTCTTCATAAATTTACAAACAGTGTATCGGTTGGTTTACCACTTTTTTTTGTGCATCCATTTCCTAAACGCTAATATAATTATATTACATAATAACTCATATTATCAATCAATAATTGTATAACCTAATCATTTATCTATAATTTTATTAATTCATACTTTAACGAGATAACTATAATTTACTTAATTTATTTTGCAATGAATCGTAAGATCATACCAAATCTATCTTAATAAAGTTTTATAAAAATAATATCAAAAAAAATTATATCCTAAGTCTAAATGTTCTATTATTATGTTTTATTATCTAACCATTGATAAAAAAGATCCCAAACTTCATAAAATTGTTTAACTTCTTTTTCTCTAATTTCAAATGTCAATTTACTCATTTCAGCACAATCCAATATTTTCTTAATAATTTCTTCCTCTGATGGAATTTTCTCACTCTTCCAGTTTTTAGCAAATACAATCCTAGCCGCTGTTAATACATTTACAATCAAATACTTCAAATTTTTATTATATGTATCAGGTAAGATTCCCAATTAAAAAAAATCTCTGGTTTCAAGTCTATATGTGTCTTTATCATTTTTTCCAACCATATGCGAATTTTAGTCCAATATTTTCTAGCATCCTCACAAGTCCACCACATATGGTAGTATGAACCAGGTATCTGATGACATTTCCAGCACTTTTCAGATTTGTTCTTGAACATTCTTGCAATTCTTGTCGGGGGGGAAATGCCACCTGTAAAAAATCTTATACAAGTTTTCTTTATAAGCTGTTGACATTGTCATTTTATAATTTTGAGACCACAATTTTTCCCATTTCTCCAAATCAATCCCATATCCAAAATTCTTCCCCCAAACAATCATCGTTTCTTTAACTTGTTCCTCCTCTAATATAATTTCCAACAAATAACTATACAGTTATTTTTTAATCACTTTTTCATCAGTACCTGTCAAAATCCTGTCTAAATCAGTCAATTTATCATAAAATCCCTCCATTTTAGAATCTATAAGATACCTTGAATGTATTTGCGCATATGAAAACCAATTCATCTTTATGCCTTGTTCTTCTAGTTTTTGCATTGTTTTAAGTTCACTCTTTTCCTCCAATATTTCCCCATATCTAATTGTTTGTTCCTTCTCATATATTATAGGATAAGAAAAGGCTTCAATAGTTGATAACCAGACTGGGATTTTCAAATAACATTTTCTCTTAATTTTCTCCCAATTCAACCATAAAGACTCCCTTATATAGTGCCTTCTAAAATAGCCCTGCGATTTAGTTCCCTTATACCACAGAAAAGCATGCCATCCCAGTAATAAATCATGTCCTTCTAATGTCAACAATCTAGTCTTTCTTAATGTTATCCATTCTTTAACCCACATTAAATTTGCAGCTTGGTAATACAACTCCCAGTTCAGAAGGCCAAATCCTCCTCTAATTCTAGCATCCTGTAGAAGTTTTAATTTTATTCTGGCTTTCTTACCTTGCCATATAAACTTCAACACAATTTTATTTAATTCTTCAAAATAATCTTTACCAAGCCTAATTGGTATGGTTTGAAACAAATATAAAATTCTGGGTAAAATATTCATCTTGATTGTTGAAATTCTACCTATCAATGACAATTGTAAGTTTTCCCATTTCTTCAAATCAGATGCTATCTGTTGTTTAAGTTTAATATAGTTATTATCTTTCAATGTAGTACATCTTGATGTCAAATGTATCCCCAAATATTTAACCTTATTCGTAACTTGAATTTTCAATAAGTCTGCCAATTCATCTCTTTGTTTTAGTAACATATTCTTTGTCAAGATCTTTGTTTTATCTTTGTTTATTTTCAGACCTGCCATCTCACCATACATCTCTATCTTTTCCAATAGGTTTAAAGCTGTTTCTAGAGGATCTTCCAGAATAAAAACCAAATCATCCGCAAAGGCTTGCAATTTAAATTCCTCTTTTTTGACTTTCATTCCTTTTATATTTTGGTCCTCTCTAATATTTCTATTCAACACTTCCAAAGTCAGTACAAATAGCAAAGGTGATAATGGGCATCCTTGTCTTGTGCCTTTTCTTATGTTAATAGAGTCTGTAAATTCTCCCTCTATCATTACTTTTGCCATTTGCTTATAGTATATGGCTTCTATTGCTTGAATAAATTTTCTAGCAAAGCCCATCTGTTCCAATAGTAATAACATAAATCTCCAGTTCACATTATCAAATGCCTTTTGGGCATCTAAGAATATCAAAGCCATTTGTTTTTCAGGATGCGCCTCATAATATTCCAAAATGTCCAAAATTACCCTCACGTTGTCTTTAATTTGTCTCTTTGGTAAGAATCCATTCTGATCAGGATGATTAAAATTGTTTAAGTATTTTTTGAGCCTTTCTGCCAAAATTGAGGCAAAGATTTTATAGTCTGCATTCAATAAGGAAATAGGTCTATAGTTCTTAATTTGTAATGGATCAGCCCCTTCTTTTGGAATAAGTGTAATATAAGCTTCTGACCATGTTTTAGGTATTTTCTTATTTAACATGACTTCATTCATGACTTCTAACAGTGGAGTGCTCAACGATTCTTGTAAAGTTTTATAAAATTCTGCCGGGAGCCCATCTGGCCCTGGTGCTTTTCCGTTATTCTGCCTATTGAATGCTTCAGTTAGTTCCATCATTGTTATAGTACTTTCTAACATTTTTTCAGTCTCTTCAGATATCTTAGGTAGGTTAGCATTTTGTAGATAAAGTTTAATTCTTTCCTCATCAAAATCCTCCTGTTTATATAATTGTCCATAAAAGTCTCGAATAATTATCTTTTTCTCCTTATTACCATAACACATTTGACCTTGATCATCTATTAGCTGTAATATTTTCCTAGATTCTTTCTCCTTTCTCAATTTGTATGCTAGCCATCTACCTGGTTTGTTTGCATCTTCAAAATAGTTCTGTTTAACACTTCTGATTTTTTGTGCCAGTTCTTCTTTCTCTACCTGACCCATCTTATGTTTAATTATATCCATTTTGAATTTAATATCCTTTTTCTGTGGCATATTCTGCAGTTCTTTTTCCAGTTTTTTATAATCATCTTCTAAAGCTTTAATAATTTGCCTCTTCCTAATATTCTTTTTCTTTGTATAGTCCATTATTAATCCTCTCGTATAGGCCTTCATTGTATCCCAAGCATTCTGCGTTGAAGTATCTTCTTTTTTATTTTTACTGAAAAAAAAGCCAATTCTTTGCCCATCCATTGTGTGAAATCTTTTTCCTTTAAGATAGTATTGTTTAATGTCCATCTAGATCTTCTTTTTTGTCCTTTCCATTTAATTGTCATTGGGTTATGGTCTGCCCATATACCCATTTCAATATTTATTTCTTGAATATTAGATATTAATTCTGATGAAGTCCAAATCATATCTATTGTGGACCATGATAAATGTCTATTTGAATAAAAAGTATATTGTTGGGTTTTACCATTTCTTTCTCTCCATATATCTTTTAAATTTAATTCATCTACCATTTTAAAAAAGGATTTAGGGAGAGTCTTTCTATTTTGTTTTGATGCTGTCGCTGTATAGTCCAGTTTATTATCTACAATTCCATTGAAATCTCCCATCATAACTATATTGATATAGTCCAGTCCAATTGTTTTCATATGTAACTTTTTATAAAATTCTTCTTGCTTATCGTTCGGAGCAGGAGTGTTTTTGTATTGTTATCCGCTATTTCAACCATTAATACTCTTCCATCTTCATCAGTATAAATCAATTTTGCTGCAATAGTTTCTTTAATGTACAGGACCACTCCTCTTTTCTTACAGTTAGTCAAGGAGGTAAAAATTTTCCCCAGTTTTGGTCGTAACAATAATTGTTGATGTTGTTTTTTAATATGTACTTCTTGTAAGCAAATTATATCAAATTTTAACTTCTCTAATTTATGGAAGATTTTTCTTCTTTTAATAGCTGAGTTCAATCCATTTATATTCATAGAAATCAATTTTTTTTCCTCCATGGTTATGTTTTATATTTAGGTCTAACAGTTCTCGTAGATCTTACTTCACATTGTTCTTTGGTCTCCATTTGTCCACCTACCACACCTTCTTCTTTTCCCATTGCCATTTGGTCTTCTTGGGGTTCAGTTGGGATAGTCTCTTTTTCTGTCTCTATTTCTCTTCTTCCAAAAAATTCATTGTAGAATGTTTCTGCTTTCTCAATTGAGTCGATTCTGTGTCTCTGTTCTTGCCATATGAACATTAATCCTTCTGGAATCAACCATCTATAATTCACCTCTTTTTCCAATAACTTTTTCGTCAAGAATCGATATTCTCTTCTCATCTCTCTCACTCTTCTGGGCACTTGTTTTAGAACCACAATCTCTTTGTCTTTGTATTTCAACACCTTATCTCTTGCCACTTGTAGTATTTGTGTTTTAATAGTCTTTTTAGTAAATCTGACATGGACCTCTCTTGGTAGCTTATTCCTCATCGCATATCTTGTGAAGACACAGTATATCTCATCTACTCCGTCCATCATCTTTTCCTCTGTTATCCCCAAAGCTCCAGCCAAAATTTCTATCATTACAGCCGCCAAATCTTGTCCTTTTTCTTCCTCTATATTTTGAAATCTGAGATAAAATTCTGACCTATCCATCTCCCACTTCAACATCCCCAGTTATATCTTGTTCAACCATTGTTAATTTGCTAACGATATTTCCAATTGTCTCATCTCTTTGTTTGTCTTTCTCTTCAATTTTTTGAAGTCTCTCCTCATGTTTCGCCATCATTTGTTGAAAATTTTCAATTTTTTCATCAGTCTTTGCAATACTCATTTTGAGTTCTTGTATTCCTTGTATAATCATCGTTAGGTCCATTTGTACTTTGTCTTGCTTCGCCATTATTGATAGTCGTCCTCCAGTTGATGGAGAAGCAGGAGCAGAAGTTGAACTGCCAGAAGGTAAAGTTTTCTTACTCATTTGAGTAACTCAGAATCTTTAAGCTCCTTTAATCCAATTAATAAGGTAGCCAATTATAATCCAATTGGGAAGAAGAAAAACATAAAAAAGAAAAGCCAATAAAAAATAAAGAGTCCAGAATTAAAAAGAGAAGGAGAAAAAGAAGATTAAAAAGAAAAAGGAGGAAATTCTTCAGGTTCTTCTAAACCTTAATCCTATTATGGGATAGTCAATTATAATTCAAAAATAAAAATTAAGAATAATAAAGAAAGAAAGAAAAAGAAAAAGAGAGTAAAACCCAATAATATTAAAAAGCAATGATAAAAAAAGAAGAAAAAGGAATCCTTCAGGTTCTTCACACCTTAATCCAACTATAAGATCTCAAAAAATAAAAATAAAAAATAACCATAGAAGTAAATAAAAGATGGAAATAGAAAAGGCAAAAATCCCAATGAGCAAAAAGAAAAATATTCTGAGGCTTTCCCTTTAAGGGGAAAAATAAAAATAGATATACAAATATTACAAGATACTGTGGGATTGAAGAGGAGGGATGGAACAGCTAAGAAAAAGTAAAAAAGAAAGCACACTGCATCTTATTTTGTTATCCAAGGCTCTTATTATGGCTTCTCCACAGATTCCAAAGCCAAGCTTCAAGTACTCAATTAATAATAGAAGTTCCAAAGAACACCTGTTAAAACATTCTCCGGTGTTCTTCCCTCTATCTTATCAAGTTCCAGTGTCCTTGAAAAAGAATTTCTTCACAGTCCTCTCAACTTCCAATAAAGTATTTTCAAGCCTCTAGTTGGCAGTGTTACAAAGTTTCTTTGATCCACTCCCCCTTCTTTCCCAGAGAAAGCCTAATAAAAAAAGGAAATATACATGTATATATTTTTTTTAAAAAAATAATACTAAAGGGAGCCTCTGTTCTAAAAAAAAACTATTAACAGTCAAAAGGGAGGAAAAAAAGAAAGGAAAATTAGATAAATATAAGAGAAAAAACCAGTCTAGTTACAGTTACTAGATCACAATAGAAGTTCAATGAAAACAAAAGTAAAAGTAAAAAGCCAAGCCTCAGTTTGACATTCTCTTTAAAAAATCACTGCTAAGTCAGTTTCATCAGTTTTTGTCCAAAGTCTTACAGAATTCTTCTCATTTTAGAGTGTCCTTAAGTCCCTCCAAAAAAAAGATTCTCACCAGCCGATACACTTTCTCTTTCTGCCTCTTCCTTCCGGAGATGTCACAGCTTCAGCAGCTTAATGGCTGCCTCTCCGCCGATGGTAAAGGGTCTTCTTCTGGATCAACCAGGGACTTTGCAGTGACCCTGGGATCAGCAGAACGCACCCCTTGCTATCACCGTCTCTACGGGACGGTTTAGGTCCATTAGGACTGACCAGGGGCGAAGATATCAGCTGCGATCTCAGAGCCCCGAGATTGCAGCTGTATTGCAGCGATGTGGCTCTGCCTTTTCCGGCACTATGATCTTCACCAGGATTGAAAAGGGGCTGATGGCTCCACTTACTCCTCTTCATCCTCACTCTCGTAAAGGGTCAGCTGCTGGTCCTCCTCAGTTGGGGATCCCTCCCCCTCACTGATAGGGGAGGAAACCTCTATGACCTGGTGTGCCACATTTTACTTCTCTTGCTCCTTCTGCTGAAGCTTCTTTGCCTTGGCAGTGGTAGGGGCCCTTGCTGCTGATTGGGGAGCAGTTGCCAGGTACTCAGCTGCCCTATGGCACTGCTGGCCATACTGGAAGCACAAGACAGCCTCATGGCCTAGGGTGTTGGGGAAACAGCTGCCTGGGTGGATGTGTTGTGGTTAGCCGGCAGCAAGTGCAGATGACTGAGGAGAGTGAGGACTCTGATGAGGGGCCAGGACCATCAGGGAGTGGACTGCTGCCTTCAGAGATTGTGGGGGCTGGCAGCAGTGATGAGGAGGTTCCCGAGGAGCCTGTGCCAAGTGGACATGAACAAAGGATTACTTGGAGGAAAGAACAATTACAGCAGCACAGGTGACTCAGGAGTAAGGCTGCAAGGTAATGGCCCTTCCCTCAACAGGATAAAAGCCAGGTTTGAAAAAGCATTCTTTGCAGAAAGCAAAGAAGCTCTGAAGTTCAACTTGTGGACATCTTAGTTCATGTTTGGAGAATCTTGTAAATTAGTTCTTATCTCTGGATTTTTGGCAGCATTGATGAACAACTTGGCAAGGCTCTTTCTTGTTGGAGCTAATTAGTGGAAAGCAGCTTTTTATCTGTAAAGGAACAGCATTCGTTATTAAACCTTGAAAGGTGGGAGCTGCTGCCTTTGTCTGTGTTTGCTCTTTGGGAACCTGGTTGGGTCAGAACAGGATGCTGGCCTCTGTCCCAGTAGGTGTCTTTCTTGGCTCCTCTTTGGTTTGGCTTCAGGGATACCATGCTTCTTGTATTCTCTTATGTTGAGATCCACCACCATCACCATACAATACCAATCACGGATCCAGTTGAGTATTCTCTGGGACAGGAAGGTGTGGAATAGCTCTCAATTAAAGCCATCTTTGAAATGGCAGACCAGTAGCTGCTCTGGCCAGTGCCTTAACTTGCCTGCAACTCTTCAGAACTCCTGGATGTATTCTTCCACCAGTCGGTTCCCTTGTCTAAGAGCCTGTATTTCTGATTCAGCTTTCCAGATTTGGGTCTCATCTTCAAATCTGTCTCTAAATCCTCTATGAAGTCATCAGTTTTCCCTAGCTCCAGTGCCTCTACATTGTAGAGGCCCATCACCCACTCTGTCACATCTCCTTTGAGGTTAGCAGTCATGGCATTCACCATTGCCACCTCATTGAGATAGACTGGGACGTACTGGCCCAGGTGGGCTCATATCTTTGTCATTTGTGTTCTAATTTCTGGCTCTGCATTCATGCTCTCTATTTTATTCAAGATCTCCCTACATCTTCTTGTCAAAGTATTCTTCATATCCTGGGTTTCCAACGCAATTTCTTCCCAAGTTCTACTTATCTTTATTTTTGTCTCTTTTATTTCTTTTTGTCCAATAATCCAACAATCTTTTATTCAAACCAAAGTCACTTTTCAGACAAAGAATTCAATGTCAAATGTCCATGAGTCTTTGTATCCCCAAGTTAGTAAGTCTGTTCTTCTATATAATCCAAAAGTGGAATCAGACTATATTGAAACTTTCCAGGGTCTTTTTAATAATAAAAGTTTCCCTTTAAATCTTCCAAAGCCAGGTCTTTACAGGATTTTTAGGAATATATTGCACCTTCCTTTGACAGCAGGTGGCACTCTTGCATCAGTATTCACTTTATCTTGTCTTTCTTATTTCTTGTTCAAGAATTTTACTCAAATTCTCCAAATGGAAATATGATATTAACTTTTTATATAAGTAGTTCCAGCATTTTACAATGCCTATCCACAGCAATGTTTGTCCAATTTAAAAGTCCAATTTTCTGTATTTTTAGCAAATTTTCTGTTATCTTCTTTTCCCTTCCATTTTAAAATCTTAAGATTTTACTCCCAGTGTTAGGTCGCTGCCATCTTGGCTGCCTCTTCTTCTTGCCATGGCACAGAGGGTAAAGAAAGCCCTGGGGCCCTGCAGGGGAGTTGCGTTCTCCCCTGGAAACTTGCAGGATGCCCCTCTTTTGCTTCACCTCTCATCCAAGGTGGTTTTGGCTTTTTCTGGAGCCCATGAGTAAGGGGAAGCTGGTGCAGGGACAGAGAGCTCCGTTCCCTTGTAATTGATATCGCCACAACATCACTTCTGGTTTGGAAACTTTGGGACATACCTAATAACTTCAAATAATCCTGCCAAAATTTAGACATAAACTGCACCCTTGATCAGAGCTAATTCTCTCCAGGGCTCCATGGAGCCTATACACATGTTGCAGAAAGAGTTTTGCTAGAGTTCATGCCGAGAATATTTTGGGGCAAGTCATGAAATGCAGCTGTTTACAGAAGAGGTTGGTAATGACCAAAATCATGGTGTTTCTGAAACTTTTTGGTAGTTCCACAATAAAGTACATTGGACTCTTGCCTGCTGAAGACCTCTTCCAATCCACTATATACCTCAGGATATGAGAAATTGACCCTGTTGGTGAGTAACTGCCACATCTTCCCCTTTTACTATCTTAATAGCGGGTGTGTGGCAATTCAGCTTTACTTTATGGGCTTTATGGGCTTTTTCTCAGAGTGCCTAGAATGAGCTGGAAGGGACCTTGGAGGTCTTCTAGCCTCCTATACTATTTCAGATAAGTGACTATCTAGACTGTTCTTTAAAATATCCAATGATGGAGCACCCATGATTTCTGGAGGCAAGCTGTTCCACTGGTTAATTGTCCTCACTGTTAGGAAGTTTAGGAAGTTAGGAAGTTTCTTCTTAATTCTAGGTTGCTCCTCTCTTTGATTAGTTTCCAACCATAGTTTCTTGTCCAGCCTCTGGTGCTTTGGATAATAATTTGACCCCCTCTGCTTTGTGGCAGCTCATCAAATACTGGAATACTGCTAGCATGTCACCCCTAATTCTTCTTTTCTTTAGACTAGCCAAGCCCAAATCCTGCAACTATTCTTTATATGTTTTAGTCTCCAGGCCTTTGATCATCTTAGTTGCTCTTCTCTGAACTTTTTCCAAAAACTCAAAATCGTTTTTATAGTATGGTGACCTAAATTGGTTGCAGTATTCCAGTGTGGTCTTACTAGGGTTTTATAAAGTGATACTAATACTTCATGTGATCTTGATTCTATGCCTCTATTGATACTACCCAGGATTAATTTTTTTTGGCTGTTCCTGCACACTGCTGGCTCATATTCAAGTGATCATCCACTAGGACTCCAAGGTCTCTCTCACAGTTACTGTTTTTGAGCCAGGTCTCTCCTAATCTGTATTTATACCTTTAATATTTCCTGCCTAAATGTAAAACTCTGCTTTTCCCCACACTAAAATTCATTTTGTTGGATAGGGCCCATTGTTCAAGTTTAACAATCTTTTAAAAGTTTCTTCTTCCAGGGTATTGATGGGTTCTATTTTTTCAGCCAGGAAACCCCAAGTATTATCGGGTCAGTCATACCAGAGCCCATGATAAAACTTATAGTTTCCTTGTAGGACTGTATCTTTAATTTTATGGTTCTGTTAAAAACGTGGCAGGGCTCTGTCTGCTAGGGTCCCATCCACTTGGGAGAATGCTAGGAAAATACATATATACAATGTACCATGAGGGATTCATTGGAAGGAAAACTTCATAACAGAATAGCTTCATATTTGAGGATGCTTTTTGCAAGCAGTAATTGCAAAATGATGGCATATCAATATTTTTCCAATCAGGTATTACCCCCCCCCTTCCCTAATAGCAATATAATGTTTGCACAGTGCTGTGGATTTCCCTTCTAAACAATGCTTATCAAAGGTGTCTGGATCAGGACACACAAGCCCAGGTGGGAGCAGGACTAATGCAAGCACTGAATCCAGGAGCATTCTGCCAATGAGAACACCACCATCCACAAATTTTACCCAACTGTAGTATTACAAAAGGAAAAACAAAAATCACTTTGCTTTGGTTTCAAATAAATTGGTACTGAGCTGGAAATAATCAGTTCCTTTAACCAGCTGCTGCTGTAAATTTGAACTTCTAAATTGAAAAACATTCAGATAGAGCTATGTCTAATCTCATCCCTTATTTTTCTACTTACCTTGTTATTCATTTCCTCATTCTCTTTTTTGCAAGTTATGCCCTTTCCTTTGTGCTTTTGATTTGTTTTCCTTTTTAAATCTTACTGTTAATCTGTTACAATTAGGTTAAGTTAAATGAGGAATCTAGCAATAAATGAATTATTGCTAGATTTCTCAGCACTTGAAGACTTGAATGGGTTTTGGGTTTGTTTTGTCCTCTTTTGTTTTATTGGTAAAGTCCTTAGCTGGAAAGGGATTATCTGCTATCTTCTGTATAGTTTCCTTGGCTGATCATAAATTAAACAAATTAACAGATTTAGAATTAATTAGTAGATACTTGGATGGGAGATGCCCAAGAAAGAATAGACTGTAGATTAGACTGAGAAACTCTCAGAGGGCAATGGCAAACTATTTCAGTATGATTGTCAATACAATCCAGAAGGGCAAGTTAAACAGGTTCAAATACAAAGTTATAGTATTTTGTTGGTAAAAATCCAAAGCCCATCTTGCTGATGAATGTACTGGAGATCTAGCATAAAATTTGCAAAATCTGAATTACAAGTGGTGCTTAGGAATTAAAGTACCTGAGACTCAAAATGATGATTCTCATTTTATCACATCATGCCTAGATCTAACTGCAACTGATGATACTAAAGATATCAGCGCTGAGTTTACAGATAGCATTGAAGAGGAAGTACAGAATGGCTCTCACCTACAGGTAAATCCTCAAAGCATTCAAAATGGGATATCTGCAATGGTGGTAAGAACAATGACGTGAACTATGCAAATTCTGAAAGTTTGGGGAACAAGGTGAACTTGAATACACAAGGGTAGATACAGTATAGTTGCTGTTACTGAAACTTGGTGGGATGAAACCCATGACTGGAACATACTGATGGAAGGATACAAGTATTTTAAAAAAATACAGATGCCATAAAAGAGGAGGTGGAGTTGCATTATATGTAAAAGACCACTATATTGCAACAGAAATGTATGAAATCAAAGACAAAAATCTCCTAGGATGCATATGGGTCAATATATAAAAAAAAGAATGACATGGCCATAGGTGTATACTACAGGCCACCCAACCAAGCAGAAAAAAAATGTACTTTTTGCTAACCAACTAACAAATGTATGTAGGAAACACACTACATTAATAATGAGGGGCTTTAATTACTCTGATATAAACTGAAAGCCTAATTCTGCATCAACTGAGAGATTGAACAAGTTCCTGACCAACCTTAGCTAACAACTTTGCCATCTGAAAGGTAGAGGAGAGAATTAGAGGAACAGCCATACTGGACTTAATTCTTACTAACAGAGAAAGGATAGAGGGAGTTGAAACCACAGGAACCTTGGGTGAGAGTGACCATGTCATACTAGAATTCAACATAATGCAAATACAAGCAATAGAACACAACAATACCTAGATCCTAGATTTTAAAAGAGCTGATTTTAACAAACTCAGACAGAACTTGGGAAAGATTCTTTGGATGAAAATCTTTAAGGCGAAAACAACCCAAGAAGCTTGGGAAACTGAAAAATATTATCATAAAAGCCCAATTAAGCTGAAAAGCCCACTACCACTGAAAAAGAAAAACAGGAAATCCAAGAAGAAACCAGCATGGCTGCACAAAGATCTCTCTGACAAATTTAAAGACAAAAAGGACATGTACAAAAAATGGAAAGAAGGACACATAACTAAGGGAGAATATCATCAGATAGCCAGAATCGGCAAAGATGAAGTCAGGAAAGCAAAGGCTCAGAATGAACAAAGACTTGCAACAAAAGTCAAAGATATTTTTTTAAAAGTTTCTTCTAACATATAAATAACAAGAAAAAAATCAAGGAAAGTGGGTCCACTAAAGAGAGAAGACAGCAAAGAAGTAACAGGCAGCAGAGAGAAAGCAGAACTGTTTAACTCATTCTTTGCATCGTGGTCTTCACGCAAAGAGAAACTATAGCTCAACCTTCCAAGAACTTAGTAATCAATGGACATTGCATGGTGGCCACAAATGCAGATACAATCTCGATATGAGAAAGATGCTAAAATGTATGGTTTTAATAAAGAATTAACAGATTTGGACCAGATACTAACTGGAATGGATGAAAAACTGATAAAGAAAATATATTGTTACTTATTAGGTATTAAATTTGAAAGTGAGCAGGTAAAGGAGACAATGATTGTTTGGGCTAAACATTTTGGATATGCAATAGAACTGGATAAATGGCAGAAACTGTGGGTAGAAATGTTAAATTGACTATGTCAACTGCATATAAAGAAAACTTGTATAAAATGTTCTATAGATGGCATTTTGCACCAACAAGTCTGGCAAAAATGTTTAAAGATAGATCTGCTAAATGTTGGAAGTGCGGTCAGATACCTGATTCATACCACCATATGTGGTGGACATGCCCAAAGGCTGAAAAATATTGGACAAAAATATATACTTGGTTGGAAAAAATGATAAATCAGCATATAGACTTGAAACCAGAAATATATTTATTGGGCATCCTGTCAGAAAAACATGATAAAAGGACTATATATTTGATTTTACATGTATTAACTGCAGCCAGAATTGTATTTGCACAACAATGGAAGTGTGACGAGATCCCAACAGATGAGAAAGTAATTAAGAAAATATTAGAACATGCAGAAATGGATAGATTAACACTATTAAGGAAAAAGAAGAAACTGAATATTTCTTGATATGGGACCTATTTTACTATAGATAATAAAAACAGGTTAGAAATATGGAGATTTAAAAAGGATAAATGTTAAAATGGAGATTTGTTAAAGTAGATGTTAAATATTATTATTATAATATTAATCTTATTTGATGAATACTACTGTAAACATCTTGATTATGATTGCCTTAAAACAATTGTACCCAGACAACAAACTGATTGAAATTGAATTTTTATATGTTATATAAATAAAACAAATAAAACATTAAAAAAAGAAGTGATGGAAGGAGTTGAAATTACAAGAACTTTGGTTGAGAGTGACCATGTCATATTAGGATTCAGTACAATGCCAACACAAGTAAAGAACATAATGATACCAGAGTCTTACATTTTAAAAGAGCTGATTTTAACAAATTCAGAGCTTGGAAAAGATTCCTTGGATGAAAATTCTAAAGTAGAAAACACCTGAAGAAGCTTAGGAAAGTGAAAAATATGATCATAAAAACCGAGTCCAGCACAATACCACTGAAAAAGAAAAACAAGAAATCCAAAAAGAAACCAGCATGGTTGCACAAAGGTCTCTGGTAAACTGAATGACAAAAAAGACAAGTACAAAAATGGAAAGATGGACAGATAACTAAAGCAGAATATCAGCAGATAGCCTGAATCTGCAAAAATGAAGTCAGGAAAGCAAAGGCTCAGAATGAACAAAGATTTGTAACAAAAGTCAAACATAATTTTAAAAAGTTTCTTCAACATATGAATAACAAGAAAAAAGTCACGGAAACAGTCAGTCCACTAAAAGAAAATGGCAAGAAGTAACAGGCAGTCAAGAGAAAGCAGAGCAGCTTAAATCATTCTTTGCATCAGTCTTCCAGCAAAAAGAAACTATAGACCAACCTAACCTAAACATAACTATGTTTAGACAAAATAAAAGACAAAGACAAAATAAAATAATAAAAAACCAGATCTGTGAACATCTAGAAATAAACAAAATTATAACTAGTAGCCAGCATGAGGTTGTTAAAAACAGATCATGTCAAACCAATCTTATTTTATTCTTTGACAAAGGGACTAAATTAGTAGGCTATCAAAGTGTTTTGGACATAGTATATTTAGACTTCAGTAAGGCATTCAATAAGTAAATAAGTAAGTAAGTAAGTAAGTAAGTAAGTAAGTAAGGCATTCAGTAAGGCAGTAAGATGCAGTGGCTCAGTGGCTAAGATGCTGAGCTTGCCAATCAAAAGGTTGGCAGTTCAGCAGTTCAAATCCCTAGTGTTATGTAACAAGATGAGCTCCCATTACTTATCCAGCTTCTGCCAACCTAGCAGTTTGAAAGCATGTGAAAAATGCAAGTAGAAAAATAGGGACCACCTTTGGCAGGAAGGTAACAGTGTTCTGTGTGCCTTTGGCATGCCAGCCACATGACCATGGAGACGTCTTTGGACAGCATTGGCTCTTCGGTTTTGTAATGGAGATGAGCACTGCCCTCTAGAGTTGGGAATGACTAGCACATATGTGCAAGGGGAACCTTTACCTTTACCTTTTAACATTCAACAAAGTAAACCACCACCTACTTCTTGGTAAGCTAGAAAAAAATGGAATAGATAGCATCACAATGGATTTGTAAGTGGCTGACAAACTGTGCTCAATGAGTAATCCTTAATGTTACTACATCTACATGGAGCAAAGTAAGCAGTGGGGTGCCACAAGGTTCCATTTTAGACCCGGTACTCTTCAATATCTTTATAAATGACTTATATGAGAAGGTGAACTGATCACATTTTCAGATGATAAAAGCCATATTTCAGATGAATAGCCAACACCCTAGATGATAGCAATAGTACTTAGACTTATATACCACTTCACAGTGCTTTACAGCCCTCTCTAAGCAGTTTACAGAGTCAGAATATTGCCCCCAACAATCTGGGTCCTCATTTTACTGACCACGGAAGGATGGAAGGCTCAAGATCTAGATGGATCTTGACAGACTTGAACACTGGGTCCTATCTAACAAAATGAAATTCATTGTAGAGAAAAGTAAGATCTTACACATAGAACCCCCAAAAGAATACCTACAGATTATGTGAAACCTGACTTAAAGCAGCAACTATTAGAGGGATCTTGGAGTCCTAGTGGACAATCAATTAAATATGAGCCAATAGTGTGCAGTCAAAAAAGCCAATGCAATCCTAAATTGCATTAACAGATGGATTGAATCAAGATCACATGAGGTACTAGTACCACTTAATAAAGCTTAATAGACCACACCTAGAATACTGCATCCAGTTTGGGTCACTACAGTCTAAAAAGAATGCAAAGAAGAGCAACAAAGATGATGGGGGACTGGAGGCTAAAACATATGAAGAAGCATTGCAAGAACTGGGCACAGCTAGTCTAGTGAAGAGAAGGATCAGGGGTAACATGATAGCCGTGTTGCAATATTTGAGTGGCTGTCATAGAGAGGAGGAGGACAATCTACTTTCCAAAGCATGTGAAGGCCATACAAGGAACAATGGATGGAAACTGATCAAGGAGAGATTCAACTTAGAAATAAGCTGAAATTTTCTGACAGTGAGAGCTATCAACCAATGGAACAGCTTGCCTTCAAAAGTTGTGGGTGGAGTGTGGTGAATCACTGGAGGCTTTCAAGAAGAAACTGGACAGCCACTTGCCAGAAATGTTATAGGATCTCCTGCTTAAGCAGAGGGGTGGACTAGGTGACCTACAAGGTCCCTTCCAATTCTGTTATTCTGTTCTGAAGTCTCTATCATGTTTCTTAGGAGCCATGTAATTGGCAAGGTGTGTGAAGGCCCAATTTGCTAAGTGTCAGAGTTGCCCCAGATAGATCCCTTAGGAAAGAAAGGCCCTTAACTCCATTTGATTGAAGTGATAAGTTATTTTACTAAAGGACACTGCTTGCAGGCTAGATCTAAGTTTCCCACACGAAAAAGGTACAAAATGTTTCCCCTCATCCTAGCCCTCTCCCCATGACCAGTGAATATCTGCTAAGGTCTTTTGAGAACACTGAGATGTTTGGATTAATCCACATTCTTTTTTCAGGGTACATGGCCTTGGGTACAGGCACAAACTGGTTCCAAGCTGCCGTATTCTTCAAATCACCTGGAAAGAATTCAAGGATAATACTGATAATTTTTTTGACAGTTACAGAGCACTAAACTATATTCAGTTGGTTAGCAAGCTTTTTATAGCATACAAGACTTGTCATCAAGGATTTATTTTCTGCATTCACATTTGGATTTCTTTCAATAACTAAGTGCAGTCAGAGACAAATATGGTGAAGTTTTCACCAAGACATTTTTATTCACCATACAGCATACAGGGAAATCTACAAATGCTAGACACAATGCTGTCCCGACAGCCTATATTGCTAGTTAATTCCACTTGGTGTCATTTTCTTTGATCCTTGGTGCACCATGGGGGGAGAGGGTGAACTAGATTCAGAAACCAGATTTAGGAGAAGACCTCCAAGGTCCTTTCTATCTCTATTATTCTGAAATTTGAATGGATGTAGCCAGTGGGGGGATTCAAATATTTTTGCCACCGGTTCGGTGGGTTTGGCTTGGTGGGCGCGCTTGTACGCATGCACACAATTTGCGTGCATGTGCGCACCAAACATGCACTTTGCACAGGCACAGAGGCATTTGCACAGGTGCAAAGGCATTCTAACTAGCCTCCTGCAAGCCTGCACGATGCCGGTCACTTCAGCAGCTGCCACGCGGCACTATTCTGTGCCGCACAAAGCAGCTGCGCTTCAAATTCAACAGATAAAAGTGAGTATGGGAACATGGGTGGGTGGGTGGGACAAAAAGCAGAGCGGCGGAGAGAATCGGTTCGGTCTCCGCTGCTTATCGCTGCTACCGGCTCACCAGAACCAGGCCGAACTGGTAAGAATACCACCACTGGGTGTAGCATAAACACCAACTTTCAGGAAGCCAGATTTTTGAAAAAAATGTTCAGTGCCATCTATTCATTCAATTTATTCAAATTCTCAGTCTAAATATTTTTGTATATAATGCAGGAAAGAAATATTTCCACAACTAGCATAGCAAAGTGTTGTGACTCGAGACTTGAACCTGATCAGTCAGCAGATGTGGGTTCGAGCGATGAAGAATATCTGGCACTGAGATTCGAGCCTGCATTATTAAGTGACTTAGAGGGGAGTCAAGTAGAGGGAGAGGAGTTGGATTTGAGAGATGAACCTGATTTATTGGAGGTTTCAGAGTCCACTCCCTCTACTTCCCCAATTACATCTCAGGTATTAACTGTTAATCAGGAAAGTGTGTCAGAGGTTTCAAGTGGTGAGGAAACTGCCGGATGCTGGATGGATGCCAGAACTAGGAGAAGATTGAGACGTCAATCTCAATTAGAAAAGAGACGTCCAGCAAAGGATTAATTAATGAGACTGACATGCCCTCTCTTAGAGGATATAAGGGAGCGTACGACTTTGTAATCTTTGCTGGAAAACAAAGTGAATTTTGCCTTGGAAAGAATTGCGTCTGATTACTGCGTTGTGATTTACGAACTATACAGAATTGCCGGACAGATTCTAGGAGGATTGCCAAGGAACTGTGATAACAGAGCAATTGAATCTTCTGTCTCGGGTTTTGTTTACGTAAAGTATTTGAACTCTGTAACTCAAAGTTTTCATCTGTGGATACAGGTGGGACAGAACAGCAAAGTATACCATTTACTACAAACTATGTCCTAGAAACAAAATTTCAGAAAAATCCTACATAATGAATGCTTTTACTGTCCTCTAGACTGATTGTGACAAAACCAGTAGCTACTGTGATATGCTACATAAAATTATCATATCTTCATTAGCTTAATATCCAGGCCTTAATGACTCTTTTTATTTCAAATATTGTCTAATTGTTCAGAGCAATTCAGGCTCTTATCAAGTCAGCAGGTGTTGTTTAATAGCAAAAATTGATAGAAGTTCACTTGGAACAGTTTGACTTGATTAAACTTCCTTTAATGTTTAATGTTTAAACAATAACTGTTAATTTTCCTGTTTATTTCTTTCTTCCTATACTTCCTATGGTCTTTACACAGAAGATATAGTGCTAACAGTCTCAGTCTTCAACATGATTTATCTAAATTAATAAAATTTCACCTGCATTGGCCGTGTTTAACTTATCTTTTAATCCATTTTGTTTTATTTATTTTAGCTTTTATTTTATTTCTGTTTTTTATTATATAAGTCTAATTAATGGCCGAAATAAAACTGACTGACTACAGTTTGTCTCTTAGGCAAAAAATGTAGATTACAAAATATTGCTGTAGTTTAGCAAAAACATGGATACTCCCAAATCCCCTATGTCAGATTTAGCCATTTATTTTCAGAAGATTTAGATTATGTCATTAGGAATAACTTTTTTATTATATCTGCACATTCTAGAATGTTAAGAAGGATATTGATGACAATCTGATGAGTCATTCCAGTTATCCTGCTCTACTGACTTTGAAGAGTGAAGGCAACCAGCAAGTGATGCTTCAGTCTCTGAAATCTATGGTTCAGCATGTTTTGGAACAAAAAAAGAAACTAGAAGAAGAGCTGCAGGAGTTTAAAGAGCAGATTGAGGAAGCTGGGTTCTCTTCCATTTCTCAGCTAAAGTAAGTCAGACTGACACCAGAAAATATCTGGGCATCCAGCAATCTGAGTTCTTATCAGAGAGCTCAATACATTTCAGTATAGAAACATAAAGACTATTAGGCTTGCCCCAGCTGGGGTCCTTAGGAAAGAAAGACCCTCGACTCCATTTAGTTGGAATGATAGGTTCTTTTACTAAAGTTAAGGGGTCGCAGCTAAAGAAAAGCTAGATATGAATATTCTTGTGCAAAGGTTACACTTTCCCCCTTTCCTCAACCCTCCCTCGTGACCAGTTCATCAATGTCCAATGACTTTCAGATAATTTGAAAACGGCTTGGCTGTTTGGTGTGACTCAATGCAGTTTCACATTTGTTCTCAGGCCAGTGTCCTTGAAGAAGACTGGTGTATTCTGAGCTTGGCACCTCTGGATTCCATTAAAGCTGTCACCTTCACCTTCCCACCTTTTATCTTTATGTTCCCATCAATACTACTTTACATTCCCTTGCCCTTTCCCCCCCCTCCCTTGCATTTTATGACAGGATGCCAGCAAAGCATAGAAGCTGCAGATGACACCTGACATTCTGCCCCCCTTTTCAGAGACATTAGTCCTATATGAAGAGAAAAAAATGGGAAGGGAGAGAAAAGAGAGAGTAGACTTAATTTGTTGGCATTCAGTGAGGTTTATCTGGGTGTCTATCATGGAACTTTCGAAGAAGTTTTGAGGCACTTATGTGCTGAATGTCTACCATTCTATCTCTGAAGGGGGAAGACTTTCCAAGCTACTAGATATTGGATTTTTGCTCTGTGTGTGCAAGAATCTAAAATGTCTTTGACTTCAAAGAGTTGCTCTCCTTCAATCAGGATGGGATCAGGCAGTGATTTCATGACAGGGCATAAAGGATAGCTAGTTGATTGTTTTAGTAAGCTGCAATAGAATACCAGATGAATGCATCTACAGGTTTTTGACAGATCAAGTTGCACTGTTACTGGATTAATAATTTTGCTGATGGGGAAAGGGCCAATGTACTTTGGACCTAACTTCTTTAAAGATTGTCTGGATTATAGGTACCTTAGTAGACAGATAAACTTTGTCACCAAGTCTGAATTCTTTTGGTTTAGAGCGTTTCTTGTTGGCTTGTTTTTATATGATTCTCAAGCTTTTTCAAACACTTTCTGGACTACTGGCCTGTGTTTTGTGATTGTGAAATCCATTCACTAGACTTGTGGTTTGTGATGTAACTTGAGGCAATTCAAGGATAAATACAAAATCCTGCCCAGAGGCCATTTTAAAAGTAAATCCCATGCTGTCATGTACACTGTTATAATATGCAACCTCAGCAAAAGGAAGGTCTGTCCAATTATTTTATTGATAATTAATGTAGCATCTCAGATATTGTTCTAGGACCCCATTTGTTTGTTCACATAGCCCATTCATTTTTGAAAGGTGGGAGGAGCTAAGCCCCTTCATGATTCCTAGTAATTTTAGGAATTCATACCAAAAGAATGAAGTGAATTGAACGTGAGTTCTAAAATGATTGATTCTGGTGCCCCATGAAGTCTGTATAGATGTTGCATGAATAGCCTAGCTAAGGTGCATGCTGATGGGATTTTTTGGCAGGGCACAAATGTACTTGTTTAGAAAACAAATTGGTTATCACTCAAATTACTGTGTTTCCAGAGCTTTCCAATAGCTCCACTATAAAGTCCATTGAGATCTCTTTCCAGGGTACTTGGGTTGGAGGATTCCCAGTGTTTTTCCATGGTGTCTTTTGACTGAGGCACAAACAGGATGGCTACATAGGTTTCTGTGTTCTTTTTGAGTGATGGCCACCAGACTTGACTATTTATTTTTATTTTATTTATTTATTTGATTTGTCAATAGGTATAAGTATATACATAGTTATGAATACATGAAATGGGTACATATAAGAAAAATAAAACGAACAATAGGACAGGGACAGTAGGCACATTGGTGCGCTTATGCACGCCCCCTACAGACCTCTTAGGAAAGGGGTGAGGTCAATAGTAGACAATCTAAGGTTAAAGTTTTTGGGGGTTGAGGAAGAAACTACAGAGTCAGGTAGAGTATTCCAGACATTGACCACTCTGTTGCTGAAGTCGTATTTCCTGCAATCAAGTTTGGTGCAATTAACCTTGAGTTTGTATCTATTGTGTGCTCTTGTGTTGCTATGGTTGAAGTTGAAGTATTCATTGACAGGTAGGACATTGCAATGTATGATTTTATATACCATACTTAGATCAGACCAAAGACGGCGTAATTCAAGGTTTTCTAGGCCTAGAATTTCAAGTCTGGTGGCATAAGTTATTCTACAACAAGTAGAGGAGTGGAGAACTCTTCTTGTGAAATATTTCTGGACTTTCTCAACTGTGCTAATATCAGATACGTAATGTGGGTTCCAGACTGATGAGCTGTATTCGAGTATTGGTCTAGCAAATGTTTTGTATGCTCTAGTTATTAGTGTGGTATTGCCAGAGAAAAAGCTACGTAGGATTAGGTTAACAACTCTTAATGCCTTTTTGGCTATGTAGTTACAGTGGGCTCTAGCACTTAGATCATTTGAGATGAGTACTCCAAGATCCTTGACAGAGCTTGGATCATCAACAAGATCTTGACTATTCAGCTTGTATTTTATTTTCTGATTTTTTTTCCCAATATGTAAAGACAGGGCATTTATTTGTTGAGATTTGAAGTTTCCATTTGTTTGACCATTCTGATACATAGTCAAGATCTTTTTGAAGGGTAGCAGTATTGTCTGTGGTATTGAACAGCTTTACATCATCAGCGAAAAGAACGCAGTTGCTCTTGATATGATCACAGAGGTCATTTATGTAGAGTATGAAGAGAGTTGGTCCTAGAACACTGCCTTGGGGGACACCACTATTGACAGGTACAGAATTTGATAGGACACTCCCAAATTTGACCATTTTTTGTCTGTTTGACAGGAATGCTTCTATCCAGTTATGCAGTTGTCCAGAGATACCATAAGATTTTAGTTTTAGGAGTAGTTTGTCATGTACCACTGAATCGAAGGCTTTACAGAGGTCTGTGTAGATTGCGTCTATTGCTTTGCCCTGATCGAGTTGTATAGTCCATATGTTTTTGCAGTGTTAAGAGTTGCAGATTACAGGATAGTTTTTTTCTGAAACCAAATTGTTTATTAGAGAGTAGGTTGTTTGTCTCTAAGTGGAGGATAATGGATTGGTTAATAATTGATTCCATGACTTTACAGGAGACGCAGCATAAGGAGATTGGTCTGTAATTTTCAACTAGGCTGGGGTCTCCCTTTTTGAAGATGGGGATGACTGTGGCTTGTGACCATAGGTTAGGCAAGGAGCTGGTCCTGAAATATTTTTCAAAGATTATGCTTAGAGGTTCATGAGATGTAAGTTTTTTTACAGAGCTAAACTGTTTTTGAGTCATGGCTTTTTTGGAGGATGACAGTGGCTCTCGAGGACATAATTTGCCTGCTACCCATGCTAAGCCATCACATAGTGTGCACTTGGCCTGGTGGGTTTTAAACCATTCATCTTTCTCTAATTCACCTTTCAGCACAGCAATCAAGTTGTCCACAACTTGGGTTTTAAGCTTCCCTTGCCCCTTGTGATGGCTGGGACTACCAGCTGCTGAGATGGGATAACTGGTCTGATGACTTCAGGTTTGGAGCTATTATATTATGGGAGCCTTGATAGAGCATCAGTCAGAAAGTTTTTTCCCCTCTAGGTAATACCATAACATTAAATGGTTAAAATTTTGGCCCTACTGGACTTGTTTACGGGACAGGTGTCTCCAGGGCCTCTAAAGTTTTCTGGTCTATCCACATTTCAAATGGAGCTTTGCTTCCCTCTAAGAAATGTCTCCAAGTTAGAAGTGCCCAATGCACTATGTAGGATTCCTTCTGCCACAGCACCCATCTGAGCTCAGTCTCAGTGAGATTTTTGGAGATGTAGATGCATGTTCATTTTTCTGTAATAGAACAGCCTCCATGGCTACATCGCTAGCATCAGTTTGGATGATAAAAGGGGCACTTGGATTTGGATTTGGATTAGCACCGGCTAGGTGGCAAACAAGTGCTTAAGTTTTTTTAATGCGGTTTGGCACTCCATGAACCACTTCAGGGACTGGCTAAGCTTAGGTTTCCTTTCCCCTTTGGTATTTTGTAGGGTGGTGATGGGTAGTGCTATTTGCACAAATGATGGGATAAACTGACAATAGAGGTTAGCAAATCCCAAGAAGCTTTGAAGTTGCTTCCTGGTACAGGGAGGAATCCACTCTAACATTGCTCTCACCTTTTCAGGGTCCATTTCTATTCCCTCGTGAGATTTGTAATACTCCAAATAATCAATTTTACTCTGGTGGAATTCACATTTAGAATATAGCTGAGTTATCTTGCAAAGTTTCTTGTACATGGCTCACATTAATTCACATGCTTGGTCATAGTCTTGGTGTTGAGCAAACTATCATCTAAATAAACTAAGCCCCCTCCCCTTTGTACAGGTGTTCATGCAACACATCATTTATCAATTGCATGAAGACAGCACCCAAAAGGGAGCATGCAGAATTGGAAACATCCTATATGGCAATTAAATGCAGTTTTCGACTTGTCTCTATACTTGATCCTAATTCAGTAGTTGTAAGGACTTGCCTCTCCTACCCCCTCAAGAAATCAGAACTCTTAAAATAGGCAGCATTTCAAAAGGAACTCTTTTTGGGGGGAGATAGTGATAGCAAGAAGAATAGGGAAGATCTGAAGTTCCTGCTCAAAATTGTTAGATTAAAAGTTGTAGAAACCTCTCCCCTGTGTCCAGTCCAAGGTGAGCCAATTCGCAGGTTTGAAGTTGTTTTGGGAACTTTGAACTATGAAGGTGATAAGAAATTGTTCTCAGGCACTGCTTGCTCATTCCTCTGGGTCTGAGATAAAACAGATGCCCAGACTCATCCCTCCCCACTCCCATTCCCAGGAAAATACATCAAAATAAAGGAAAGACCCAAAATAAGAAAATATCATAAAAGTGCACCAGAGCTCCCTCCCATCAGAATGGCAGTGTCCTGATAGGCAGGGGTCCCCAACCACCAGTCCCCAGACCGGTACCGGTCAGTGGATCATTTTTTACCGGGCCGCAAAGCTTGGGTGCCATGAGGGAGAGAGAGGGAGAAAAGAGTGCTACAGTATGCCCAGCGCTAGTCTTCCTTTTCCTCTCCTTCTCCTTCTCCCCCATCAACCACACACACGCATGTGTGCAGATAAAGCTGTTGCTGTTGCTGCTGCTGCTGCATCACGACCCGAAGGAACAGATTGAGCACAGGCGCTGAAGGAGCGCCACGGCGTCTGTCACCAGAGCGCAAGGAAGCAGCAGCAGCTGCGGCAGCGGTGGCTGCTGCACCTCCGACTTTCCTGGGGAAGGTCATTCCCTGACCAGTTGCACTTCCCAGCCCATGCTTGCACCCCTCGCCCCCCCCCGCCCACTTCCTCGCAGGCAGAGGCGGGAAGCTGCGAGGAATTCAGGCGTGCTTTCTAGCTGGCTGTGCCAAGTCTTTTTTTTTTTTTTTTGCCCGAGGCTGGAAAGAAGAAGGGCGACGGGTCACTGAGGAAGGTGAGAGAGACTGGGAAGGGAGAGAGAAGCCCAGCTAAAGCAGCTCTGTGCTGCTTTAGGGACTAGTAGTAGAAGGCGGCGATTGGCAGCACTTGCCACCAGGCGATGCTTCTGGGTTTTCGGTTGGAAAGCGGCATTTGGGTGCTTGTGCCTTAGTTTTGTCGAAGGGGGGGGCAGCTTCAAGAGCCATCCTGATGGCAGTGGAGTCTCACATTACTCAGGTACCGGTCTGTGGAAGAATAAATAATCATGAAACCAGTCCCTGGTTCAAAAAAGGTTGGGGGTCACTGCTGATAGGGATCTATGGGGACTTGACATGCTGCCCCCCCTAGGAGAAGGAGAGATCCACCTCAAAGAAAAGAAAATAAGGGGAGAAAGAAAACACAAGTGGTTAGTTAGGCTTATCTGGATAATGGACATGAAACCATTTGAGCAGCCTAGGGGCTCTGACATGCATTTTATGTACCTACTCATTTTCAGACAAGGGGAGGTTATTCCAAACCACCAGGTACTGGGTTGTTCTATGGTGTTCTCTTGAATCAAGTATTTCCTTGATTTTGAAATGCTGCTCTCTCTCAACCATAATGGGCTGTGGCGGTGTGACAACCTTAGGTCTTAGAGGTGAGGCTATTTATGATTTTAAGAGGTTGCAGTAGAATATTGGATGTATTTGTCTCAATGATTTTGGCAATTGGAGTTCTACCATAACTGGGTTTATAATGTGTGTAATGGGAAAGGGTCCTATGAATTTAGGTCCTGGTTTTTCTTAGGGTTGCAGAGACTGTAGGAACTGAGTTTGAAAGGTATATCTTATCTCCAACTCAGAATGGTTTTGGCTGTTCACTTTTTATCTGCCTGCTCTTTGTAGGCTGCTCTCAGTTCATCTAAGGTTTTGAATACAACTGGCCAGGTGTTTTATAGTTCATGCTCATTCATGGAGGGTATGGTGGGTTCTGCAGCTGGGAGTTCCAGCATTGGGTTAAAGTCCTGACCAGTGGCCACATGGAAGGATGTAAATCCGATGCTGGTACAGACTGCAGTATTGTACGTGACCTCTGTGAAGGAAAGGTCAGTTTAGTCATCTTGTTTATGAAGCATCTAAGATATGCTTCAGGACCAAGTTAGTTCATTCCAATCCACCATTCATTTGCAGTTGATGAGTTGAACTCAGTCCCTGATTGGTTCCCAAAAGGGCCAAAAATGCCCAGAACTTGGAGGTGAACTGGACCCTGCAGTCTGAGATTATCCATGGTGGGGCACCATCTAGGCAATATAATGTGGTGTAAGTATAGTTTGACTAGTGTTTTGGCTGTGGGGATTTTTTGGCATGTTCTCTTTTGAAAACAAGTCCATCACTAACCAAATGACTGTATTTCCTGTGCTTTCAGGCAGTTCTACATCCATAAAATCCATAGAGATCTCTCTCTCCAGGGTGCTGAAGGCTCAGCTACTGGTCGCAGGAGGCCAGGTGTTTTCACCATCATCTTTTGATAGAGGCGCAAATAGGGCAGTTGGCTACATAGTTCTCAGTGCCCTTTTTGAAAGATGGTCACCAAAAATGCCTTTTTAGTAAATGAAGAGTTTTTTCAAATCCAAACTACCCCACATTGGAGTCATGGCACGTGTGCATGTCTTTGACTGGCTGGACATACCAAGGCAGGTCATCGTTCATCAAGCAGGTGTCTTTATGGTTTAGGAACCATTGAGCATTGACCAAGGCCTGCTTAAAAGCTAGGGTGGTGGCATTGTCTGGAGATGGGTCCCCTTTCATCTGTGCCCTAGTGGTCACTCAGGCTGCTAACTGTGAAGCAGGAACCATGGGCTTAACTATTTCTAATTTGGTGCTGTTATATTGTAGATATTGTGACAAAGCATCAGCTAGGAAGTTCTTTCCCCTGAAAGGTAATGGTGGGTGAAGTTAAGTAGCTGGAAGCACTGGCCCCAGCATGCTTGCTTAGGGGATAGTTTCCTTGGGGTTTTAGGATTTCCAGGTTCTTATGGTCAGTCCACTCCTGGAATGGAATTTTCAGGAAATGGTGCCAAGTGAGGAGGGCCCAACGGACAGTGTATTTTTCCCTCTCCCACACTGCTTATCATTGCTGTTTCTGTAAGTGTTTTTGTGGTGCATGCACAGGGTTGCAGCTGGCCCTCTTGGAATAACATGGCTCTGACTGCTATATTGCTGACATCAGCCTGGGTTTTTCTGGGTCCAGGTATTTTAGCACTGGCTCGGTGGAAAAAAAAGTCTTTGTAGCTTTTTGAATGCAGCTTGGCATTCCATAGAGCCCTTTAAAGGCTGGCCAGGTTTCGGCTTGTGCCCCCTTTCATCTTTAGCAAGTTAGTGATGGGGAGTGCAATCTGGGTGAAGGTTGGAATGAATTGCCTAGAGAAGTTAGCAAAGCCAAGGAAGCTCTGTAGTTGCTTCCTTATATGGGGAGGCAACCATTTGATCACTGCCTGAACCTTCTTTGGGTTCATCTCTACTCCCTCATGGGCACTTTCTCTGGGTTCATCTCTACTCCCTCATAGATAATTTATTTTTTCCTTGAGGAATACGCATTTCAAGAGCTTAGCTTCATGGAACGGAGTTTATTTAGGATCATATGGACAAGCCTCACATGCTCCATTTTCATTTCAGTGTAAATTACTATGTCATCAAACTCCCTTATAAAGGTGTTCATGGAGCACTTCATTTATCAGCTGCATCAACATGGCTGGGAGCCCTGCAGCCTGAATGGGAGCATGTTAAATTGGAAACATCTGAGGGGGCAGTTAAAAGTGGTTTTCCACTATTCTCCCTCTTTAATTCTGACCCTGTAATAAGCCTCGCTGAGGTCCAATTTAGAAAAGAATTCCCCTTCGACAGGTGGGCTAACATTCTTTCATGAGAGGAAATGTCAGGCCTGCTTCCATTCAAAACCCAAGAAAGAAAACTTCCCAACTCCACTGTGGTACTTTTACTGAAAGGAATGCCAGATCCGATCCAAAAGGCGTGAAAGTTACACATTGAAAATTTCCCCAAATCCTTCCCCCCAGAGACCCAGGCTGAATGCCCAATCCACATCCCACATAGTGTCATGTGGAGCACATCTTCAGGTGCTTTCATCCATCTGGAGTTCTAGGACAGTTGGCCTTGACTGGATGTAAACAATTCCATTCAGCATTCTTGAGAGCAAACCTCCCTTTTAGTTTACATGGGCCTTCATCACACCAGCTCACTTCCCAAACCCCAATGCCATTCCTCCCCATTACTATGGCAGCTGATAGCAAGCATGCATCAGTGGGAAAACCCATGCTGGAGATCTGCCTGACATTTGGCCCTCCTGCAATAGAGGTGTTAGCCCTAAGTGAAAAACACAAGGCAAAATAGATAGGATAGAAGCAATCGCGGGGTCATCAATTAGATCTTTGGCTTGGGGAGTTTCACCCCCGGGAAGATTTCTATGCTGCAGTCTGTGGGAGGGTGGGGTGGGAAGACATCTGAGTTCCTCTTGCTGAATGCCTCCCTGAGGTCCCCATATTCCTTTGGGATTTTCTCCTCTCTGTCTAGGTGTTCGCTCGCTGCAGCTCCTAGCTCCCTCACAACCTTGGCTCTGGTTGGGGTTTTGCCTCCCGCTCTTCCTGGCTGTGTGGAATGGATTTGTAAAAGCTCCGTCCTCCAATCCACATGAGGATTCCATTTTTGGAGCCAGGATAATCCAAGAAAGAGGGATCACTCCATTCCGAGGGCTACAATGAAACTCAGTATCTCTCTGTGATCCCCCATCCACATCTCCACTGGTTCAGTTACAAAGTGAGCTGGGCCTTCCCCAGCCACTGACCCATCCAGCTGGCAAAATGCTATGGGTACCCTCAGTGTTCTCAATCTCAGTCCCAGTTTCTCAGATGAAGGTACTTGCAGCTCCACTGGGATGGTCATGGAGGTTGTCATTGGAGTCTGTCTCACTCTCCTCTGGGGTAGTTGGAGTTTCCAGCTCCTCCTGGCCAGGAGGGGCAAACTCAATTACCTCCACCCCATTCAGTGCTGTTTTGCAGTGCTTTGCTGGCTGCTTCTCAGGCTTCCTGTCCCCAGCAGTTGTTGGCTTGGAGCTTGGCTTGGTGAGGCAATCAGCTGCTCAGTGCTTCCTTTCCACACCTGAAGCATGCCGTGGATTTTAGTGTGGCTGCTGGCCCACCTTTGGCAGCTCTCGGGGCCTCTTTAGGGGCAGAAGGGGAAGGCTTGCTCCAGCTATGACTTCCATGGTGCTGGTCTCTGGCCAGATCAATTTCCACCTCGGCTGTCAACACATACCAGCACTGAAGGTCTCAAGGGGCTCCCCAGGAAACACAGCTCTAATAGATTTCTTCATGAAGCCCATCTTTGTTAAGCTACATCAGGACCTCTGGGGACCGACCAGCATTGCATGTGGCAGGCCAACTCATGAAACTCCTGGGTGTAATCTGCTACTGACCTCTGTCCCTGGTTTATGGTCTTCATCCTGGTCCTAGCCTTGCGTTCGGCTAGGGAGTCCTCATACCATGTGTGGAGCACCACCATAAATTGGTTATAATTCCTCTGGGGGGTTGGGGGATATCATCATTGTGAAGGATGACCATCCAATCTGCTGTGGCCTGTTCCAGGGCCATGGTGACACATCTCACTTTGGCTGCCTCTGAAGCAAAGTCCTCCCCATACTCCTGCATGTGATTTCAGACTTGAGTTAGGAAGAATCCCTTCATATTTTACCTCCAGCTGAGGAACCTTTGAAATTTGGCACCTCCGGGGCATAGCCCTTCCTGCTGTGCGGGGGGAGTGGGCTTCAGCAGTGGTGGCTAGTGGGACAGCTGCAGC
>NW_020769329.1:16551769-16642381 GCF_900518735.1 Pseudonaja textilis
GATAGATAGATAGATAGATAGATAGATAGATAGATAGATAGATAGATGATAGATAGTGATAGATAGATAGATGATAGGTAGGTAGATAGATAGATAGATAAATGATAGATAGGTAGATAGATAGATAAAGGTATAGGTATAGGTATAGATGGATGGAGAGAGAGAGAGAGAGAGACATCACAATCTCTGGAACTTTTTACTTCAGACATGTTAATTGATGGGAGCTTAACTCCTATTGCTTCCTCCTCTGTCGTGCCCCACTTAGGCTGCTCATCCCCAGGAAATGGTGCTGAACTGTCAGCTATTACTTTGACAGCATTCTCTGTGGCCCTCTCCCTCACACCAATGGACCTCCACCACACAGGCACATTTGATGTATCAACCAGATTCATTTGTTGTTTTGGCCATGATCTTGTAACCAGCCTGGCTTGTTTCTATGTCCATGTCTATTGTGGCTTGAGGCAACTCTGCTAGGCTCCTCTGTATTCGGCCCAGACAGGCTAAACCTCTGCAGGACAAATCTACATGCCCAAAAGGGGAGGGGGGATGGGAAGTGGCTGGAGAGAATGCCACCAAAGTAATAGCTGACAGTTCAGCACCATTTCCTGGGGATGAGCAGCCTAAGCGGGGCGCGATAGGGGAGGAAGCAATAGGGGTTAAGCCACCATTGATTAACATGTATATATATATCTATTCATATATGTGTGTGTGTGTGTGTGAGAGAGAGAGAGAGTTCCAGATAAAACTGAAAAAAAAGTTCTCTGGAACTAAAAATTTATATTGTTCACTAAGCTTTCGTTAGTCTCTGCTAATGAAAATTACCATCATTTAGAGGGTAAAACTACCATTAAGGAGATATTAACCAATGGCTGTTGTGTGCAGCATTCTTTGACAGCATTCTCTCTAGTTCCCTCCCACATCCCAATGGACTTCCGTCTTAAAGGCCCCTTTGTTTTGTCCACTAGATTCATTTGTTGCTTTGCTCGTGATGGGAAGCAGTCTCTGCTCTTCTTGCAGGATCTTGCTTGATACCTCAATGCTTGGTAGACTGGTAGCAGTTCGATATGCCAGTTTTAATTTAACTGATGGCAAATTGGTCGATTTTGCTACAGCCCTCGAGTCAATGATTTCTCAATTAGAGGTTACTGAAGAGGTGAAAAATTCCATTAGACAACAGCTGATAGGACTCATTACTAGCCATAAGCACAGTGTCACCTTATCAAAATCTGAAATGTTGGCCCTCCAGGAATTGAGAAAAGACAATTCCATTGTTATACTGCCAGCTGATAAGGGTAGGGCAACATTAGTCATGGACAGAACAAATTATAATAAGAAGGTCTATGACCTCCTCAATGACAAGAGCACCTATTGACTCCTGGATAAGATCCCATGTTATCTTTCAAGAACCAAATTAACAAGATAGCCAATAAACTCAAAAGACAGGGAAAAGTGAATGAAAAGAATCTAAAAATGATTTGACCAAAAGACTCAGCCATAGCATGATTCTTTGGATTACCAAAGATCCACAAGACAGAGGTACCCTTGTGCCCCATTGTCTCCCTTTGTGGCACTCCCACATTTGGTTCAGCCAAATAGTTATATGGACAGCTACAACGTCTGATTGAAGGCACCACTACCAACATGAAATCTTCCACCGACTTTCTACAATGGTTGGAGAGAGTGGAAGTTGGGGAGGATAAAACAATGGTGTCAGTTGATGTCGTATCACTGTTTACATCCATCTCCCAGGAGTTTAAAAGAACTAATTTTAAAAGAACTATTATTGGAGAAGGAGTCACGAAACACCAAATCCCCTAGCACAAACTATCTCCTCTTCCTGTTGAATTTCTGCCTTAGAACCTATTTTACATTTAACAGCCATACATATGAACAGATACACCTTTAGGATCTCCGATCTCAGGGGTGATCACAGAGGCAGTCCTCCAGAAATCAGAATATGAGACAATAAAAATATACAAGCCCGATTTTGGGGCATGTTATGTCCATGACACATTTGTCATTATTAAACAGCAAGATAAAACCAGGTTTATGAAAATCCTCAATTCCATATACCCAGACATTCAATTCACGATGGAAGAAGAGGCCAATAACACGCTGGCCTTTCTGGATGTACTAGTCAGCTGTAACCCAGACAGGAGCCTTAACACAGCTGTACATCGAAAAATCATGAGCACAGACCATATTTTGCACAATGAGAGTAATCACCCCACTGTGCAAAAAGTCAGTTGTAATCAGGCACTGTTCAATAGAATAGATACCCATTGTAGCACACTGATAGCCAAAGCCAAAGAGCAGGCATACCTCTATCAAGTCTGTAAGCTCAATGGTTATTCTATGGACTTTATTCAAAGATGTATTGCACCTAGTGCCCGACAACCTATTGAAGGTGCTAGTGGAACATCTGCGTGGAGGAGAATGCATGCATTCTCTTGATGCATGGGGTCAAGGTGGTGCACAAATCAGATCAAACGTTGAGAATGAGAGTGGTGCACCCCAAAAAAACATTACCCAAAGAACATGCATCTTCAGTGGTTTACCATATCAACTGTAATAACTGTGCAAGCAACTGTGTAGGGGAAATGGCTAAGTGGTTATAGACCAGAGTACACGAACATGAATTGGCTGTCCAGCTCAAAGAGCAGCACTCCCAGATCTGGACATATATGAAGGAACACAATGTGGTGGTCTGGCACTTGAAATGAGACGCAGGGAACCGTCTGAGCAAATGCCAGCCCTGAGAGAACCCAGGTACCAGCTTTTATTGAGAAAGCAAATGCAAGTACAAAATCAAAACAATGACCTCAACATTACCTCAGCAGCATTACCTCAGCAGGGCTGCGAAAAGTCCCATGAGAATATCTAAACACGGAAAGTCCCACGGGAATGGCTCGGCTATGTACTATGAACTTTCACCGATATACCTGGTCTCTCTAAGCTTTGCAGACCCAAACAGGACCAAACACCCATCATAAAGGCAATACTGCCCCCATGAGGAGTGTTTGTAAAATCCCTAGATCTATGCATTAGCTGTACGAAAGACTTACAGAATATGATGAATAAGATATATTACCACATTCCCTCCTTTTTTATTTATTCAAAGATAGGGGGTGTTTTAGTGGCATAATACACAGTTCCCTCGCGACTTGGTTTCGTACGCTGAAAAGCTGAGGTACACATTTGAAATAGATTGAACATTGAATACAGCAACATAACATAATAAGTATAATAACAATTATTACAACTAATTGAAGCAATAAACGTAACCATGAGCTGTCAGGAAGCCAATCCCATAGCAAAGCCCAAAGTGACTTATTGAAGCCATCTTTTCCTGCTTCGTGTTCAGCTATGCGGTCTTCCATATCATGAACAGTTCTTGTAATGTTAGGCTCATAATTATATATAAAAACACAACAATGTGAATGAATTAAAGCACAAACTCCTCCTTTAGCAGCTAACATTATGTCTAAAGCATAACGATTTTGTAAAGTAACTTGGCGAATTTCAGACACTTCTTCATTTAACATCTTAATATTCTTAACCGTATCATTAAACATAGCAACAGTAAAATTATTTAAAATATGAATATCTTCATAGTTCATAGCTATTCCCAAAGGTGGGATTGCTGCCCTAGAAATCTGAGTCCACAAATTACCACCCACAGTCAGGCCAGAATCAACTTCTCGATTTCGAATACGCATCCCAATTGGTAAACCCTCTAATTTATAGATGACAGGAATTACAAATCCTATAATACACACTCCAGACCAATCCTTTGGCCATTGTTGATAGGCAGTGTCCCCACATAGCAACCATAACCCATCCGGAAGAGGAAAGTATTTTAAATGCTTATGATAGGTATTGTCAGAGGCTTGACTTTCCCAACTCCACATTAGCCACATCCAAGTACAGAGAACATATGCTCCGTGACCAATGTCAGGCCTCTTAGTGACTGTTTGATTTATACAACAGTCATAGGGACCTTTCAAAGTCCGGGATAACGTAGAAGATATCCGATTTATGCAGTTGTTCTTACCAGTAATGCTTTTTACACATTTCATACATCCTCCTTCCAAAGGAATCACCTTCTTGCAGAGTGTAGTATTTCCCAGCAAAATAGATTGAGTCCCTACAGGGGGGCGGTAATAACAAACCGAGGCTTTGGTAGTGAAAGTTACCTTTGTTGTGAACAATGTTTGATTCCACTCTTCAGGGTCCGGACCCCAGTGAAGCCAATGATTAAAATCATTATAATCTAAATTAGCACTGGTTCGCTCACTCAAAGGAACACCATGTAACAAAACTCCACCTTTCCCAGACCCAGGTACATGCATACAAAGCCAACAATTAGTTACATTTAAACTCTTTGCTGCAATCCGAACGTCCTTGATGTAGGAATTTTCCTTCCATAAATTATCTCCAAGGTCTCTAGTTTCTGAGATAATAGCAGCTCTCCGCCTCCGTATTAGAGTCCGTGGAGGCATAAGACGAATGGAAAGAGAGGTTGTGTAAAGTAACTTAGGCAACTCCAATTGACACCAATATTGTCCATAGTCTGAAACAGAAACATTTAAAAGAATCAGAGTTGTAGCACAGGCTGAAGATATAATATCCTTATCAGGTCCCGAGTAAAGAATGTCTTGATCCTTATGCCAGGACCAATATGCTGGAAAAATCAAAGGATGCCGCTGTTTGCAGATTAATTTAGTCCGATTCCCCAGAGGAACCTGCTGCATACAAGTTGGCAATCTCAGATAAGCAGTCATCTTTTCCCAGCCTTCACAGCGCCGTGCCTGGATTGCCGGCATCAAGAGAATCAGGAACCACAGGTACGGAATCAGGAACCACAGGAACGCCATCCTGCTCCTCCGAAACCTCCTTCACTGGCACCTGCGAAGGCCCCTGCGAATGATCAGGCCGAACGCATCGACCAGGAACCCAACAAATTTGACCAAGATGTTCTACTGCTGCATAACCACGTCCCCACATAATCAGCTCAGCGGGAACCCATGCCGGATCCGGAAGGAACCGCACCAACACTCGAGGCCTCACTGCATCTGTAGAAGGAGAAGAAAAATGCCTGCTGGCCGCACTCGCAGGGGGGTTACCAGACAAATTTAGAAAATTTAAAGTATACAAAGCAAGATTTAAATGATCTTGAATTGCCGGAAGCCCCAGGAGCTTCCCTCCTTTTTTATTTAATTTAGCTAACATGTTCTTGAGCGTGCCATTATAACGCTCCACAATAGCTTGTCCTGTGGAATTGTATGGAATCCCAAATTTATGTTCCACGGACCACTGTTTGCAAAACTGATCAAAGACTGTGCTCCGATAAGCCGCACCATTGTCTGTTTTTAAGGTTTGAGGCGTACCAGCAACTGAAAATGTCTTAATGCAATGATTGATGACATGTTTAACCGCTTCACCTCTTTGAGGAGTAGCCATTAGAAATCCTGAATAAGTATCCACAGTCACATGTATATACTTCCAGGGTGCAAATGATGGATACTGAGTAACATCCATTTGCCAAATCATTGAAGGTTTCAACCCCCTGGGGTTGACTCCCATAGGAATAGCCGTGCCCTGTTTTGAACAAGTTGGACATTGTTGAATTATGGCAGCAGCTTCTGCAGCAGTAAGCTTAAATTGATGTGCCAACGCTTTAGCATTTTGATGAAAATAACTATGACTGTCCCATGGCTGGACAGTGAGAACTGAAGTTACAGCACTGTCAGCTTTGGCATTGCCCTGTGATAAAATTCCAGGTAAATTACTATGACTACGAATATGGGCAACAAAACACACATTCACACGCTGCTCCAAACATCCTTGCAACAACAAAAGCAAACGTAGAATATTGGGTGATATTCCAGGAGACAAATAAGAACCTGCTACAAAGGGTAACAAATTATATACATACAAAGAATCCACTATTAGATTAAAATCCTGATTTTGAAAATTTTGAAAAGCCAAAACTACAGCAGCAAGTTCTGCCTGCTGGGCAGACTTCTGCTCTGATGTCACTTTTGTATGCCAAATTCCAGATTTATCTTCCCAAACACAAGCACCAAAAAAAAAAAATTTTTTTCCTCCATCAGTAAAGACTGTAGGAGCATCTGATATACTGATTTAGGTCACACCCTGTCCCATTGATCTCTCATTTTGCTGACTTTGACCCCCTCCAGGAGCCCGACATTGTGCTTTAAAATGTCCAGGCTTCCCACAATTGAAACAAGTTCCTTTATTATTTCCTGCCTGCAGAGCCAGAGCTAAAGTCTCCATGTTAAAAGTCTGACTCCCCACCTTTCTACATGCGTTAATTAAATCAGCGATCTCTCGCTCTCCACTCGCGATAAGTGGATTCAGGATCTTTCTGCAATCTGCGTTAGCCTGTTCTACTGCTAACTTCAAAAGCAATTCGTTCCGGGCAAATTGATTGTCAATTTGCCTTTCAATAGCCACTTTCAATCTACTAATGAAATTTTCATAGGGTTCATTGTTCCCTTGTTTGATGTTAGTAAAGGTCTTCTCACCACCTTCGCCGTCAGGGAGAACCCCCAGGGCTTGTAAAATTAACTGTGGGAGAAGAACGAACCCCTCCTCAGGCATTCCATCTCTCTGTTGTTCTACTGTTGTATAATTACCAGCTCCATAAAGCTGATCTGCAGTAACATTTGCTGTTCCCCTTTGAACTGCCAGCTGTCTCCATTTCTGATCTAACACCAAATATTGGGCTGGAGTTAAAATCATGTTCAATAAAGCTCTCCAGTCAGCCGGAATCATTTTATTTCCATAGCCAACTGCTTCTAACAATGCCTGAGCATATGGCGATCTAACACCATATTCTTTGACTGCTTGCTTAATTTCCTTTAAAATCCTGAGAGCTAGGGGCTTCCACACGCGCTGCGGATTTAAAGCAGCGTCCACACCAATTTCTACTGGATTAAGTTGAATCTCCACTCCAAATTCTACCAAATCATCTCCTGATAATTCCCCTCTATTTGTTGCTTCTTGAATAGCTGCAGTAACTGCATCTACTTGAACTCTTAAAGGCAAACTCTTATCTTCTGACAAAGTATTTTTAGTGCCTGACAGTCCTCTGGATTTATCTGGAGGTGCTGTCGGCGGCAATAAACGTACCGCATGGTAAGGCGGCAAACCTTCTTCGGGGGGTGCTAGGAGCGGTTGCTCATGAGTAGCTAACGCATCCATAACCACCCTCCAGGTTAACAAAATTGAAGAAGGGGCACGAGGTTCCTCGTGCAAAAATATCCCTATTTTTTTCCAGGACTCTACTTTAATACTACCTCCCTCTGGATATGACTGAATATGTTTCCAAACATACTGTAATAAGTCCTCAATTTCTTTCTTTCCTACTTCATGTCCTCTACTATGAACTCCAAACTTAAACCTATTCCAAGTGATCCCTCTCAATTCCCTAATGTGCCTTGTCTGAGCCTTCGAGAGATCTCCCCCCATACTCACGAAAAGAATCTATCTCCGTCCAGCGAAGAAGATGAGGCCCCAGTCGACGTCCGCGACGATGAGTATAGGATGCAGGAAACGTATAGCCTTTCAAAGCTATCACGTCGGAACGTATAGCCTTCCAAACTATCACGTCGGGGTCACCACTTGTGGTGGTCTGGCACTTGAAATGAGACGCAGGGAACCGTCTGAGCAAATGCCAGCCCTGAGAGAACCCAGGTACCAGCTTTTATTGAGAAAGCAAATGCAAGTACAAAATCAAAACAATGACCTCAACATTACCTCAGCAGCATTACCTCAGCAGGGCCTCAGCAGGGCTGCGAAAAGTCCCATGAGAATATCTAAACACGGAAAGTCCCACGGGAATGGCTCGGCTATGTACTATGAACTTTCACCGATATACCTGGTCTCTCTAAGCTTTGCAGACCCAAACAGGACCAAACACCCATCATAAAGGCAATACTGCCCCCATGAGGAGTGTTTGTAAAATCCCTAGATCTATGCATTAGCTGTACGAAAGACTTACAGAATATGATGAATAAGATATATTACCACAACACAAATCACATATTTAATTTTCAAGAGGCCGAAGTTGTTGTCCATGATGCAACCAAAGAGGGATGCTTACTGAAAGAAGCCTAGTTTTCCAACAACTCCATCAATAGACATATCGAACTGCTACCAGCCTACCAACCACTGAGGCTCCAAGAAAGATCCTGCAAGGAGAGCAGAGACTGCTTCCCATCACGAGCAAAGCAACAAATGAATCTAGTTGGACAAAACAAAGGGGCTTTTAAGACAGAAATACATTGGGATGAGGGAGGGAACTAGAGAGAATACTGTCAAAATCATGCGCACAATGGCCGTTGGTTAAAGTTATATAAAGGCACATATCTCCTTAATGGTAATTTTACCCTCTAATGTTAGCAGAGGCTAACAAAAGCTTAGTGAACAATATAATTTTTTAGTTCCAAAGATCGGGATGTCTGTTTCTTTTTTACACACACACACACACATGTATGTATGTATGTATGTATGTATGTATGTATGTTTTTATGGGTTTCCAGAAGAGCAGAGACCTGTCTCACCTCTGGCAGAAACAACAGCAGAGAAGACTCTCTTCCTAGAATCTGCCAGTCAGAATTCTTTGGTTGATGGGGGCCTGTAACATACCTTCCCTGCCTGACCTGGGCTGATGAAATAGGGTGAAGACACCTGAAGACATCTTGGTCCCATGCCATGTGGAGCTTTATAACCAACACCTTGAATCAGACCCAGAAGAAAAGTGGCACCCAAAGCAGGTCATGTAACTGATGTGTTACATTTGAATTCTTTTTTAAAAAACAAGTTTTATTTCAGTTTTCCACATTTTAAAAAAGTCTCTTTTTAGTGAACAGCATGATTACAGGATTCCATATTTACATACAAATATGACCATAGTTGCAAATTCAATTTTTACATTCAGCTTTTTATCTTAACAATGCTTTAATCCATTTTCTATTTTATTATATTATACCAAGTGCTTGCCTCTTATTTAAATCATCAGTATTTCTCATATCTTCACAATTATTATATTTTAATATTTTTAACTGTCACATTTGCAAATTTCATCGCATATTCTTATTACATCCTTTCATAAGTTCTAATTTAATACAATCATTTTTGAAAATAATGGTTTCCCCTCTATGTTATCAATTTAAGTGTGCCACCTCTGAAAATTTACATATTCATTCATTATCTCCCCCTTTAAATTAAACATGTAACTTTTATCACCTAAAATTGAAATTAATAATCCCTTTAAAACTACATAACATATATACCTTTTAAATCAGATTCTGCTGGTTTTTCCCCTTCTTGATTTCATAACCTTTATTTACGATTTCAGAAAAGAAAACACCTTGATCTATTCACTTAATCCTAAATTCTGATATTAATTCCATTTCAGCCCTTCTCCTATATCGTTTCAATTATTTCAATATATTCAATACACTTATTCCATTGATTATTCCATTCATTTTTATGCATTTAAAACAGAGGAGCCTGCATTCCAGTACTGGAAAGTATCAATTCCATTACAACCCTTCTCGTATTTCATTTTAATTATTTCAAAATATTTAAAAAACATATTCCATTAATTATTCCATTCATCTCTATACATATTGTGATGTAGTGTTTGGGGCACTGTGCTGGAGTAGCTTTCAAATTTCATTGTATTCGTGGAATGCAATGACAATAAAGGTATTCTATATATGAGAAAAGAGTATACATTCCAATACCAAAGAGTATCAGTTCTATTTTTCATCTTAGTAATCTATATATCTCTATTTACTACAATATTCATAACCTTAAGTATATTTATGCTATCCCCCATCACCTTGCAGAATTCTTTTAAAATATTAATCAGCCATTATCTCTGTGTCTTCTAAATAGACAATTTCTTTTCATTTTTTTACACTTCCCATATTTCTTTGTTTCCAGATCCTGTTTCTTAACCCTTCTTTTCCCTTTCATTTTTCCCTTTATTCTTCCACTCCAGTTTTCATCCCCCTCCCTATTTGTAACTTCCTTCCACCCTTTAATTTTCTGCTGTTTCTTTTTGCCTTTTTAAATTTTACAGATATTCCACTTTTTATTTACCTTCTTACATCTCATATTTTTATTTCCCACTCTTTTACTCTTTCTTTTCAGAATTCTTTGTTTCCAATGATAGTTAAAAATGGCCTCTTCTGTAGTCAATTCCACCTCCTCTTCTGTCTTTTTTCTTTGTTGTTCATATTCTTCAATCACGTTTTCCAAAAATTTTAAAGCAAAACCCAATGATTCATTTCATTTTTGTAATGTTTCTTTCATGTTTCTAAGTTCCATTTTAAACCCAGAAGAGATATCTCCATTTTGCACATTTCTCTCTAATAATTTAATCAAAATAGTGTCTATGAGGTTAGTTCCAACAATCAACTTTTATTTTATTCCTATTCAGATGTCTTTGGGAGGGAGTGTTTGCCAAGCCAGGAGGGGATTTGTGACTCCCCTCTACCCAGTTGGCGGTCTCCCCTTCCTCTGCCACCCCATGAGGTGGCTTCTGCCCCAAATCTAACGGATTGGGGCTCTCCGACAAAGCACAGACCAAAGCCATGGACGATTGTGGTCAGCAGTCTGTTTTCGGGGAAGTCCAACCAGAAGTCCCCCCAGTGTTACATTTGAATTCTTGATCACCCAAGATTTATAGAGACTGAAGCTTCTAAGTACTTTTCAAGCATAGCCCCATGTAGAGCATGTTGCAATAGTCCAAATGGGAGATGACCAGAGCATGAGTAAGCGAGCAATATGATCCTTTTTGGATAAACGTTTTAATACATAGTACAAATCTTGATAGAATGAAATATTAGGTATATACAGAAGTTGGCCAGGCATCAAGTTTATAAGTCAGCATTTTGATCTTCTTGAGGCCTTTTGCTGTTGTAATCTCATAGGAAAGTGCATGACCAACATTTTTCACCCTATTGGGGCTTTTAAATGGGAATTTAGGGTTACGATGGGTGTATGACTTTAATACAGATTTGTTTTGATTTAATATGAAGGGGGATGAGAGTTGGAGGCTTCCCCAAAGCAGTGTCCTCCCAATCCCCTACCCCTTAAAATTATCCCTAAAAGACTGACAAAACAACATGAGAAAGGGAAAGAAACTCCAGACTAAATTTGAGGATTACATTTGGTGATTTATTATATGTATATTGACTGTGATTGTGATTGGGATTGACTATAATTTTTTAAAAAACCTTACACCTTAAAAGAAATTGCAACTACAAGAGCATCACTGAGGGACAGGAAGAAAGAATGGATTAAATAAAGTTCAGTGGACTAAGTTAAGTGACAGAATAATCCTCAATAATGACAATGAAAGAGGTGTTGCTTATAAAGCCCTACTTGTAAGAAACTGGACAGAAAAAAGAAAAAAGGGGGAAAATATCCAATTCAATTCAGAACTTTAATGATAATAAGAAGAAGGGGAAGATTGAGTATATATATATATATATATATATATATATATATATATATATATATATATATATATACATACATACATATACATACATACATACATACATACATATACATATTTATAAACACGGGTTGGCAAAATTTAAAGATTTAAAGAGTGGATAAAATTCTAATATATATGGATTAGAAATAGTAAATAGCAACTATAAAAATATCTGACAACACAGTTTTATTCATATGTGATTATGTTATGTTGTACTATTCATACCATAGCATACGATGTACGCTGCTCAAAAAAAATAAAGGGAACACAAAAATAAGACATCCTAGATCTGAATGAAATATTCTTATTAAATACTTTGTTCATTACATAGTTGAATGTGCTGACAACAAAATCACACAAAAATTATCAATGGAAATCAAATTTAGCAATCCGTGGACGTCTGGATTTGGAGTTACACTCAAAATTAAAGTGGAAAAAAACACTACAGGCTGATCCAACTTTGATGTAATGCCCTTAAAACAAGTCAAACTGAGGCTCAGTAGTGTGTGTGGCCTCCACGTGTCTGTATGACCTCCCTACACTGCCCCAACTCCTGGACAGTCTGTGGTGCAACGTGGCATTGGTGGATGGAGCGAGATATGATGTCCCAGATGTGCTCAATTGGATTCAGGTCTGGGGAACAGGTGGGCCAGTCCATAGCATCAATGCCTTTGTCTTGTAGGAACTGCTGACACACTCCAGCCACATGAGGTCTAGCATTGTCTTGCATTAGGAGGAACCCAGGGCCAACCACACCAGCATGTGGTCTCACAAGGGGTCTGAGGATCTCATCTCGGTACCTAATGGCAGTCAGGCTACCTCTGGTGAGCACATGGAGGGCTGTGTGGCTCCCTAAAGAAATGCCACCCCACACCATTACTGACCCACTGCCAAACCGGTCATGCTGGAGGATGTTGCAGGCAGCAGAATGTTCTCCACGGCATCTCCAGACCCTTGTCACATCTGTCATATGTGCTCAGTGTGGACCTGCTTTCATCTGTGAAGAGCACAGGGCACCAGTGGTGAATTTGCCAATCTTGGTGTTCTCTGGCAAATGCCAAACGTCCTGCACGGTGTTGGGCTGTAAGCACAACCCCCACCTGTGGATGTCAGGCCCTCATACTCATGGAGTCTGTTTCTGATCATTTGAGCAGCCACATGCACATTTGTGGCCCGTTGGAGGTCATTTTGCAGGGCTCTGGCAGTGCTCCTCCTGTCCTTCCTTGCACAAAGGCGGAGGTAGCGGTCCTGATGCTGGGTTGTTGCCCTCCTACGGCCTCCTCCATGTCTCCTGATATACTGGCCTGTCTCCTGGTAGCACCTCCATGCTTTGGATATTACACTGACAGACACAGCAAACCTTCTTGCCACAGCTCGCATTGAAGTGCCATCCTGGATGAGCTGCACTACCTGAGCCACTTGTGTGGGTTGTAGACTCCATCTCATGCTATCACTAGAGTGAAAGCACCGCCAGCATTCATAAGTGACCAAATCATCAGCCAGAAAGCATAGGAACTGAGAAGTAGTCTGTGGTCACAACCTGCAGAACCACTCCTTTATTGGGGATGTCTTGCTAACTGCCTATGCTTTCCACCTGTTGTCTATTCCATTTGCACAACAGCATGTGAAATTGATTGTCAATCAGTGTTGCTACCTAAGTGGACAGTTTGATTTCACAGAAGTGTGATTGACTTGGAGTTACATTGTGTTGCTTAAGTGTTCCCTTTATTTTTTTGAGCAGTGTATAACAAAATGTTCTGTCCCACCTGTATCCACAGGTGAGAATCTCACGTTACAGAGTTCAAATACTTTACACAAACAAAACCAGAGACAGAAGATTCAATTGCTCTGTTATCACAGTCCTTTGGCAATTCTCCTAGAATCTGTCTGGCAATTCTATATAGTTCGTAAATCACAACACTGTAGTCAGACGCACTTCTTTCCAAGGCAAAATCCACTTTGTTTCCAGCAAAGATTACGAACTCGTACGCTCCCTCTCTGAGAGAGGGCATGTCAGTCTCATTAATTAATCCTTTGCTGGACATCTCTTTTCTAATTGAGATTGACATCTCAATTTTCTCCTAGTTCTGGTATCCGGCCAGCATCTGGCAGTTTCATCACCGTTTGAAGCCTCTGACACACTTTCCTGATTAACAGTTAACACCTGAGGTGCAATCAGGGAAGTAGATTCAGGGAAGGGAGTGGAGTCTGAAACCTCCAATAAATCAGGCTCATATCTCAGATCCAACTCCTCTCCCTCTACTTGACTCCCCTCTAAGTCACTTAATAATGCAGGCTCGAATCTCAGTGCCAGATCTTCTTCATCACTTGAACCCACATCTGCTGACTGATCAGGTTCAAATCTCGGAGTCACAACAACAAAATATATGTGTGTGTGTGTGTATGTGTATATGTATATATGTATTAATGTATAAATGTATATATGTATACACACACACTAATACAGAATTAGATTAATCGCTATATTATTGTTATATATACCCACAAAGATTAGATTAGTAGTATTTAATAATTAATATTTAATGTTATAACAATAGATTGGGAGAAATTGTAACAGAGGAAGAGGGAAGATCTAAGGAAAGATTCAAATTAGTATATATTATTTTGGAAAAACATTTTTCGGGCAGTGAAGATGACAAGTACAACAACCATAAGTAAAATAGAAAAGAAAGCCTCTTTGAATCCAGTGTCCACAACATCATCTCCATCAAATCAACATTTGATAGATAGCATGCTAGGCATGGAGAAATCAAATTCAACATTGAATATGCAGAGCATGCAGATTATGTTTCTCATGATACAGGAAGCTATGACAAAGACTCGGGAGTCAATGGCAAGAAATCATGATAATAGGGACCTGGTAGAGACTGTCGTATTTCTCAAAATGGAAAAGGCAGACTTCTTCCTGAGGTTCCAGAATATAGTTGAGGTTCCAGAAGATTTAGTCAAGACTATGACAGAACTACTAGCAGACACACTACAGAAAAGTAAACAAGACATACAAGGAGACATTGATGAGGCATACAGAATACATACAAACTACACAAGAAAACATAGATTACCAAGAGAAGTACATGTAAGGTTCACAAAAAAGGCAACAAGAGATGAAGTATACAAAAGAACAAGGGATGAACCTATGATATATAAGGGGAGAGAAATCCAAACACTAAAACAGATACCCAGGAGAGCGAGGGAATGGAGAAGACACTATCAATTTCTAACTATGCAACTGACTAAACATGATGCTTAGATGGCTTATTCTGGAAGGAATTATGATTACATGGCAGGATAATAAATTCAAGACTGATACACCAGACAAGGCACATATGTTTTTTGAACAATACTTCATGACAGATGAGGAACAGGAGAGTAGGGAAGAAATAGAAAATAAGAGTCAAGAGGAATAACAATTAGAAGAAAAGGAGGTAGAATGGGAAGAAAGAACAAGATTGGAAAAGGAATGAGTGGAAAGAGAGGATACAAGAACAAAAATACAGAGAGACAAGGACAACTAGGAGACTGAGACCCATATACAAATAACAAGATGGAGGAGGAAATTAAGATGCTCTCAATCAACATCAATGGATTGAACTCCCCTGCAAAAAGAAAACAAATGTTGATTAAATTACAAAGAGTGAGTTTGGACATAGTCTGCCTCCAGGAAATGCACATTAAGAAACAATATGCTAAGCTTCTAGAATATCCAAAAATTGGAAAACTCTAGCACGACAAAAAAAGAGGAATAGCTCTAATATCAAGGAATCGTTAAGGCCTAAACATATATACATAGATGGGGAAGGAAGAATATTAATGATGGAGATAGCAACAAATCAGAAACAAATACTGCTCATCTCAATATATGCACCAAATAACAATCAGAAAGAATTTATAGGAAAGTACATAAAAAAATAACAGACTATGAAAATGTATGCCTAATAGGTGATTTCAATGCAGTAGTGGATATCAAAAAAGATTATAGAGGTAATAAAAGAAATGTAAAAGAACACTTACAAATACATTTTTTGAGATGGTACAAGAATTAAATCTACAAGACACATGGAGGCAGTAGTGCAATTCTACTGGTTTGGTCCAGTTCGGGCGAACCAGTAGTGAAAAATACTACTGTTCAGCCAAACCGGTAGTAAAAAAACAGCTACTGGTTCGGCCGATCTGGTAGTTCTTTTTTTTCCTCATGATGATAAGCTGTTCCGATGATCAGATGTGCTAGGATCCCCCTTGCTGTCTTAATGCTTCACCCAGGAGGCTTCCCTGCAGACCAGGAAGGCAAAAAATGCAGCGTGGTGAGGCCATGCAGCACCTTCCCACACTCCATTTTTTTTTTTGCCTCCTGGGCCTCAGGGAAGCCTCCTGGGAGCAAAAACAGTCTTCCAGGAGGCTTCCCTGAGGCCCAGGAGGCAAAAAAAATGGAGCGGGGGGATGCTGCACAAAAAAATAAGTCACATGGCCACACCCACCAAGCCATGCCCACCAAGCCACACCCGCAGAACCAGTAGTAAAAATAGTTGCATCCCACCCCTGCATGGAGGGAATTAAATGTAAAGAACACTCAATACACATTCTACTCAAATGTACATCAAACATGGTCAAATATCAATATGGTATGGACTGGACTGGAAAAGGAATCAACAAGAGACACTACAGGAAGAACTTTAAAAATGGGAGTTAGAACGACAGAAAGAGCCCCAAAAATGAAAATAAAAGAAAAAAGAGACCTTATAAAACATAGACTAAATTTGATGGTACAAAAAGTTAAAATGGCGAAACAAAACTTTTATGAACATGCAAATAAGCCAGGGAGATGACTAGCATATAAACTAAAAAAAAGAAAAAGAGAAGAAAATAATACATCAACTGCAGGAAGAAGAGGGAAACATATAGCACCAAATTGACGTTAAAAAGAAGATAATTTAAGAATTTTTCAATAACTTATGGTCAAGAAAATATCCCAGAAGAAAATATTAAACAGTACTTAGATAAGATGGGTTTAACAAAAATAGCAGATACAAAAAGTTAAATGATGTTAAATGAAAAAAATAACTATGGTGGAAATAGTCGAGGCAGTAAAGAAACAAAAAAATAACAAAATGCCGGGCCCAGACGGATTCCCTGCAGAATTATATAAAATTATACAAGGTCCATTAGGGGCGTTAATGTCGGAGATGTATAACGAAGCCCTTGAAGAGGCCAAACTACCTAAATCTTGTTTAGAAGCATATATTACATTAATTAAAAAATAAGGTACAAATCATCAACAGATAAAGAACTATAGACCTATTACATTGCTAAACACTCATTATAAAATATTTGCATCCATAATTTCAAATTTTTTTAAAAAATTGCTAAATGAGATTATACATCCAGAGCAAAATGGGTTTTTACCGAAAAGACAGCTGAAAAATCTTGAGAATGATTATGAACATATTAGAATATTATATGGCACACTCTGGGAAACAATTAGCATTGATCTTCCTCGATACACAAAAAGCATTCAATAATTTGAACTGGCAGTTTATCATTTTACAATTACAATTTACAATATGACTTTTGGGAAGAAATTTGTAAAGAAGGTGCAAACAATATACTCTATTCAAACGGCAAAATTAATAATAATTGGTAATTCCAAATTTCTAAAGATGTAAGACAAGGATGTCCACTATCACCTTTGTTATTCATTTTAACTTTAGAAGTGCTACTTGGACAAATTAGACATGGACAAGAGATAAAAGGCTTGAAAATAAAAAAAAGAGGAATATAAAGTTCAAGCATTTGCGGATGACTTGGTATTTATCTTAGAGGAACCATTGGAAACAGGACCCAAATTTGTCCAGAAACTAGAGGAATTTGGCAAATTGGCAGGACTTAAAATAAATAAGAATAAGACAAAGATAATAACAAAAAACAAAAAACCTCACTAACACAAAAAAGAACTGGAGGAAAAATGGGGATGCAGATGACCTAAAAAGTCAAATACCTGGGAATATGGCTAACAGCAAAATGTGCAATGATTAAAGAAGATAATTACAACAAATTGGTAAAACAAATAAAAATAGATTTGGATAATTGGAGAAAATTACAACTCTCACTTACAGGAAGAATTGCTACAATCAAAATGAATATACTACCAAAAATGTTATTTTTGTTCCAAGTAGTACTGATAAAACTAGGGGAAATTTTTTTTGAAGACCTAAACAAATTAATAACAAAATTCATTTGGCTAGGGAAAAACCAAGAATTAAAACTATTACAGGACAGTAGACATAGAGGTATGTGTTTTACAGGGAACCGCTAGGATTGGACAAGATATTGCAGAGATCAGAGGAAAACTTTATTTTAAAAAAAACCTATACAACTACTTATTGAGATTCAAAATTGAAGAAGAGACAGTAAAGGAAACAATGATAACCTGGGCAAAAAATTTTTAGCTATACTATAGAACTAGAAAATTGAGAAATGGGGCAGGGGGGAGGATTACAAATTGACAATGTCAGCAGCATACAGAGAAAATCTATATAAAATGCTTTACAGATTGTACCCACCCCCAGCAAGATTAGCAAAAATGTTTCCAAATAGATCACTGGAATGTTGGAAATGTAAACAAACTCAAGGAACATATTATCATATGTGGTGGATGTGCCCAGAAGCAAAAAATATTGGATAAGGATAAGAGAGTGGCTAGAGGAAATAATCAAACAACAAATAGAGTTAAAACTGGAGATAGTCTTACTAGACATAATAACGGGAAAATATGGTAAAAAAACACACTTAATAACAGTGGCCAGAATTGTTTATGCACAAAATTGGAAATATAGTACTATACCGTCTGAGGAAAGTGCGATAAGAAAGTATTAGAGTGTGCCGAGATGGATAGACTGACAATGGAAATAAAAGTTAGAAGAGAAACTGAATATTATTTGATTTGGAGTGCATGGTACAATTGGTTAAATAGTAGATATAAAGATAAATAAAGAATATGAAATAGTACAGTAGGATAATAAAATGTAAAATATGTATTATAAAATATATATTATACATACTTTAGTACAGTGGTTCCCAAACTTTTTCAGTCCACTGCCCCCTTGGTGCTACAAACCCATCCTAATTTGTGGGTGTAGCTTGCTGGTCATGTGACTGGGTGGGTGTGGCTTGCTGGTCATGTGACTAGGTGGGCGTGGCTTGCTGGTCACATGATGGGGTAGGTGTGATTTGGTGGTCATGTGACTGGGTGGGCATGGCCAGGTGACTGGCAAACCAAATACATAATACATAAATACATAATGGCCAAATACATAATGGCCAGTTGTTTAGCAAGTGTTCTAATTTATGACTGGCCTCTCCAGAGATACTTGACCTGTTTTTGGAGTTTTGACAGCCATGCACACACATACACGTGACACACTCCCTTCTAACCCTGTTGGAGCAGGTCATTGCACTAGAATTGACAAAGCATCTCTGATTAGATTCTAGCAGCGAATAAAATCTAATCAGAGATGCTTTGCCGATTCTTGCTGATTTGTTTTATTTGTATCTTATTATTTTATGTTGCTGAATTGCATTGACATGTGTGTCCCTTCTTGTGCACAACCCAGAAGCTTTTGTGATTCTTTGCAGCAAAAATTCCTGACCTCTGGCTTTGCTCTACTTTTCAAACATGCCGACACTGCCGCGTTCTTGGTGCCGGCCCCAGAGTCCACCCCATTGAGCCCACTGCATTGGAGGGACCTGCCCAAGCAAGTCAAGTCAATGGGGTGAGCCTAAGAGAGGGAAAGAGAGAGAAAGAAGAGGGGGTGGGAGGAAGAAAAGAAAGAGAAAAGGGAAAGAAAGAAAAAGGGACAAAGAAAGGGGGGGTGGAAGGAAGGGACAGAAAGAAAAAGAAATAAAGAAGGAGGGAGGGAGGGAGAAGAAAAATAATGAGATATCTATTCTAGTCCAATCACTTGCTCCAGCAGGGTTAGAAGGGTGTGTGTGTGTGTATGTTCTCCTTGTAATTTACCAGTACATTTTGGTTTTGTCTTCTTCAGAATTGGCACTGTAATACATTGGGGAAAAGTAATTTTTAGGGTGGAGATCTGGTCCAATGGGTCCTGTTTAAAGCCTCAACAAAATGTGAGTTTCCTGATAGTCTTGACCATGTTTGGTCCACAAAACCTTTAATAGAAGCCAAAGATGTTTCAATCTGGAAAAGGGCCTCAGTCTAAACTAGGCCTCATTTCAATCAGATGCATCAGCTCTCTCTCTCTACCCCCCCCCAACCACCTCCCTCCCTCCCAGACTGGCTTTGCTCTACTTTCCCAATGTGCCTGCGGGGCTGGCGCTTCGAACATGGATAGATGGATGGATGGATAGAGAGAGAGAGAGAGAAACAGAGAGAGAGAGGTAGGTAGGTAGATAGATAGATTGGTAGATAGATAGGTAGATAGGCAAGCAGGCAGGCAGACCTTTTGGATGAATGTATGGATAGGTAGGTAGGTAAGTGTTCCATATTAGCAGGCTTGAAACCCTGCATTCCTATTGGTCAACAAAGACAACGACCTGATTGGACAGCCAAGATGGCTGTGATTGGTTTGCTGAGAGTCTACCGCGATTGGATGAAACCAATCGCGGGAAACTCAAAGCGATGTCATTGGCAGCCTAGCCGTGGCCAGCTCTATAAAAAGAGCCACTGTGAGTGCTGTTTTTCACTCGGGACTAGCCTATAAAATAAAGAGCTATTGTTCACTTAACCCGAGTCTCTTGTCTCCATGAGTCCGACCTGCCGAACTTAACACTGGCGACGAGGATGGGATTGTGAGACAACAATACAATCCAGCACGTGACAAACGGCGCAAAACGACCATCAAGATGGCCAGCAACACCACGCCACCCGGACCCTTTAACCTGGCCACTGAGGACTGGGAGTCCTACATCGACCGGTTCCAGATGTTTTTGGAATGCAGCAACCTGAAAGATGCCAATGGCAACCGGAAATGGGCCGTATTCCTAACACACTGCGGGCCCGCCGTGTTTAAAATGGCCAAGGCCTTGGCGAAACCTGCGGACATCAAGGTGATGGATTGGGATGACCTCGCACCCATCCTCCGAAACCACTACGCCCCAGCTGTGCCCACTCTCATTCACCGGCACGATTTTTACCGAAGAGACCAGCACAAGGGCGAGAGCATCAGCGAATTCATGGCTGATCTAAGGGACCTTATGCGGATTCACTGACCTAGAAGAGGCCATGCAAGACCGGGTCATCCTCGGCCTAAAAGACCCCACACTAGAAAGCAAGCTGATGGCCAAGGGCAGTATGTCCCTCGCTGACACCATAGCCGAAGCGACTGCAGCAGAAGCCACCCGCAAATCGGTGGCCCGAATGTGGCGATCAAACAGAACTGACCGCCATCCTGTCAGCGAGATGGTCTCAACATCGGAAAAACACACCACCACCACCCACCACGGCAACATCGAATCCCCCTCTGACAGCGACTACGAGGAGGAAGAAATCCACCGACTCCAATCAGAGCATGATCGATGGGACCAGCAGAGTCGTAAGTCGGGGTTCCAGTGCGCTAGCTGCGGAGGCGATCACCCCCGTTCTGAATGCCATTTTCTTGATGCCATTTGTTGGCATTGCGAGAAGCAGGGGCACATCGCCAAAGTATGCCAAAATAAACGTAACCACAGTCCCCGGTGTCGAGGTGGCAGCCCTAGACGATGAGACGGCACCCCCCCAAGTATCGGGATCACCAGACTGGCAGCCGATGGAGCCGAGACGGCCGGAACAAACGATTCAACGAGGTGCAGCGGAAAGAAGAGACCCATCCAACTGTTGTCATTGGCCATTCATCAACCATAGATGCCCAAAAGGTACGCGTAACAGTGGACATCGAAGACCAACCATGCACCATGGAGGTGGATTCCGGATCCTACCTTTCCATGGTCTCGTGGCACACCATCAAACTCCTAATACCCAGCATTCGCCGACATGAGCTAAGTGACCAAAAGCTGACCCTCAGAGACTACCAAGGGAACCGCATCCCCGTAGCTGGCATCAGGCACTTCAAAATCACGTTCAAAGGCCAGAACAACATACTGCCACTCACCATCATGGACAAAGACTGCCCCAGCCTGCTCGGGCTACAATGGTTTGCGCCGCTAGGAATAGAAATGGCAGGTATCCACCACACAAACGAAGAAGATTGGGAGGCGACACTCGTATGAGATTTCCAAGAGGTCTTCGATGACACTTTAGGCAAGTACAAGGGGTCCCCAATCTCCTTCAACCTCAGCCCAGACATCACCCCATCCGTCTCAAACTGCAGTGAGTGCCTTTTGCGCTCAAACCCAAAATCGATGAGCAACTTAATAAGCTCATCGCGCAGGGGGTATTAGAGCCTATGGACCATGCCCGCTGGGAAACACCTATAGTCACCCCTATCAAGCCAGATGGCTCCATAAGAATCTGTGGGGACTATAAGGCCACCCTCAACCACGCCCTACAGCAAAGTGCCTACCCCGTGCCAGTAGTTCAGCACCTCCTGCACTCACTGGGGGGAGGCCGGGTCTTTGCGAAGCTCGATGTGGCACAAGCCTATCAACAGCTGCCAGTTGACGCAGAAACCGCCGAGACACAAACGATTGTAACACACCGGGGGGCATTTAAATGCAACCACCTCCAATTAGGCATCAGCGTTGCGCCCGGTGTCTTCCAAAGCCTCATGGAAAGGCTGCTACAAGGAATAAAGGATGTAGTGCCTTACTTTGATGATGTACTAGTGGCAGCGGCTAATAAAAAAACAACTAGAAAAACGTCTAAGGGCGGTACTACAAAAATTCAAAGACGCTGGCCTGAAAGTTAAGAAAGAAAAATGCCAACTTTGCACCGAGCGAATTGAATTCTTGGGGTATCTCCTAGACAAACACGGAATTCACCCCACTGAGAAAAAACTCAAAGCCATCAAGGAAGCCCCAAACCGAAAAACAAGATAGAACTTCAGGCCTTTATAGGACTCATTAACTTTTATAATGTTTTCCTACCCCAAAAGGCAACTGTGGCGGAACCATTGCATAGACTGTTGGATAAAACCGCTTCCTGGACTTGGGGAAAATGGGAGGAAAGCGCCTTTCAACAAACAGAAGACCTCTTAACCTCCAACACAGTCCTCATCCAATATAACAAAACCCTACCGCTAACAATCACATGCAACACATCGCCTTTTGGAGTGGGGGCAATTCTCAGTCATACCTTGCCAAACGGGAAAGAGGCACCTGTTATGTCTCACCTGTATCCACAAGTGAGCAATCAAAATTCTAAAGTTCCAAAAATATAAGCAACCAAAAACAAACCCCAACAAAGAGAACTGCTGAGGTTTTTCCAGTCCTCAGCAGTACTTCTGAAATGTTTGGCAATCCTGAAGTGCCTATAAATCACAATGCCTCAGATAATCTTCACAGTACTTTCGCTCTGACAAGACACTTTGCTTCTGGCAAATTTCTCAAGCCGATCCATTTCCTTTTATCCCCTAAGGGGGCGTGTTAGTCTCATTACTTAATCACTGGCTTGACGCTTCTTTCCCAATTGAGAATCTCAATCTCCATCTATTTCTCACGTCAAGCCAGGATCCCTCAAAGTCCTCCTCCTCACTTTAAACCTCTCGCACGTTTTCCTGATTATCTGTTACCGGCTGCTGCGTAATCAGAGAGGGAGTTTTGGGGGAGGGAGAGGGAGAGGACTCCAACACCTTCAATAAATTAGGTTCATCTCTCATAGCTAAGTCCACTTCCTCATCCCGGCTACCTTCAAAATCACTTAATAATGCAGGTTCAAATCTCATTGCCAGATCTTCTTCACTCGAGCTCCCATCTGCTGATGGACCAGATTCAAATCCCGGAGTCACAACAGGCACCCATCGCTTTCTTTTCAAGAACCCTGTACAAACTGGAAAGAAACTACAGCCAGCTGGACAAGGAAGCCCTAGTGATCGTTTCCGGAGTGAAAAGGTTCCACGAATACGTCTACGGTAGGACCTTTTCAATCATTACTGATCACAAACCTCTGCTAGGCATACTGGCTGGCAACAAGGCCACCCCAAACATCCTGTCACCTAGAATGACTAGGTGGTCTGAGTTCCTGGCCGCCTATAATTACCAGCTCATTCACCGACCTGGTACAGACATTTTGCACGCTGATGCTTTAAGCCATTCCCCCCTTCCAGATGTGCAAGACGACCCAGCACCCACAATACCAGTCCTTCAAATAGAAACTCTACCCAGCCCACTCCTGACCGCGCCAGACATTGCCCACGAAACAAAAAGAGACAAGCGGCTGGTGCGAGTCCTGAGCTGGATTGAGAGGGGCTGGCCAGAAAATGACAAAACCGAACCTTTTAAAGCCTTTAGGACCCAGCAAACTGAACTTTTCTCACAAAAAGGGTGCATACTTTGGGGAGACTGGGTGGTAATACCAGAAACCTTACAAAAACGAGTGTTGGACATGCTGCATGAAGGGCACCCGGGCATCATCCGAATGAAAGCCCTGGCCAGAAGCTACACTTGGTGGCCAGGGATGGACAAGCAGATAGAAACATGGGTAGCCGCTTGCAACAGATGCCAACAAACATGATCCCCCCCCCCACAGCACCACCCCTGGAATGGGAAACCCCGAGAGGCCCCTGGTCACAGATCCATATAGATTTCGCCGGCCCCACCAAAGGACACACTTTTCTAATTACCGTCGATGCTTATTCCAATTGGCTGGAAGTTAGCACTATGAAAACAACAACTACTGAAGCTGTCATAACAAAACTCAACAAACTCTTCGCCACACACAGTTTGCCAGATGTGCTAGTGTCCGACAACGGACCACAGTTCACAGTGCTGGCATTCAAACAATACCTGGCTGACCGTGGCATCAGACATGCTTTAACATCGCTCGCCCACCCAGCGGCGAATGGGCGGGCGGAACGAATGGTTCAGTTTACAAAAAAACCCATACAAAAAATTGAAGATGGCAACATTCAGGAAAAAATAAATAAAATGCTACTCATCCAACATATCATGCCGAACACTACCACAAACAAATGCCCAGCGGAGTTACTTATGGGCAGAAGACTCCGGTCACCACTAGACCGCTTACACCCCACCTATAACCCAGAAAAAAACCCAGGCTCCACCAGCCAACACCGCGCATTTAACATCGGCGACACTGTTTTTGCAAAGAGTTTCACTGGAGACCCTCTCTGGGTACCCGCACAGATCACCCAAATTACTGGACCCCGGTCATACCGCCTAGAAACAACCGATGGACGGAGCTAGAAGTGACACATCGACCAGTTACGGTCAAGGCTTGCCAGCACATCTCCCACAGACGGTAACAAAGAAATTGGGGGGGGGAACCTCAAACATTGGAAAAGGAAATTTCTTAACAGAACACCCCCCAATCAGAAGCCAAATAATCAACCAACCATGCTCACCTGAAAATGCAGAACTGTTGCAGACGGGTGCTTCACCTGGAAGGAGCAGCCGGACAAGCTCAACCAGCCCAGAGAATCCAGGCAGGAGCGGCAGAGCGAACAACTCGACCAACCTGGATGAACCAGGCAAGAGTCACAGCTATAGGCCCGGCTCACCCTTCCAGGCAGTTCCATCGAGATGGTTGAGAGCGACGCGGAGCCCGTCCGAACCTGGCAACGACCAGAGACATACTGAAATGTGCAGGTCAAGTAGGCAGGTCTGTAGACCCACCTACCTACGTGACTACGTCACCCCGCCCCTTGGGCGAAACCAAGAGGGGAGGGGTGTTCCATATTAGCAGGCTTGAAACCCTGCATTCCTATTGGTCAACAAAGACAATGACCTGATTGGACAGCCGAGACGGCTGTGATTGGTTCGCTGAGAGTCTACCGCGATTGGATGAAACCAATCACGGGAAACTCAAAGCGATGTCATTGGCAGCCTAGCCGCGGCCAGCTCTATAAAAAGAGCCACTGCAAGTGCTGTTTTTCACTCGGGACTAGCCTATAAAATAAAGAGCTGTTGTTCACTTGTCTCCATGAGTCCGACCTGCTGAACTTAACAATAGGTATGGTAGATAAGTAGGTAGGTAGGTAGGTAGATCTATATTGATAAATGAGTAGGTAGACAGGTAGGCAGGCAGGCAGGCAGACATTTTGGATGGATCGATAGACAGACAGACAGACAGACAGACAGATAGATAGATAGATCTATATTGGTAGATAGGTAGGTAGGTAGATAAGTAGATACAGAAAGGCAGGCAGACAGACAGGCAGACTTTTTGGATGGATGGATGCATGCATGTAGGGATGGATGGATGGATGGATGGATGGACGGACAGACAGACAGACAGACAGACAGAATTTGACAGTGGGAAAGTAGAGCAAAGCCAGAGTGGGAATTGAAGTCCACACAAGTTGCCAAGCTTGAGAAACACGGGCTGAATGTATCAACCCAGCCATTCTGGTTTAGAGTTTAGCATGCTGTTTGATTCTGGATTTGTCAATGAATAAACCATGGTTAAGATCTTCCTGCTCCTTAATGCAGCTGCCCCTCTGCCCCTTCTGCAGCCCCCTGCAGCTGCCCCTCTGCCCCTTCTCCAGCCTCCTGCAGCTGCTCCTCTGCCCCTTCTCCAGCCCCCTTTGGCATCCAATTTTGCAATGTCAACATCCCCAGGGCAGTAATGCAGCTGACCTCACCCTCTTTACTTCAACCCAAGGTCCACTTCCATCGGGCCAAACAAGGGGAGGTACTCTGCACATGCTCAGAGACTCCCAACTTCAGTGAAGCGTTCCGCCCATCTTTATACTCCGCCTGGGAGGAGGAAGGCGTGCGGAAGCAGCCCAGACCAGCGGAGGTGGCGGGAACGATCACTTGGAAACTAAGCAAGCAAGCAAGCGCAGGGCTCAGTAGGAAGAACCGGGCTGCAGAGGGAGGCTAGGTTCTAGGTCCGGGACAGCCACGTAGAGCCGAACCAAACCGAGCCACGTGCCTTGGAGAGCCGCAGCTGTACCCATTCTGTGCGCAAGCCCGGCTGGCTGGAGAGGCGGAGGCTGGGTGGGCACTGCGCGCTCCTTTGTTCTCCTCTGGGGAAGGGGGACCTAACGCCAGACCACCCACCCCTTTCAATGCGTGCCTTGGGAGGGTTTTACTTTCAGGCCTTCTGGCGCGCCTCCGCCACTTCCACCGTAGAGGGCAGCCTGCAAGCTTAAGGCGTCCTCTTTCCACCACCTCCCAACTCTTCCCTCCCAGGCTTGGCAAGGCTCACTGCACACGGGTTCTACATTCGAGGTGCCGGCTACGAAGCGATGAAACAGTCAATGGGCTGCGTGGCCGGCAGTCAGTGACCCTACGAGGCCAGAACCTTGAATGCCCCCCTGCCAGCCCCCTTGCCTCTTACTGCCCCCCCAAGGTATCCCACCGCCCCCCAGGGGGCAGTACCACCCACTTTGGGAACCACTGGTTTAGTAGAATAACATAAACACACACACACACACACACACAATGTATGGAAATGTATGTAATACCGATACTGAAGTGTTGCAAAAAATGAAAATTGTATTACAAAATGAGGAAAATTGTTCAATAAAAATATTTTTTAAAATTATTCCTAAAAGCAAAGTACAGACGTATGTACCTTTGCTAGTGAAATTTTGCCAAATGTTAGGAAGGGGATTCAAACTGTATGGCATACATTATCCATCTGTCAGACTGGTCCTGACCAGACATGTAGGCTAGAAAGACCCTCGACTCCATTTCTTGGTTCTTCTACTAAAGTCAAGTGGTTACAGAGAAAGCAAAGCTGGATCTGAGTAGTCCTGCTGAAAGGTTGCAATTTTCCCTTTCGAAAAAGGGCCTCCTCCCTTGACCAGTCCATTAGTGTCCAATAGTATCTGTTTTTGATGTTTTGAGAACAGCTTTCAAGGATGGCACCTCTCTGATGTAGTTTTGCATACATTCTCCTTGATCAACTGGTTTAGTCTGGATTGACACCTTTGGTTCCTGTCACTCTGTCATCCCCTTCTTTTTTCCTGCTCATTCCCATGCCCATTCCTTACTTCCCTAATTGCCTCCCCACTCCCATGCATTTTATGGTAGGATGCCAGCAAAGCAAAGATGCTGAAGATGGAAGGCCTGACTCCATCTACATTCTAGGCCAAATAATACAAAGCCCACCCACATCTATCATGCCATTTCTTCTGATGGTTGAAGCACTCATGTTTCTTCTTGCAGGCTGAAGGAGACAGAGGATCAAGTAATTTTGGTCAGAAGTCCGAACATCCCCCGTGGAGGCAACAGTGTCACAAATTACAAGACAGACTCTTGGTGTCAGAAGCCACCATCCAGGCACAGATAGCCCAGCTCAAACTATACAAAGCTCTACTCAGTGAGTAATATTACCACCAAAAGTGACAAGATGCATAGTTCTTCAACATTTGAATTACTTGGATGAAAATATGAAGGAAATCCTTATCAACTGTACAGTATGTATATACTTGACATAAAATTAGGCTAAATAGTTAATACCTGGAAGAGACAAGTGCAAATCAAAATAATCTTGAGAACTGGGCCAAAAATAACATTTAACAGTGACAAATTGCAAAGTATCTGTACTATTTTGCTGGATTTTGAGGAGGGGTGTTATTTATTTATTAATATTTTTATTTTATCTGCTTAGTCCCTCTTTAAACAAAAGGAACATGTTATTGAGTTGAAGGACTTCCAAAGAGGGTACCCATGAAAAAGCCTTCTTGCCAGCTTCACATCTAGATATTCCACATTTTTAGTAAAGATTAAAAGAAACCTAGAAAATGCATGATTGTGACAAAAAAGAAAACCCTTTGTTGAATTAAGTAAAGGAGAAGCTCCAGCAGAGTGAAAATTAAAAATAAAATCAGTGAAATTATCTCAGAAAGAAATTGAAATAAGAGGATGCTGAAAGGCATAGTTTAGCAATTTGTATGGAAACAATATCAATATGTGAACTGAAATCAATATTACTTAGTTGTATCAAAAATAATAATAATTAATTCAATGAGAAGGTTTAAAAAGTGTGTTAACATTCTGTTGTGATTGACAAATGAATGAACTATTTTCCTGTTTGGGAGTAGACAGGACATGATATTCCAGCTAAAATGTCTGAAAATTATTAAAAATTATATAATTACATTCAATCCAAGTTTTAAATAAATGATAAGTCTGGATGTGAAAAGTACTTATTTCATTTTAAACATAATGTGCAACGTGGCCATATAATTTCTAAACTTCAAAAACCCCAGTGCTTGCACAGCAATATGGACTGTTTCAAGAGAACATTCCTCCTTTCTGTAGAACTTTCTGCAATGGCAAATGACTACATAACAGTGTGTCTTCATAATAGTTTAAACAAAGCTGAAAAAGATAGGTCAACCACCTCATACATATAAATCTTTTCCACAAAAAGTAAGTGAAGTCTTCAGTCCATCTGCACAGTTTCTTTGTTGAACAGGCAGATACCATTGTAGCTAGTGGTCCTATCACAGATATCTTTTTGGATAATGTTCCATACTAGCAGGCTTGAAGACCTGCATTCCTATTGGTCCGGAAGAGTCGGACCACGATTGGACGAGATAAAGCACTCGTGTTCAGTTCCTAAGGGGCTTGCCGCAATTGGGTAAAACCAAGCGCAGCAAGCTCAAAAGTCTGTCATTGGCTGCCTAGCCGCGGCCAGCTCTATAAAAAGAGAATCTGTCTCAGAATTCTCAGATTCTGTCTCAGAATCTGTTCGCTAAATAAAGAGCTGTTGTTCACTACTCGTGCCTCGCCCACCAGACTTGACAAATAATCTCACCAAATTTGCTATCATGGTATTTTTAGTGGATTTTATGTACTTAATCATAAGTATGTGCACATGGAGTCCTCCAAACCTCATTGAATAACTCCTGCCTTTACCAGACTAAAACTATTAAGTTTTAAACCAAACTATTAGTATGCATGCCATATCTTGTGAGGATCTGGATTTCTGGCAGAAGATCAATGGAAAATAACTAAAACATTTCTTGTGACAGGTGAACCTGTGGTACAGCAGGATAACAAGCAGATGCAGGTGGATATGCAAGACCTGGGCTACGAAACCTGTGGGAGAAGTGAAACTGAGGCTGAAAGGGATGAGGCTACAAGCCCTGGTAATATAAGATGTTTCTCTAGCTGCCATCCTTAATGCTTTCAATTGTTTGACTTATAAAGGACTCCTAAATACTCTTGAGCAAAGAATTCTTAATATAAGAAGGTACAGAAAACAGAATATTTCAAAAATCCATTTTGGTCATCAATAATTCTTAGTCTTTTTGTTGTTGTTGCTTTGTTTTACTTAGAATGCAGAGATCATGATGAGCAACTAAAGTTTTGGAAGAAATCACTGGAGGCCCCTCTAAAAAGAGTGGTGAAACAGGAAGCATGGGTCAGCCAAAGTGATGCTGCTGCAGTTCTCCATCGGCATATTCAGGTCCTCCAGATGCAATTGCAAAGTTCCCAAAAAATTATCCAGAACTTACAAAGTTGTGTGCACTCTATATCCACTATCAGTGACTATGGTTCTATGGGAGATCAGTCATTCAAACTGAAGCAAGGCAATTCTCCTTCCCACAGTATGACTGATGAAGATGAAGCCTGGCAATCTGATAGCTTTGGGACTTTCTGCCCACCAAGTCTCCAGCCCAACAAAGATTTTTCCAGACTTATACAGAGAATATCCTTGCTGGAAGCTTATCTGAATGAGACTAAGCCAAAGGAATTTTTGCCACAGGAATTGAAATGTACAGCCTCCTTGGGGTAGGACATTCCAAGATGCAGGGATAAATATGATCAGCTAAATCATTGGCATAGGTTTCTGCAATATCACAATGGGAAATAAAGTATCTACTTCAAGAGGTTGGCTTTTACATATTCAAGCAGATGGTATGATGAAACTAAACTTCATTGGGCAGTTAATGTCTCTACAGTACAATTCTAGCTTCCTTTTTCTGATAACACCAAATAATAATTCTCTGCATGAAAACTACTGCAAGATAAGTACTAGATAAAATTAATATAAAACACTATATTATGTAATATATGAATCATTTCTGAATTATCCACTCTCCTGTTAAGATTTTGTAAACTCACTCTAGAATGTGAAAGTGGATTCAGCTCTCAATGATGAATGTATGAGATACTTCAAATGTCCTTCTGATGAATGGGGCAAAGTGCACAGAAACAAGGCAAAATTTGTTTCTTACTTGTTCTGAAGTTGGATCTCTTAATAACTTTGGCTAATTGTTTGCTACCTTTTCCCCAAGGAAATATGACTCACTAATCCAAGCTCAAGCTCGGGAGCTCTCCCATCTGCGCCAGCTGATACGAGAGGGACAAAAGATGTGTCATATGCTAAACAAATACTTCAAGGACACCATCAAATCCTTTGAAGAGCTTCTACGGAGCACTGACATTGACTACTACTTGGGGCAGAGCTTCCGTAAACAACTTGCAGAAGGGAACCAGTTGGCAGACCAGTTGGCCAGAAAACTGAATCAAGGTGAGTTCAATAGGCACTCGCAAAGTTTAAATTAGAAGCTTTATTTGGGGGTTTTCAAAATAGATTTCCTATAGCTTTCTTTCATCAGTACTTCTGCATTATAGCATAAAGGGTAGTGTTCCAAAAAGATGTACATCTCATACATCTTGAAAAGATGTCCATGCCCCACAGTTTGGTGACCACTAGACAATAGATGGACTTATTGAAAAAAAGTACTACACAATGCTACAGAAAGAAAGAAAGAAATGTAATGCAAGTGACAGACAACTCCATAGAGATACTGAAAACTATATGGGGAACTTGCATAAAGAGCCTGCATAAAACTCTATAAAACAAGTGTTGGAATTTCTGGCCTTAGTCCAGGATGCCAACCAAATAAGTGAGGGGTGCTGAACATAGTTGATTTCATACTTTATCACTATGAAACATGGAAATAAAACTGATGCACACCCTCTCTTTTTCTGTGTGTGTGTGTGTCACACACACACATCCCTCAACAATAAAATCCCATAAACACAAGCACAACTTAACAATGTGGGAGAAAGTTAGTACCCTGTATTTCATTAGATTAAGCCTAATAAGTGCATGTCCAAAACAGCTAATGGAACTATAGGTGAAAGCAAACCTACAATTAGGCTTTACAAGGTCATAGTATGTCCAACATAGATTATGGAGAAAACTATAAAATCATGGGCACAATATGTGAGTAGCTTAAAATGGAAGCTAGTTGGAAACATTGTAATGGCATCTTTTTTATTCTGTAAATAATGCTACTCTGTTTTTAATTTTTCACTAAAAAAAAAAAGGATTGGATTTCAAGTGATCGATACTTCTGGTTCTATGATGGAGAAGCTGCATAATTACTAACTTTTTAAAATTCTGTTTTTAGGGAATGATCTAAACATGGAGGACAAAACAAGTCCAGAATTGCTTATGAGGTAATTATTATGCATTGTTAGATACATGCTTATTTTGGAATTATCCAAATTACCTTGTCATTCATTTTACTGTATAATTTGCATGTAGTTGAGGGGGCTATATAGCTTGCAACTTGATAAGTGCTCATTTGTATTTATTTATTTTTATCCTTTTGGCCAAGTTGCTTGCCTCAAGAAAAAATTCCTTCTCAAATTGTCAAGAAACAATTGTCTTTCTTAATAAAATATAGGGTACTTCAATTTATTGAATACCTTGTGCTGGAATCTATTCCATACCAGTATGAAATCCTTTAGAGCAATAACAAAATTAATAATAATAACCCCACATCCTGTGACAATATCTGTAACACCATCAAATATCCACATTTGCCTATCTCAGTTCCTTGGGAAGAACTTGATAGGTGGGCGAAAATGTCAAGTCCAATCTGAACATCTTGCTGACTGTGCAAAGAATCATAATATTCTTCATGGGATTATTTAGATCATTTGCAGACTGTAGGAGTTTATTGGCTGACTAAGGGTACAAAGATCACAGGATCAGAGAGAGGGGAGTTATATATTCTGAAAGAGTGGGCTGTATCAATATCTTTGATAATCTTCAAGGTTTCCCTTTCCTCAGGATGAACAAGGAGCTGCAGAAGAAACAATCCATCAAGGCACTCCACGCAAAACTACAAGAGTGCTCAGTGACCTCTTCCAATAGCCATATTATATCTGAGTCTCCCTACTCTCATAGCAACATCTCCTTCCTCTCTGATGGTCCAGGGGTCTGCTCTGATGCGGATGACTTTAGTGAGAATAATATAAGTGAAGGCCAAGTCTACAATGTTCTAAACAAAGGTATAGAACTTAAGATCTGGAGGGATATATATCCTTATGATTTATACGACTGTTTCCTAATATGATTTGATTGCTATTGTACTCTATGAGTATCATTAAGTGTCGTACCTTATGATTCTCGACTCGATGAATGTATCTTTTATGTATACTGAGAGTATTTAGAGCAGGACAAATTCCTTGTGTGTCCAATCACACTTGGCCAAAAAAGTAATCTATCCTATCCTATCCTATCCTATCCTATCCTATCCTATTCTGGTTTGGCAAGTAAGAGAAACTGTAACCATGGCTGGAGGTTTTCAATAAAAGATTCGTCCAGGATAGTATAAAGTCTCTTGCTTTGGGCAGGGGATTGGACTAAAAGACCTCCAAGTTTTCTTCCAGCGCTATGATTCGATAAGATTAATAATTCTATCTTATTTATTTGACAAACCAGAGTAATCTAATTATAAATAAGTTGTTTTCATCTTATCCTAGTAAAAGGCTAGTAAAAGGAGAGGTCTAGGACAACTAGCTGCAGCCAGCTTGGTATGGCCAACTCACCTCTGCTAACTTGCTCCCACCAAGTTGCCAACAGGAGAAATCCACACAGCCAACTCACCACAAGGACAACTCACCAGCGGTGGTTGGAGGGAGAGCTGGGTGGATGGAGGAGCAAGCAGAGCACACAGCATGGTGGCTGGGGCCTTCATATTTTCAAACCCCTTGCTAAGGGGTGGGATTCAAAATTTTTAACAACAGATTCTGTAGGCATGGCTAGGTTAGCATGGCCATGTGACTGGGTGGGCGTGACTTCTTTCTTTTTTTCAGCAAACACACACACACACACACACACACAATTTTTTTTGCCTCCTGAGCCTCAGGGAAGCCTCCTGTGGGGGGCATTTTTGCTCCCAGAAGGCTTCCCTGGGGCACAGGAAGGCAAAAAATGGAGTGGGGGGGGCACAGCACCCCCACACACACCTTTTTGCCTCCTGGACCTCAGGGGAGCCCCATGTGCGAAGAAGTAAGACAGCGAGGGGGATCCTGGCACAGCTGATCATCAGAACAGCTGATCGTCGGAAGGGGAACAAAAAAGAAATACCTTAAGGAGTGACTGGGTGGGGGAGAATGCAGTCAGAAATGTCGGGCATGCAAGCAATGTTGTGCATGCATGATAAGGATTGATTCAGCAGGGAAGGGAGGGGAGGGGAGGGCAGAGAGGGGCGAGGCTAGCCAGGGTCATGATTTGCCGGTTCTCTGAACTGCGCAGAATCATAACAACCGGTTCTATAGAAATGGTTCGAACTAATAGAATCCCAAGCCTGCCCTTGCTGCTACTGCCACTGCAGCAGGCTCTGAGCAGAAGAGGCTGGAGACAGCAGTGGCAGTCAGGTTGAGTGGTGGGAAGGCAGCAGCAACTGAGGGATTCCCATTTTCACACAACCCACTGCTGCCACATTGGGCTCAGGCCTGTCGCTTAAAGCCACTGCTGATGTTGCCACCATGCTGGCCTTGGAACAATGGCAGTGGCAGCTGTTTCAAGCCTGCCATGGCAGCAGTGGTTTCAATCCCAGTGTGGCAGTGTACTGGAGGGTAAAAATAGGAAGTCCTTGGCCACCACCATATCTCTATCACCCATCCCAACACACTCTGAGCTCTGCCCACCCACTCACTCATCCTGCTCTCCCTTCAGCTCCCTGCAATGATTGGCTGTGTGGAGTTTTCCTGCAGTGACTTGGGAACAAACAGTTGGCAGTGAGCTGGCGATTTGAGCTGGCCACGGTGAATTATCCCATTCTATAAATTGAGTTCCAAAATCTGATATTACTTTGTAATCTTATGAGTGGCATCACTTCTGTTTCTGTAACCTGACTCTCTGACTCACCAACACTGCCTGCCACTTCTGGACTGGTAGGCAGTGTCGGCAAGTCTCCTCCAAAGGCTTCCAGTCTTGGCGCGAAAAAGTGTTTGCATACCAATGGGAGGCTTTGGAACAGCAAAATTGTGTTGCTTCAAGCCTTCCATTTACATGCAAACACTTTTCACATGCAGAATGGAAAGCTTCTGGGTGCCCTGATCTTGCAGGACTTCAGGCACCCATTCTCTGCAAATGTAGATGGGTGCCTAAAGTCACGTGAGATCATGGCCCCCAGAAGCTTCCCATCTCCAAGTGAAAAGTGTAAGCATGCCATTGAGGCGCTGTGAGGTGGGACAATTTCACCACCCCACAGCATCCCATGGGCATGGAAATGAAGTTTCCCTTCTCCAGGCAAAATGTGTTTGAGTGCCAATGGAGTGCTTTGAGGTGGCGCAATTTTGCCATCCCAAAACTTCCCATAGGGGCTCAAACACTTTTTGCCCAGAGAATGGAAGTTTGGTTTGCATGCCTATGGTTTCCATTTTCTGGGGAAAAGTGTTTGAGCATCAATGGGGCATTATGGGGTAGCAAAATTGCACCACCTCACCACACCCAACAGCATGCACTTTTCACCCAGAGACTGGAAGCTTCTGGGGGCCATCATCTTGAGGGACTTCAGGCACTGCTTTGGCATTGAATAGATGCCTGAAGTCCTGTGAGATAAGGGCACCTAGAAGCTTCCAGTCTGCACGTGAAAAATGTTTGCACACCATTAGGAGGCTTGAAGCAATGTGATTTCGCTGCCCCAAAGGCTCCCAACACTTTTTTGCACTGAAACTGGAACCCTTTGAAGGAGACTCACTAAGGCTGCCTGCCATTCCAGAAGCACCCTCAGTGAGTCAGAGAAGTGGAGCAAGGTGCACTCATCTTGCTCTCCCTCTGCTCTAATTGCTTTGCTTTTGGAACTCTGAGAGCCGGCAAAGAAATTTCAGCAAAGAGACTGGAGAGGAGACAGCTTGCCAGATCTTCACAAGGTAAGTGTGTGTCTCCACTGGCCTGCTTGTGGAAACCCAGTGTGGCAGGATGGTGGAAGAAGCAACTGTGGGGAGCATGAGGTATCTCAGTGGGTCAGGGGAGGTCTTGGGTGGTCTTAAGCAGGTGGTTTATTTTATTTTATTCTCCTCCCCTCTCCTCCTCACTCCACTCCTCTTTTTTCCCCGTCCTTCCCTCTCAACCCTTTTCTCCCCATCATGCCTCGTCAATCTTTTCTATGTTTTACTCTTCCTGCTATTTACTTCCCATGTTGAGAAACATTATCTTTAATTTTGTAAACACAGATACATTGAAAGATTTTTTTAAAAGAAAAAAATATCAATGACCTTAATTCAACTCTCACTCTTCAGTATGTGGTCCATACCTCTTGAAGCCTGGTTGGTAAACTGCAAGAATGCAGGAGCAACTTGTTGAGGGGCATTCTGTTGGAGCAGTGTGAGAAGTAGTTATAACAGTTGGGCAAGTTGGCCAAGCATAAACTTTGCCAGATTAACTGCTAAGATCTATATGAATTACAGAAAATGGAACATTCAATAAATTTTCATACAGAGAATAACACAGCAACTAGTGAGAAGCACCAGACCCATGAAGGTTTCTGAACCAGAGATACAATGTTTCTCCTCTTACTAAATACAGCTAAATTCGACATCATATTTGTCTGTGAAACATGGCTCAACGCATCTCTCCCTGACTCCATTACCACAGTAAGAGACTATCATGTTTACCGATCAGATCGTGAAATCCATAGAGGAGGTGGAGTTGCTATCTTCTATAAAAAGTCCTTACATCTAAAAAACATCCAAGTTACCCAAGAGCTTGCTCTTCCTAAGACCATCGTCTGTGAACTGTCCTTAAATTTCACATTTCAATTCTTACTATGTTACAGAGCCCCTGATTATGACATCGAACATGTAAACAAGCTAAATTCACTACTAACATGGGCAACAACCTGCCCACACACTTGTATCTTTCTTGGTGACTTCAATCTACCTCACATTAACTGGACCCTAAATGAATGTATAACTGAACCCATACGTGCAACCTTCTACAATGCTGTAACAAATCTGGGACTCGAACAACTAGTAACCAACAATACTAGACTTAACAACTGCCTCAATCTCATCTTCTGCAAAAGTTTGAATTCAATTTACAGAATACAAATTAAAGAACCCTTTTCCAACAGTGAAGATGTCATGAGACCCTTCAACAAGTCTATCACTGATAACCCGGTTGGATGGAAAAAACTATGTTTCCTGGTCTATGAAGTGCAATCTACTTCTGCATAGAGAAGGGTTATGGAATGTAGTTCAAGACCCACTGGATGTAAATGCTTGGGATCCAGAAAATGAGGACAATGCCAAGAAGCTTGCTGACTTTAAACAGAACAACGAATGAGCTCTTTGTATAATTGGACTAACACTGAGTGACCAGCAGCTAGTCCATATTCATGGAGAAGTGTCTGCTGCTAGGTGTTGGGAGAATTTGAAGAGGATTTATGTTCGTGACAGTGTAGGTGCACACATACATCTTACACGTAAACTGTTTAGAGCACGTCTTCTGAAAGGTGGAGATATGTTAGCTCATTTGAACTTCATGAAAAGAACTTTTCAAGAGCTACGTGAAAAGGAACTGATATTTTCAGAGCTGCATCAAGTTTACATCATTCCTTCTTCATTGGATGAAAGTTGTGATGATTACGTATCTTTACTGGAAGTCCTGGCCAGAGATAAACTGACATTGACTGACAAAATTGGAAGGTTGTTAGAAGAGGCAAGAAGACGGCTGGATAGGGACCAACTGAGAAAGGAACAACCACAAGAAGAGGATTTGTCTTCAACTGCCTATACCATTAGGAAATGTTTTTCTTGTGGGGCTAAGGGACATATAGTGAAATTCTGTAAGAAGAGAAAACAACAGAATACTGGCAATCACCAGAAGGCTAAGAAGAATGTTATTTTAGCTATGTCTAGCAATTCAACTGTAAACCATGATTTGTGGATAGTTGATAGTGGAGCATTGCAGTGCATTACTAAAAATAGAGGTTTGTAACTATGTCCACGAGTAAGCAACATGTATCATTGGCAAATGGATGGAAGATGAAAGCATCTGGTGAAGGTACTGCATATTGTTCATGTGTAAATGAGCATTTAGCTGTGTTATATGTACCTAAACTGAAATTTAATTTGTTATCAGTACATTAATTTCAAAATGTTGAAGCAAACTGTTGAATTGTCAGAGGGAGTAAAATTAAAACCCTGTAGCAAGTACTTAAACTGTAATGCCTGTAACCAGGAGAAAAGCAAGGTTACTCCAGCAAACAGACTGAGTGGGTTTAAGACCAAAGAACCTTTAGAGGTTGTTTTTGCTGATGTAATTGGTCCTTAAAAACCCAGTTTGGGTGGTGCGTGTTTTGAGTATAATGGATCATTACTCACAGTATGGTTTCTGCTATCTCATGAAAAACAAACAGAAACATTCCAACATTTCTTTAATTGGCTAAGGTTTGTAGAGAGAAAAATGAAACAACAGTAACTTTAGTTACTGATAACGGAACTGAGTTTATTAACAATAGATTCCAAACTATGTTAAAATTGCCTGGTGTTGAGCATAAATGTTCTGCACCTTATAGGCCACAACATAACTCATTTGTAGAATGAAGAGGGCAAACATTACAAGCCATGGCTCGCACTATGTTATCTAATTCAGGTTTGCCTGAAACTCTGTGGGGTGAGGCCATAATGTGTAGCAACCATGTGTTGAACAATGTAGTGAACATAACAACTGGAGAATTGCCATTCACTTGTTGGCATGGCAGAAAACCAAATTTAAGTTATCTATACACATTTGGAGCTCCAGCATGGGTGCATATTCCCTCACAAGTAAGACTGAAAAGGCAATATAGAGCTAGGAAGTTATTTTTCATAGGTTACGAAGCCAACCATAGATCGTTTAGATTTTGGGATCCAGGCACAGCTAACGTTTACTGTAGCACTAGTGCTAAATTTCTTGAGCATGTTGGATGGCATAAACTGGAACAGGAATCCAGCAATGATATTGTAATTTACACCCAAGTAGTCCCTAAAGATGAAATAGTTAAACCATCAATAGCCATTAAAGAGGAAGAACAGGCACAGGAAGAGGTAGGACAACAGGCACAGGAGGAAGTAGAACAGGAGCAGGTGGCACAGGAGAGTCCACCAGTAAGCCCTGTATTACCGAGACGTTCAACCCAAGTAACACGACCACCTGATATATCAGGCTAGTATAGCATGCCAAGTAAATATAGTTCCTCCTAACTATAATGAACTGAAACTGTATCCTGCTAAGGATCAGGCTGCTTGGCAGGAAGCAATGGATAAGGAACTGGAATCATTAAAAAAAATGGAACGAAAATGTTAAGTTACCACCAGGTAAACATGCCATAGGGTGTAAAGGGGTTTATAAGCTTAAGACATGTGTGGATGGGACTGTTACCCATAAAGCCAGGTTAGTAGCACAAGGGTTCAATCAGACAGCAACTATGATGAGGTGTTTGCACCTTGTTTGAAGGCTACAACATTACATTACATTACTAATTGATGTAACAGATTATATTGTTGTTTATGAAGACAACCAATCAGCAATACAAATGGCTTCCAATCTTGCTGTAAAGACAAGATCAAAACACACAGATTTAAGATATTTAAATGTGAGACAATGTATATGGACTTAAACTGTAAGGTGTTATATATTGTCCTACCCAAATGGGAGAATGCATGTCAGAGAATAACATAGCTGATCGTTTTACAAAAGCCCAAGGCTCTGTAAAGCATAAGGCTTGCTGTGAAGGATATGAACTTAAACTGTAAGGTGTTATATATTGTCCTACCCAAATGGGAGAATGTTAGGAATTGATAGTCACCTAACAGTTGGGTTGGAAATATATAAACCAGGATAGACGTTTAATGCTATCTCTTTTTTTAAAAAAAAAACAATTTTATTGGTTTTTAAAGACAAACAAAAACAAACAAAACATAAAAACATCCAGCTTTCTTTCATAAATGTGCCACCAGTGTGTCGGTTGGTTTACAAATTTTTTGTGCATCCATTTCATAGTCTCAATTACTGTTACACTGCATACTAACTCATATTATCAATCAAAAATTGAATACCCTAGTATCACCATTAATCAATCATTTGACTATAATTTTGTTCATTCATACTTTGCGAGATAACTATAATTTACTTAGTTTATTTTATAACAATTCATATAATCCTCCCAAATCTATCCTAAAAACATTTTATAGATATGATAACGAAGAAAAAAATACATCTTTATATGTTCATTATTTTCTAAAATTCTAAATATTCTATTATTGTATTTTATCATCCAACCATTGATAGAAAAGGTCTCAAATTTTATAAAATTGTTTATCTTCTTTTAAAAAAAAAACAATTTTATTAGTTTTTAAAGACAAACAAAAGAAACAAAACATAAAAACATCTAGCTTTCTTTCATAGATATACAAACAGTGTGTCGGTTGGTTTACCAATTTTTGTGCATTCATTTCGTAGTCTCAATTACAGTTACATTACATAATAACTCATATTATCAATCAGAAATTATATACCCTAGTATCACTATTAAACAATCATTTGACTATGATCTTATTCATTCATACTTTGCGAGATAACTATAATTTACTTAATTTATTTTATAACAACATATAATCATACCAAATCTATCCAGAAAACATTTTATAGATGTGATATCAAATAGGAAAGAAAAAAAAATCTCTTTATATTCATTATTATCTAAAATTCTAAATATTCTATTATTGTATTTTATGATCCAACCATTGATAGAAAAGATCCCAAATTTTATAGAATTGTTTATCCTCTTGTTCTCTAATTTCAAATGTCAATCTATTCATTTCAGCACATTCCAATATTTTCTTAATAATTTCTTCCTGCAATGGTATTTTCTCATTTTTCCAATTTTTAGCAAATACAATCCTAGCCGCTGTTAATACATTTACAATCAGGTATTTCAAATCTTTATTATATGTATCAGGTAAGATTCCCAATAAAAAGATCTCTGGTTTCAAATCTATGTGTTTCTTTGTCATTTTTTCCAACCACATGCGAATTTTAGTCCAGTATTTTCTAGCATCCTCATAAGTCCACCACATATGGTAATATGAGCCAGGTATCTGATGACATTTCCAGAATTTTTCAGACTTATTCTTGAACATTCTTGCTATTCTTGTCAGGGAAAAGTGCCACCTGTAAAACATCTTATACAAATTTTCTTTATAAGCTGTTGACATAGTCATTTTATAATTCTGAGGCCACAATTCTTGCCATTTCTCTAAATCAATCCCATATCCAAAATTCTTCCCCCAAACAATCATAGTTTCTTTGACTTGTTCTTCCTCTAATTTAATTTCCAGTAAATAACCATATAATTTTTTTAATCACCTTTTCATCAGTACCTGTCAAGATCTTATCTAGATCAGTCAATTTATCATAAAATCCCTCTGTTTTAAAATCTTGATCATACCTTGAATGTATTTGCGCATATGAAAACCAATTCATCTTTATACCTTGTTCCTCTAAGTTTTGCATCGATTTAAGTTCACCCTTTTCATCCAGTATTTCCCCATATCTAACTGTTTGTTCCTTCTTATAAATTATAGGATAAGAAAATGCTTCAATGGTCGATAACCAAACTGGAATTTTCAAATAACATTGTCTTTTGATCTTCTCCCAATTTAACCACAAAGACTGTATATAATGTCTTCTAAAATAGCCCTGCGTTTTAGTTCCCTTATACCATAGAAAAACATGCCAGCCCAACAACAAATCATGACCTTCTAATGTCAACAATCTAGTCTTTCTTAGTGTTATCCATTCCTTGGCCCACATCAAATTTGCAGCTTGATAATACAACTCCCAATCAGGCAAACCAGAACCTCCTCTAATTCTGGCATCTTGCAAAAGTTTTAACTTCTCGCTTTCTTACCTTGCCATATATACTTCAACACAATTTTATTTAACTCTTCAAAAAGTATTTAAAAAAAGTATTTTTTAAGTCTTTCTGCCAAAATTGAAGCAAAGATTTTATAGTCTGCATTTAGTAAAGAAATAGGTCTATAATTCTTAATTTGCAATGGATCAGCCTCTTCTTTTGGAATAAGTGTAATATAAGCTTCTGACCATGTTTTAGGTATCATCTTCTTTAACATAGCTTCATTCATGACTTCTAGCAGTGGAATGCTCAATGATTCTTGTAGTGTTTTATAAAATTCTGCCGGAAGCCCATCTGGACCTGGTGCTTTTCCATTATTTTGCTTCTTAAGTGCTTCAGTTAATTCCATCATTGTTATATTACTTTCTAACATTTTTTCAATCTCCTTAGGTATCTTAGGTAGATTAGCATTCTGTAGATACTGTTTGACTTTTTCCTCATCAATATCCTCTTGCTTATATAGTTGCCCATAGAAGTCTCGAATAATTTCCTTTTTCTCTTTATTACCATAGCAAACCTGGTCTTGATCATCTATTAACTGTGATATTTTCCTTGATTCTTTCTCCTTTCTCAATTTGTATGCTAACCATCTACCTGGTTTATTTGCATCTTCAAAATAGTTCTGTTTAGCACTTCTAATTTTCTGTGCCAATTCTTCTTTCTCTATTTGGCCATTTTATGTTTGATTATGTCCAATTTTAATTTAATGTCTTTTTTCTGTGGCATTTTCTGTAGTTCTTTTTCAAGATTTTTATACTCATCTTCTAAAACTTTAGTGGCTTGCTTTTTCCTGATATTCTTTTTTCTTATATAGTCTATTATCAAGCCTTCATTGTGTCCCAGACATTCTGAATTGAAGTATCTTCTTTTTTATTTTCTCTAAAGAAAAAGGCCAATTCTTTCTCCATCCATTGTGTAAAACCCTTTTCCTTTAAAATAGTATTATTTAACGTCCATCTCGATCTTTTCTTTTGTCCTTTCCATTTAATTGTCATTGGATTATGGTCTGCCCAAGTACTTGTTTCAATGTTTGTTTCTTGAACATTAGATATTAGTTCTGTTGAGATCCATATCATATCTAATCTGGACCATGATAAATGTCTATTTGAATAAAAAGTATATTGCTTGGTATTAACATTTCTTTCTCTCCATATATCTTTTAAATTTAATTCATCTATCATTTTAAAAAAGGATTTAGGGAGAGTCTTTCTGTTTTGCTTTGTAGTTGTTGCTGTATAGTCCAGTTTATTGTCTACAATTCCATTAAAATCTCCCATCATAACTATATTGACATAGTCCAGTCCAATTATTTTCATGTGTAATTTTTTGTAGAATTCTTGTTTATCGTTCGGAGCATAAATTGCAATCAGGAGTGTTTTCATATTATTATCCATTATTTCCACCATTAATAATCTTCCATCTTCATCAGTATAAATCAATTTTGCTGGAATAGCCTCTTTAATGTATAAAACCACTCCTCTTTTCTTACATTGAGTCAAAGAAGTAAATATTTTCCCTAATTTTGGCTGTACTAACAATTGTTCATATTGTTTTTTGATATGTACTTCTTGTAAGCAAATTATATCAAATTTTAATTTCTCTAATTTGTGAAAATGTTTCCTTCTTTTAACAGCTGAATTAAGTCCATTTATATTCATTGTAATCAGTTTTTTCTCTTCCATGGTTATATCTTATAATTAGGTTTGGCAGCTCTCGTAGATCTTGGTTCACGTTGTTCTTTGATCTCCACCTGTCCACCTACTGCGCCTTCCTCTTTTTCAGTCCCCATTTGGTCCTCTTGGAATTCAATTAGTGAGACCCCTTTTTCTGCCTCTTCCTCTCTCTTTCCAAAAAATTCTGCGTAGAGAAGTTCTGCTTTCTCAATTGAATCAATTCTATGTCTCTGTTTTTGCCATGTAAACATTAGTCCTTCTGTAATCGACCATCTGTAATTCACCTCCTTTTTCAATAACATTTAGTCAGGAATCGATATTCTCTTCTCATCTCTCTCATTCTTCTAGGTATTTGTTTTAAACCACAATCTCCTTGCCTTTATATTTCAATGTCTTCTCTCTTGCCACTTGTAATATTTGTGTTTTAATGGATTTTTTTGTAAATCTGATGTGAACTTCTCTTGGTAAGTTGTTTCTCATCGCATATCTTGTAAAGACTCGGTATACCTCATCTACCCCATCCATCATCTTTTCCTCTGTTATTTCCAAGGCTTCAGCCAGAATTTCTATCATTATCGCAGCTAGGTTTTGTCCTTGTTCTTCCTCTATATTTTGAAATCTGAGATAGAATTCTGACCTGTCCATCTCCCACTTCAACATCCCACTTTTATCTTGTTCAACCACTGTTAGTCTGCTGTCAATGTTTCCAATCTTCTCCTCTCTTTGTTTATCTGCTTCTTCAATTTTTTGGAATCTCTCATCATATTTCACCATCATTTGTTGAATATTTTCAATTTTTTCATCAGTCTTGCCTGTTCTTTGTTCAATATTTTCTGTTCTTTGTTCAATATTCTCTATTCTCTTTTCAATAGTATCTGATTTTGTTTTAATGTCTTTAAAGGACAAACTAATGTCTTGGATTCCTTGCATAATCATCTGTAGAGTCACTTTTTCTTGTTCTTTATCTTGCTTTAACATTGTCTGAATTAAACGTTGACCTCCAGATGGTGGGGAGGCGGAAGTGGAAGCTGAGGCGCCAGAAGGTATGAGTTTCCTACTCATTTTGAACATTGAAATCTTCAAATTCAAGTAGCCAATTATAATCCAAAATGTGGGGTAAAGGTAGTAAAAGATAAAAAGCCCAATAAAAGGAAAGAAAAATTCTTCAGGTTCTTCAAGACTTTAATCCAATTATAAAATGGTCAGTTGTAATTCAGGATAAAAAATGAAAATAAGAAAAAGAAAAAAGCCCAATAATAATAAAAAAAAGAATGAGAGAGAAAATTTATTCAGGTTCTTCACACCTTAATCCAATTAAGAGGTCTCAAAAGTGAAAAATAAAAAAACAAAAAAAAACCATAAAGATGAATCAAAAATATGGATAGCAAAAAAGGAAATCCCAATGGAAAAAGAAAAAGGAGAGATTCTGAGGCTTTCCCTTTAAAACAGAAGGGAAAAATAGAAATCTTACAAAAATAAAGATTTTTTTTTTCTTTTAAGGAAAAAAAAAGGAAAGGAGTACAGTAAAACTGGTAAGGAGGGGCGGCACAGCTAAAAATGAAATAAAAAAGAACACACTGCACTTTATTTAATTATCCAAAGCTCTTATTAAAAGTCTCTTCTCCACAAACTTCAAAACCAAACTTCAATTCTTGATAGAAGTCTAGAAGAACACCTGTAATAACACTCTCGTTCTTCCCTTTATCTTATCAAGTTGCAATGTCCTTGAAAGAGGAATCTTTCACAGTTCTCTCAACTTCAAGTAAAATTCGAGTTCGTGGTCGTGCCAAACAGTAAGATCACAGCTCACCAACTCAAATCCCCCAGCAACTAAGACTAACCTGAGCACAACCAAGCCCCCACCTGAACAGAACACGCCTCCAACCAATCAGAACACGGCCAACCCCCCAACCAATCAGAACACAGCCAAACCCCCTACCAATGAGAACACACCCCCACCCAATCAGAACACAGCCAAGCCCCCACCCAATCAAGTCCCACCCCCACTAGCAGTTAAAAGGAAGAAGCAGCTGCAATCTCACATCACTCTGAGAAGCACGGAGCCGGAGACAGAAGCCTGAAGATGATGAATGAGACTTCATCGAAACGTTGCCTAGATACTTCGAATCTTACGCGGGAGAAAACCCGAACAACCAAAGATCCACATACAAATACCCGCGAGAACCTCAGAAAACATGTATATGTATATGTATATGTATATGTATATGTATATGTATATGTATATGTATATGTATGGAATAGATTACTAAAGGGAGCCTCTAATCTAGAAAATTAGAAAGTCAAAAAAGAGAAGAAAAAATAAAAATATATGGAAAAAATCAGTCCAGTTAACAAAGCTAAATCACGATAAAAGTCCAGTAGGAAAAAAAAGTAAAAAAGTAAAAAGCCAAGCCTCACTTTGACGTTTCCATTTAAAAGCCTCCACTTACTCAGTTCTGTCAAAACTTTTACAGATTTCCCTTTTTCTTAGGATGTCCTTTAAGTCTCAGAATAATAGTAAAAAAAAAGTTCTCACCCAACCGACACACTTTCTCTTTCAGTCTCTTCCATTGCAGAGCTGTCCCAACTTCAGCAGCTTGATGGCTGCCTCTCAGCCGCTGGTAAAAGGGCTTCTCCTGGATCAACCAGGGACTTTGCGGTGTCCCTGGGATCCACAGGATGTGCCCTTCACTATCACTGTCTCTACGGGACGGTTTAGGTCCGTTTGGACCGACCAGGGGCTGAGATATTGGCTGCAATCTTGGAGCTCGATTGCAGACCGTACCGTAGCGACGCCAGCGATGCCCACTTTCTTCTTGTTCTCTAATTTCAAATGTCAATCTACTCATTTCAGCACATTCCAATATTTTCTTAATAATTTCCTCCTGTGATGGTATTTTCTCATTTTTCCAATTTTTAGCAAATACAATCCTAGCCACTGTTAATACATTTACAATCAAATATTTTAAATCTTTATTGTATGTATCAGGTAAAATTCCCAATAAAAATATCTCTATTTCAAGTCTATATGTTTCTTTGTCATTTTTTCCAACCACATGCGGATTTTGGTCCAGTATTTTCTAGCATCCTCACAAGTCCACTACATATGGTAATATGAGCCAGGTATCTGATGACATTTCCAACATTTTTTGGATTTATTCTTGAACATTCTTGCTATTCTTGTTGGGGGAAAATGCCACCTCTAAAACATCTTATACAAATTTTCTTTATATGCTGTTGACATTGTCATTTTATATTTAATGCTATCTCTTTAAGGGAATGCTAAAATTATAATTGGGTGTGGTTCCTCAAATGGCCATAAGATGGAGCCAGAAACCTGGGTTGTTAGTGTTCTGTTGTTGGTAGTTGCTAGATGTTCTGATGGTCGATGTTCTTGGTTCCTGCATTTTTCCCTATTGACTGTTGCTGATCATCGTTCTTCTTGGATTGCTGTAAGTCTGTTACTGAACTGTTTATGATACTGGACTTTGATCTGGATTATCCCTGGACTGAAAACTGACTGCTTTAACTGTGTATGACTTGGACTGTTTGTTGGACTTTGCTTAACCATTTACTGGAAGAAAAACCTACATTTTACTATTCAATGTATCTGTGTGCTGGTTGTGTGTTATTCAACATCACTCTCACTACGTCTCCCTGTGTGCACTCATTCTCCTAATGGGGAATTACCTCAACACCTTTGATTCAGTGATACACAAAAAACTACTACTAAAACTAAAATCTTATTGTATCTCTGGACACCTGCATAACTGGATAGAATAAATAAATAAATAAATGTGCTTTCATAGAGGGAAGGAGTCCCTGTGGATTTTACTCTGCTAGTTGTTGCTGAGTATAGGAGGTGGTGCTCATCTCTGTTTTGAAGCCATGAGCCAGTGCCATCCAAAGATGTTTTTGTAGTCATGTGGCCAGCATGATATCATAGAGGGCTTTTTCCTCCCCACAAAAGTAGTATCTATTTATTTACTCACATTTGCATGCTTTCAGACTGCTTTGTGAGGAGGAACTAGGTGAAGACAGGCACACATCCTGTCACATGATGTTGAGTCTCAAACCTGGGCTGTCAGCTTTCCAGCTGACAAGCTCAGATTCTTAATCGCTGAGCCATCATGCCACTCTTCTTCAGAGAGAATCTTCTGAAATAATGAATATGTTTCCTTCTTATCACACATGCAGTGTGGACCAAAACAATGGTTCCATCTATTTCTATTGGGATGCTGGCATTCTAGTGGGAGCGGGGAGGATTGGAAAGATCTCTAGATGAAGTTTCTGTTTTCTGCACTGCTGTGCTGTGTGTTTTTGTTTCTATCTACTACATTGCTGTACCCAGGGAGGGGTTTGCACTGCTTTAATTTTTTTTTTTTTTAGTGGAAAAATTTAGTTTCTGCCTAGACCTCTTGCTATCACAAGTCTTTCAATAAAAGCTCCTTTTGGAACAACATCAGTTCAAGAGTCCTGCTTTCTTGGGAAGATTGGAGAGAACTTACATTAAGCTGGAACTGCAAATTGGTCAATCCAGAGAGGCAACAGCCCTACCATGGAGACTGTGCACATCATGTCTGCCCAGGGCAGCAACCACGAAGAGGCTGAATGCTGAGGGAGAACCCCACCCCCAAGGCTCAAGCAGAAGAGGCCCTCAATGCCTAGATTGAGGAGAACCTCGCCTCATGCACCGCTGCCAAGCTGAGGTGGTCCATCAGTGTTGGGAAGAAGGAAGACTGGAGTGGCAGGGCCAAGGATGCCACCCTCACTCATGGGAGCCACCAACCCAGCTGGAAGCAGGACATGGAAGATCTCTATGATGACAACAAACTGGAAGAAGCCCAAGACCAGCCAACCAACTCCTGAAGGAAGCCATGAACTTCTTGAGGGAGGCCATCCATGGCATGTGGATCCAGGGAACCCCGGTTTGCACCATGGGTGAGATAGGAGCACAAAAGGAGGCTACCAATGAACAAAGGGGATCCCCAACCCCAGGGGCATCTACTGAATAGCAAGGGCTATGAGCAAATCCATTGCTACCATGGAAATCCACCCCAGAGACATCTCAATGCAAAGCAAGGCCTGCAACTCAACAGGAGAAGGTTTCCACCCTTGGAATGGAAGGCGCCCCCCTTGGCAGGATGCCAAGCAGCTGGAAGTTTTCCTTGCACACATACTGACCTACATGCAGGAGTATGGAAGGGACCTCACTACTGAAGGGGCCAAAGTCACAGTTGTCACACTGGTTCTAGAAGGATCAGCTGTACATTGGATGATGAGCCTCCATAATGCAGATGCACCAGAGCTCTGCAACTTTAACCACTTCATGACAGCCCTGTGATGGAGATTTGAAGACCCCCTAGCCAACTGCAAGGCTAGAGATGCATAAAGTATAGCAGACAGGGAAGCAGTGAACATCAGAACATCTAGCAACAACAGAACTAACTACCCAGGTTTCTGGCTCCATCTTATGGCCATTTGAGGTACCACACCCAATTACAATTTTAGCATTCCCTTAAAGAAACAGTACCCTGGTTTATATATTTCCAACCCAACTGTTAGGTGACTATCAATTCCTAACGGGCCAAACTATCTATGCTATGACTCCTTGGGAACTGGATGAACTGCACCGATTTATAGACAAAAACCTTGAATGTGGGTTCATCGAACCAGCGAGACCCAAGGTGGCTTCCCCAGTCCTGTTCTGGAAAAAGAAGGATGGCTCGTTACACTTATGTATGGATTATAGAAATTTAAATGTTATTTGCATCTACCCCAGGGGTCTGCAACTAGTAACCAACAATACTAGACTTAACAACTGCCTCAATCTCATCTTCTGCAATAGTTTGAATTTAATTTACGGAATACAAACTAAAGAACCCTTTTCCAACAGTGACCACAATATGATTGACTTTTGTCTCAATATACGCTCAAATCATCACAATGACATAATCCCCAATTATAACTTTAAAAAAGGCAACTATGATCTTATAGACAACGATCTCTCATCCCTTGATTGGCAATCTCTATTCACTGGATGCAATACTGTTGAAGTCCATTACAACACATTTTTACTTGAAGTCAACAGAGTCATCAAACTATATGTACCAATAACAACTCCCCCCACAAAAAAAAACAGATTACCCATAACAATAAGGAAAGAGATCACTCTGGCAGAAAAACAAATCTGGTCATGTTGCCAACTTCAAAAGCCAATACAAAAATTTATGCCACCAGATAAAGACTGAATGCACCAATTATCACATTAAACAAGAGGAAAACCTTCTACGCACCAATTCCACCCGCACTTTTTACAATTTTGTAAACAACAAACTAAAAGACTCAAGGTCCATCCTACCCCTTGATAGGACCTAATGGTAAAGACTGCAATGACAATACCATTAAAGCCAACATCTTTAACACATTCTTTGGCTCAGTATTTGTAAACAGCAATGGATCATGCCCAATATTTCCTAGCTGAATCACAGAAAACTACAATGATCTAATACATATCGATTTTACAGAAGACAATGTTGAAAAAGCACTACACAATCTAAAACCATCTCTATTTATTGGACCGGACGGAATATGTGCCTACTTTTTGAAAAAGCTATCCACTGCCATAGCAAAACCTCGAAGCATAATCTTTGAAAAATATTTCAGGACCAGCTCCTTGCCTAACCTATGGTCACAAGCCATGGTCATCCCCATCTTCGAAAAGAGAGACCCCAGCCTAGTTGAAAATTACAGACCAATCTCCTTATGCTGCATCACCTGTAAAGTCATGGAATCAATTATTACCCAATTCATTATCCTCCACTTAGAGACAAACAACCTACTCTCTAATAAACAATTTGATTTCAGAAAAAAACTATCCTGTAATCTGCAACTCTTACACTGCAAAAACATATGGACAACTCGATCAGGGCAAAACAATAGACACAATCTACATAAACTTCTGTAAAGCCTTTGATTCAGTGGTACACAACAAACTACTCCTAAAACTAAAATCTTATGGTATCTCTGGACAACTGCATAACTGGATAGAAGCATTTCTGTCAAACAGACAAAAAATGGTCAAAATTGGGAGTGTCCTATCAAATTTTGTACCTGTCAATAGTGGTGTCCCCCAAGGCAGTGTTCTAGGACCAACTCTCTTCATACTCTACATAAATGACCTCTATGATCACATTAAGAGCAACTGCGTTCTCTTCACTGATGATGTAAAGCTGCTCAATACCACAGACAATACTGCTACCCTTCAAAAAGACCTTGACTATGTATCAGAATGGTCAAACAAATGGCAACTTCAAATCTCAACAAATAAATGCTCTGTCTTACATATTGGCAAAAAAAATATCAGAAAATAAAATACAAGCTGAATAGTCAAGACCTTGTTGATGATCCAAGTTCTGTAAAGGACCTTGGAATGCTCATCTCTAATGATCTAAGTGCTAGAGCCCACTGTAACTACATAGCCAAAAAGGCATTAAGAGTTGTTAACCTTATCCTACGTAGCTTTTTCTCTGGTAATATCACACTACTAACTAGAGCATACCAAACATTTGCTAGACTAATACTCGAATACAGTTCATCAGTCTGGAACCCACATTACATATCTGATATTAGCACAGTTGAGAAAGTCAAGAAATATTTCACAAGAAGAGTTCTCCACTCCTCTAGTCATTGTAAAATACCTTATGCCACCAGACTTGAAATTCTAGATCTAGAAAACCTTGAATTACGCCATCTTCAGTCTGATCTAAGTATGGTATATAAAATCACACATTGCAATGACTTACCTGTCAATAAATACTTCAGCTTCAACCATAACAATACAAGAGCATACAATAGATACAAACTCAGGGTTAACCTCACCAAACTTGATTGCAGGAAATACGACTTCAGCAACAGAGTGGTCAATGTCTGGAATACTCTACCTGACTCTGGTTTCTTCCCCAAACCCCAAAAACTTTAACCTTAGACTGTCTACAATTGACCTTACCCCTTTCCTAAGGGATCTGCATAAGCGCACCAACGTGCCCACCATCCCTGTCCTATTGTTTCTTTTATTTTTCTTATATGTACCCATTTCATGTATTCATAACTATGTATATAACTATGTATATACTTATACCTATTATCTTGTAAGCAATTGACAAATCAAATAAATAAATAAATAAATAAATAAACTTTAAACACTCAAAGAGCCATTTGGACCTGTTTCCCACAGAAAAGAAAACACTGGGAGCCACAAAACCTGAGTGGGTGTGGCCAATTCGACATCACTCACTCTCACCCAGTCATATGACACCCCCCCAGCCATGCCTACCCAGGTTTTGTGGCTCCCAGTATTATCTTTTGTCTGTGAAACGGGTCCAAATGGTTGCATGGCTTACTATACTCTCACAATGGTATCATTTTCTGAGTTTTCACTGTAATGGTTGTCTAGATACGTTTAGCACGTTAAAAAAGACAAAGCTAAATAGCAGGCAGAATTAGCCAGTAAATGGGCTGCCTGCAGCCATACTGCTGCCAGTTTAATTTTCTGAAGTGCTGCTGGGCTCCACTAACAGCTTGGCTTGCAGGAACTGCGCTAAATGGGCTTGCTATCACCACACCATTGTTTTAAATAGAAAAATAAACACCCTGCCCAATGCTGCCTGTTGAGTAGAAACAGCTGTATCCTAGTTGTTCCATATCCATAGACTTGAAGCTTCGCATTCCCATTGGTCCGTTTAGACCTCTACCTGATTAAACAGCTTGAACAGTTCTGATTGGCTCGCTAAGAGCCTGCCGCGATTGGCTAAAACCAAGCACGGCAAACTTGAAGCGGCGTCATTGGCCGCCTAGCCACAGCAAGCTCTATAAAAGAGCCGCCGCGGCTGCTATTGTCCCTTAAGCTTATTCCAGCCAGTAAATAAAGAGCTGTTGTTACTAAGCTGAAGTCTCTCGTCTTAAATGAACCCGACCTTCCGAACTTAACACTGGCGACGAGGATGGGATAAAGAAGACAACGAGACAATCCAGCACATGGCAAATGGCGCAAAACAACCATCAAGATGGCCAGCAATGCCACACCACCTGCACCCTTTAATCCGGCCACTGAGGACTGGGAGTCCTATATCGACCGGTTTCAGATATTTTTGGAATGCAGCAACCTGAAAGACGCCAACAGCAACCGGAAATGGGCTGTATTCCTATCACACTGCGGGCCCGCCATGTTCAAAATGGCCAAGGCTTTGGCGAAACCCGCAGACGTCAAAACGATGGATTGGGACGACCTCGCACCCATCCTCCGAAACCACTACGCTCCGGCTGTGCCCACCCTCATTCACTGGCATGACTTTTACCAAAGAGACCAGCACGAGGGTGAGAGCATTAGCGAATTCGTAGCTGATCTAAGGGACCTTGGAGGGTTGTGCGGATTCACTGACTTAGAAGAGGCTATGCAAGACCGGGTCGTCCTCGGCCTAAAAGACCCCACGCTACAAAGCAAGTTGATGGCAAAGGGCAGTATCTCCCTCGTCGACACCATAGCGGAAGCAACGGCAGCAGAAGCCACCCACAAATCAGCAGCTTGGATGCGGCGATCAAACAGAGCCGACCGCCGCCCTGTCAGTGAGACAGCTTCAACATCGGAGAAGCATATCACCACCACCCACCACGGCAACACCAAATCCCCCTCTGACAGTGACTACGAGGAGGAAGAAATCCACCGGCTCCAGTCGGAACACGATTGACTAGACCGGCGGGGTCGTAAGTTTGGGGTTTCAATGCACCGGATGCGGAGGCGATCACCCCCACTCTGAATGCTGTTTTCTTGATGACATTTCTTGGCATTGCAAGAAGCGGGGGCACATCGCAAAAGTATGCTGAAATAAATGCAACCTCAGCCCCTGGCATCGAGGAGGCAGCCCGAGACGACGAGACGGCACCCCCCCCCAAAGCATCGGGACCACCAAACTGACAGATGGAACCGAGATGGCCGGACCAAGCGATTCAATGAGTCGTCATCGGCCATTCTTCTACCATAGACGCCCAAAAAGTACGCAATTACCGTAAAAATCGAAAACCAACCATGCTCCATGGAAGTGGATTCCGGATCCTACCTCTCCATGGTCTCCTAGCACACCATCAAGTGCCTAATACCCAGCATACACCGACACAAGCTAAGCGACCAAAAGCTGATCCTCAGAGACTACCAAGGGAATCGCATCCCTGTAACCGGCCTCGGACACTTCAAAATCTCATTCAAAGACTGCACCAACATCCTGCCACACACCATCGTGGACAAAGACCATCCCAGCTTGGCTCGGGCTACAATGGTTCGAGCCGTTAGGAATAGAAGTGGCTGGTATCCACCACACCAACAAAGAAGACTGGGAAGTGGCACTTGCATGGGACTTCCAAGAGGTCTTCGACGACACCTTAGGCAAGTACAAGGGGTCCCCAATCTCCTTCAATCTTAACCCAGATGTCGCCCCTATCCGACTCAAACCGCGGCGAGTGCCATTTGCACTCAAGCCCAAAATAGACGAGCAACTAAATAAGCTCATCGCCCAAGGGGTATTGGAACCTATTGACCATGCCCATTGGGAAACACCTATAGTCACCCCCATCAAACTGAATGGCTCCATAAGAATCTGTGGTGACTATAAGGCCACCCTCAACCATGCCCTGCAGCAAAGCGCCTACCCCATACCAGTAGTCCAACACCTCCTGCACTCACAAAGCTCGACCTGGCACAAGCCTATCAACAGCTACCGGTCGATGCAGAAGCCACTGAAGCTCAAACGATCGTAACACACCGAGGGGCATTTAAATGCAACCGCCTCCAATTCGGCGTCAGCGTAGCACCTGGGGTTTTCCAAAGCCTCATGGAAAGAATGCTGCAAGGCATTAAGGGAGTAGTGCCGTACTTTGATGATGTATTAGTGGCAGCAGCTAATAAAAAACAACTAGAAAAACGCCTAAAGGCTGTACTCCAAAAATTTAAAGACTGGTTTGAAAGTTAAAAGAGAGAAATGTCAACTATGCACCGAGAAATTCGAGTTTTTGGGGTACCTCCTAGACAAACACGGAATTCACCCCACCGAGAAAAAACTTAAAACCATCAAGGAAGCCCCCAGACCGAAAAACAAAGCGGAGCTTCAAACGTTTCTTGGACTCATTAACTTTTATAATGTTTTCCTACCCCAAAAGGCGGAACCCTTGCATAGACTACTGGACAAAACCACCTCCTGGATTTGGGGAAAACGAGAGGAAAACGCCTTTCAACAAATAAAAAATCTCTTAACTTCCGACGCAGTCCTCATCCAGTATAGTGAAATTCTACCACTAACGTTGACATGCGACGCATCACCTTTTGGGGTAGGGGCAATCCTCAGTCATACCTTACCGGATGGAAAAGAGGCACCCATTGCCTTCTTTTCATGAACCCTGTCCAAGCCAGAAAGAAACTACAGCCAGCTGTACAAGGAAGCCCTAGCGATCATCTCCGGAGTGAAAAGGTTCCACGAATACGTTTACGGTAGGACCTTTTCAATCATTACTGATCATAAGCCCCTGCTAGGCATATTGGCAGGCAACAAGGCCACCCCCAACATTCTGTCACCTCGCATGATGAGGTGGTCTGAGTTCTTGGCCGCCTATAACTACCGGCTCATACACCGCCCCGGCAAGGACATTCTGCATGCCAATGCCTTAGCCACTCACCCCTCCCAGCTGTGCAAGATGACCCAGCACCCACCTCCCACGTCCTCCAAATAGAAATCCTACCCAGCCCACTCCTCACCGTGCCAGACATTGCCTGCGAGACAAAAAAAGACAGTCAGCTGGCGCGAGTCTTGAGCTGGGTAGAACGGGGTTGGCTGGAAAATAACAAAGATGAACACTTTAAAGCTTTCAGGAACTGGCAAACTGAGCTCTTTGCTCAAAAAGGGTGCATACTTTGGGGTGATCGGATGGTGATACCAGAAACATTACAAACCAAAGTATTGAACATGCTGCACGAAGGGCACCCGGCATCATCCGGATGAAAGCCCTGGCAAGAAGCTACACTTGGTGGCCAGGAATAGACAGACAGGTCGAAACATGGGTCGCCGCATGCAATAGTTGTCAACAAATGCGACCCACCCCACCCACAGCACCACCTCTGGAATGGGAAACACCCAGAGGCCCCGGTCGTGAATCCACCTTGATTTCGCTGGCCCCACTCATGGACACACATTCCTGATAACCGTCGATGCCTATTCTAATTGGCTGGAAGTTTGCACTATGAAAAAGACAACCACAGAGGCTGTCATAATCAAACTCAACAAACTTTTTGCCACACATGGGTTGCCTGATGTAATAGTGTCCGACAATGGGTCACAGTTCACGGCATTGGCATTCGAACAATATCTGATGCCCGGGGCATCAGACATGCATTGACATTCCCCGCTCACCCGGCGGCAAATGGGCGGGCGGAACGAATGGTTCAGTTTACAAAAAAAAAACCTACAAAAAATTGAAGACGGCAACATCCAGGAAAAAATCAATAAAATGCTACTAATACAGCACATCACGCCGAACACAACCACTAATAAATGCCTAGCAGAACTACTTATGGGCAGAAAGCTCCGTTCACCACTAGACCGTTTACATCCCACCTATAACCTGGAGAAACCCCTAGGCTCCACCAGCCGACGTCGCGCATTCAACATTGGCAACACCGTCTTCGCAAAGAGTTTCACCGGGGACCCTCTCTGGGTACCCGCCCGCATCACCCAAATAACCGGGCCCAGGTCCTACTGCCTAGAAACAACTGATGGGCGTAGCTGGAAGCACCACATCGACCAGCTACAGTCAAGGCTAACCAGTCCCGACATTAATAAAGAAATCAGAGGGGGGGAAACCTCAAACATTGAAAATGGAATGCAAGCAGAACACCCCCCTGACCAAACCCCCAAAATAAACCAACCATACTCACCTGAAAACTCAGAACCGCTGCAGACGGGTACTTCACCTGAAAGGAATGGCCGGACAAGCTCTATCAGCCCAGAAAATCCAGGCGGGAGCAGCGGAGCGAACGACTCGACCAACCCGGGCGAACCAGGCGGGAGTCGCAGCTATAGGCCCGGCTCACCCTTCCAGCCAGTTCCATCAGCGGAGTTGAGAGCGCCGACCAGAGACTAAATGAAGCGCGCAAGTCAAGTAGGCAGGTACGAAGACCCGCCTACCTATGTGACTATGTCACCCCACCCCTTGGACGATACCAAGAAGGGAGGGGTGATCCATATCCATAGACTTGAAGCCTCGCATTCCCATTGGTCCGTTTAGACCGCTACCTGATTGGACAGCTTGAACAGTTCTGATTGGCTCGCTAAGAGCCTGCCGCGATTGGCTAAAACCAAGCACGGCAAACTTGAAGCAGCGTCATTGGCCACCTAGCCACGGCGAGCTCTATAAAAGAGCTGCCACGGCTGCTATTGTCCCTTAAGCTTATTCCAGCCAGTAAATAAAGAGCTGTTGTTACTAAGCCGAAGTCTCTCGTCTTAAATGAACCCGACCTTCTGAACTTAACACTAATAGGTTTCTGTGAGAAGCTGTTTTTGTTCCTTCTTGCTTTATCCATCTGGTTCAGTTCCAAGCTGGGAGAAAGACACTGGAAACATGGAGGCTGATTAGGAAGATGGTTTATTGATGAAGCAGAACCACATGGGTTTGTGGTTCTGGGCAGCTGACAAAATGGAGTTGAGAGTGGATGGTTTTTATACCTTCTTTGGGCTTTGTATTTGAGCCTCCTGTTCCTGTGCAAGAATGTATCATTTAATATTCTATTGGCTGTTGTCAGATTCCTATGGGGTCATGTAGGGGTTATGTAGAGGTCATATCTGGCTCCACAGCAGTGGTGGGATTCAATTTTTTTTTTACTACCAGTTCTGTGGGCGTGACTTGGTGGGCATGGCAGGGGAAGGCTACTGTAAAATCTCCAGTCAGAGGTGGTATTTGCTGAATACTACCTCTACTCTACAGGCAAAAGAGAAAATGCAAATCCTAGGTGTTTGTCTGAGCAAATTTTGTAAACCTTTTGTTTGTTGCTTATCTGAATTTCTGTCTTGACCCAGTCTTTCTGAATGGATTACCAAATCTGCATTTCTAAAAGTTTCTGCTTGAGGCAGGGAAATTGGGATGATTTCTGAATAGGCTGGCCCAATCTTTTTTAATTGGCACAAAATATCTGCTGGGAGCTATTAAGAAAGGCTTGGGGGCTGCTTTCTATCTCCAAGAGCATGTTTTTCCATTTCTTCTTTAGGAAAATATAATATTCTGCTTTTTTTAATATTTCCCAAAATATTTCATTCTCCTGGGGTGGGTGCTAACTTTCTACAATCTTTTTTTTTTTTTAAATATAGTTTATTAATTTTTACAATTAAAACCAGTCACAATACATACACAAATAAGCAAAAAAAAGAAAGAAAGAAAAGAAAGAAAAGAGAAGAGGAAGAGAGGGAAAGAATTTTAAGAAAAGAAAGAAAGAAAGAGGTTACAGGATTAAAAGTATTCTTATTTTAACAGTTTGCAAGATCTTCTTTTGTTTTCATCACCTTAACTTGTGTCATATAACCACACCTGTTTTTAACTTATATCGCTACCTCGCTGTTATGTATTGATACTTTTCTTTTATGCCTTATAATATATTATTTATCTTTGGTCAATCCAATTATACCAACAATTCCAGCTGTCATAGTATAGTGAAGTGTCTTTGTTTTTTAGCGCCAAAGTCAATTTATCCATTTCTGCGCATTTTGAGATTTTTTCAATAATCATTTCTTCTGATGGAATTTGGTGTTGTTTCCAATGTTGAGCGAAGGCTAATCTGGCCGCTGTTAAAATGTGTATTGTTATGTATTTGGTTTTTTTGGAAATTTGCTTATCAAAAATCCCTAGTAGGAAGGACTCTGGTTTGTATTCGATCTGCTCTTTGGTGATTTCTTCCAACCAAGTTTTGATTTTCTTCCAATACTTTTGGGTTTCTGCACAGGACCACCACATATGGAAAAAGGTTCCTTCTTTTTTCCTACACTTCCAGCAATGCGGACTCATGTTGGGGTGCATCTTCGCTAACCTCGAAGGGGGGAGATGCCATCTATAGAACATTTTATAGATTTTCCTTGTATGCTGCCGATTTGGTAATCTTATTGTTTCTGCCCCAAACTTTCTCCCATTCCGCTAATGTGATGCTGCGCCCTACATTCTTACTCCAAGCAATCATATTTCCTTTTACGATTTCTTCTTCTAGTTCTGTTTCTAATAAGTAGTTATAAAATTTTGTTATGTTTTTTTTATTTGATCCTAATAAAATTTTATCTAACTGTTGCAATTTGTTATTAATTCCGAATTCTTTTTTGTCTTGTTTATATCTGCTTTGAATCTGAAGATAAACCCATTGATCAATTTTATGTCCTTGCTCTTGAAGATCCAGCCTCGCTTTCAAATTTCCTTGTGGGTCTAATAAGTCTTTGTATTTAATCATTTTGGTAAGCTCCAAATTGTTTGGGTGAATCATTGCCTCCATTGTTGAAATCCATACTGGTACTTTTGTATAATGTTTTTTCCTTATTTTCCTCCAAATTGTTAATAGTGCGTCTCTAATTAAATGTCTATGGAAATATTTTTGACTGGTTTTCCCTACGTCCCATAGAAAGGCGTGCCACCCCCTTTGTAAATCATGGCCTTCTAGAAATAGTATTCTTTTATTGGTTAAACTCACCCAATCCTTCAACCAAACTAATGAGGTGGCCATATGGTATAACTCCCAGTTTGGAAATGCTAACCCTCCCCTGCTCTTCATATCCTGCATTGCTTTTACATTTATTCTGGGTTTTTTCCCTTGCCAAATAAATTTCAGGGTTGTTCTATTGAGTTCTTCAAAAAACTTTTTATGTAATTTAATTGGGATTGTTTGGAATAAATACAAAAATTTAGGGAGAATGTTCATTTTAATAGTAGCAATTCGGCCTAGTAGTGAAATTTGAAGTTTCCCCCACGATTCTAAATCTTTCTTTACCTGATGTATCAGTTTATCATAATTGTTTTCTTTAAGTGTCTTACAGTGTGGGGTTAGCCAAATTCCTAAATATTTCACTTTCTTTGTCACTTGTATCTGCATTATTTCTTCTAGTTCTATTTTCTGTTTTTCTGTTAGGTTTTTGGTCATTAATTTGGTTTTTTTTTGTTTATTTTAAGTCCCGCTACTGCTCCAAATTTCTCTAATTCACTCATCAATTTTGGTCCCCTGTCTTTTGGTTCTTCAAGGAAGAAAATCATGTCGTCCGCAAACGCTTGCAATTTATATTCCTCTTTCTTAACTGTTAATCCCTTTATATCTGAATTCCGCCTAATTCGTGTTAATAATGTCTCTAATGCTAATATGAAGAGCAGGGGAGAGAGTGAGCAACCCTGTCTCACTCCTTTTTCTATCTTTATTGGGCGGGTGCATTCCCCATTCACTATTATATTAGCTTGTTGTGTGTCATATATAGTTGTTATAATATTTTCAAATTTGGTACCCAGATTCAAATTATAAATTTTTTGAATTAAAAATTGCCAATTCAAATTATCGAAAGCTTTTTCTGCATCTAGAAACATGAGTGCTACTTGTCTCTCTGGGTGGGCTTCATAAAATTCTAGTACGTCTAATACTATTCTTAGATTATTCTTTATTTGCCTAGTTGGAAGGAATCCATTTTGATCTTCATGTATATACAAGTTTAGCAATCTTTTTAATCTGTTTGCTATAATAGAAGTGAATATTTTATAATCAGTATTTAAGAGTGAAATCGGCCTGTAATTGTTTATATATCTGGGATCTGTATCCTCCTTCGGGATCAGCGAGATCAGTGCCCCCCTCCATGAGTCCGGCATCCTAGCTGCTAGTAAAACGTCATTAAAAACTTCCACCATAAGTGGTCCGATTTGATCTGCTATTGCCTTGTACAGCTCCCCTGGGATCCCGTCTGGGCCCAGGGTTTTATTATTTTTCTGGCTCTCTATTGCTGATTTCAATTCCGATTCAGTAATGTCTTTATTTAATAGTTCAGCCATTTCTTCCCCAATTGCCTTATCCTTTACTTCATCTAGATAATTCCTTATTCTATCTTCACTGACATCCTCTCTTTTGTATAAATCTTCAAAGTATTTATGAATGATTTCTTTTTTCTGTTCTATTTCCTGGTATGTATCTCCTTTGCTATCTATTAACTGGTATATCAGTCTCTTCTCTTTCTTTTTTTTCAATTTATAAGATAGCCATCTTCCTGGCTTGTTGGCATGTTCAAAATAGATTTGTCTAGTTAAGTTCAAATTCACAGTCATTTTCTCTTGATCAATTAAATTCAGTTTGTGTTTGACTATACTTATCTGATTTTGCAGTTTGGATTCTTTTGGGTTATTTTGTAGAAGGGTTTCTAGCTCCTTAATTCTTTGTTGTAATTTGTTTTGTTGGGAATATTTTTCCTTGTTTCTCTTAGCATTATAAGAGATTGTTGTGCCTCTTATAACTGCCTTCATCGTATCCCAAACGTTTTGTTTCGTGGTTTCTCCGTTATCATTTTCTTTAATAAAAAAAATCAATTCCTCCTTTAATTTATTAATATATTCTTTCTCTCTTATTAATTGAGTGTTTAAGGTCCATCTTTTCTTTGGTTTTGCCCTGCCCTTCCATATTACCTGTATTGGATTATGATCTGCCCATTCATTAGGCAAAATTTCCACTTCTTTTGTCTCATTTGCTATCTCTCCACTCATCCATGCCATATCAATCCGTGTCCATGTTTGGTGGGGATTTGAATAAAATGTAAATTGTCTTTTTTCAGGATGTAATCTTCTCCATATATCTGTCAGATTTAGCTCTTTCATCATTTCCCTACAAATCTTGGGGAGCTCTCTCTTCCCCTTTTTATTCTTCCCGGCATTACTGTGATCCTTTTGGAAATCAGCAATGGAGTTGAAGTCCCCTACCATACAAATATTTCTTTTTTGCAATTCAACCAATTTTCCATATAGGTGTTTAAAAAACTCTTTTTGGTCTCCATTTGGGGCATATATTACTACTAAAAGAATTGGAATATCATTAATCCAGATCTGCAAACCCAGAGTCCTTCCTTTTAAGTCCGACCATATTAGCTCAGATTTCAAATCCTCTTTCACATATACTGCGATTCCCTTCTTTTTCTCCTCATCTGCTGATTTAGGACGAACACCCTGTCCCATTAATCTCTTTTTTTGCTGACTTTGACCCCCTCCAGGAGCCTGACATTGCGCTTTAAAATGTCCAGGCTTCCCACAATTGAAACACTTTCCCTTTTGAGCACTTCCTGCTTGCAAAGCCAAAGCTAAAGTCTCCATGTTAAAAGACTGACTCCCAACCTTCCTACATGCATTAATCAAATCTGCGATTTCTCGCTCTCCACTTGCTATAAGTGGATTTAAAATCTTTTTGCAATCTGTGTTAGCTTGTTCTATTGCTAACTTCAAAAGCAATTCTTTCTGGGCGAATTGATTTTCAATTTGTCTTTCAATAGCCAATTTCAATCTGCTAACAAAATTTTCATAGGGTTCATTGTTCCCTTGTTTGATGTTAGTGAAAGTTTTCTCGTCAGCTTCGCCGTCAGGGAGAGCCCCTATGGCTTGAAAAATTATTTGTGGGAGAAGAACGAATCCCTCCTCAGGCATACCATCTCTCTGTTGTTCCACTGTTGTATAGTTACCAGCTCCGTAAAGCTGATCTGGGATAACATTTGCTGTTCCCCTCTGGACTGCCAGCTGTCTCCATTTCTGATCTAACACCAAATATTGAGCTGGAGTTAAAATCATATTCAACAGAGCTTTCCAGTCAGCCGGAATCATTTTATTTCCATAACCAACTGCTTCTAACAACGTCTGAGTATATGGCGATCTAACACCATACTCTTTTGCTGCTTGCTTAACTTCCTTTAAAATCCTGAGAGCTAGAGGCTTCCACTCCCGCTGCGGATTCAACGCAGCGTCCACGACAATTTCTACTGGATTAAGTTGAACCTCTACTCCAAACTCCACTAAATCATCTCCTGATAACTCCCCTCTATTTTTTGCTTCTTGAATAGCTGCAGTAACTGCATCTACTTGAACTCTTAAAGGTAAACTCTTATCCTCTGATAGAATATTTCCAGCGCCTGACAGTCCCCCGGATTTATCCGGAGGTGCCGTCGGTGGCAACAAACGTACTGCATGGTAAGGCGGCAAACCTTCTTCGGGGGGTGCTAGGAGCGGTTGTTCATGAGTAGCTAACGCATCCATAATCACCCTCCAAGTTAACAAAATTGAAGAAGGGGCACGAGGTTCTTCGTGCAAAAATTTCCCTATCTTTTTCCAGGACTCTACTTTAATACTACCTCCCTCTGGATATGACTGAATATGTTTCCAAACATACTGTAATAAGTTCTCAATTTCTTTCTTACTTATTGCATGTCCTCTACTATGAATTCCAAACCTAAAACTATTCCCAGTGATCCCTCTCAATTCCCTGATGTGCTCTTTCTGAGCCTTTGAGAGATCTCCCCCCATACTCACGAAAAGAATCTATCTCCGTCCAGCGAAGAAGATGAGGGCCCAGTCGACGTCCGCGACGATGAGTATAGGATGCGGGAAACGTATAGCCTTTCCAAGCTATCACGTCGGAACGTATAGCTCTTCCAAGCTATCACGTCGGGGTCACCACTTGTGGTGGTCTGGCACTTGAAATGAGACGCAGGGAAACGTCTGAGCAAATGCCAGCTCTGAGCGAACTCAGGCAGCAGTATTTATTGAAGATTCAGAAAACAAATGACCTCGACAAGATAATAACATACAGGCACAGAAAGTCCCGCTGACGAAAGTCCCTGCTGTGTACCTTGAATTATCACCTATTTCCCTGTTCCTTCTAAGCCTGCAGATAACAGGATGAGACACTCCTGCGTAAAAGTACTCCTACTCCCACCAGGAATGCCTGCATATCCTTATCTCTATGGCTGTACAAAGGACTTACAGAAAATGATTAATAAAATATATTACCACATAGCAACAATGGTGTGCTGGAAGATCTGCAACCAATACCATTTGCCTGACTGTAAAAAAAGAGAAAATAACAGAAAATGAAGAAACTAAAGTGTCTGGGGTTTTGAATTCAAACAGACAGGTGTTGTCATATGACACCTCAGATTTAACAATTGTGGATAAAAAAGACAAAATGTCTGGATAGTGGACATGGCAATACATGAACACAGAAGAATAGAAGACAAGAACTGGAGACGATAACAATACAAAGACCTTCAAATAGAAATAAAACAACTGTAGCAAAAGAAAACAAAGGCAGTACCAATAGTAATAGGCACCTTGAGTGCAATCCCAATACAACTGGAGCACTACTTGAATACCATCAGCATTTACAAAATCACCATCAGTCAATTGCAGAAGGCAGCTTTATTCAAAATAGCTTACATCCTGCAGTGCAGGGGTACCAGTGCAGGGGTACCAGTTCTACCAGTTCTCACCTATTCTCTAGAACCTGTTGTTAACTTTCTAAGTAGTTCGTAGAACTGGTTGTCAGAAGAAATCTCCTTTTAGTTTTTTTCACTTTACAGAGCTAATCCTGTAAGGAAGGCAGGAAGGAAACATTCTGGTATTGTTTCTAGCGTAATCTTTATGCCCTCCTTACAGAAACTGCCTCTCCGTTAACCCTTATTACATTCTTGACAGTACACCTAGACTTCCTGTCTCTGGAGTTTTTTTCTTTGCTGGTATTTTCTTAAAGGGGAAGGGTTGTTTTAAGTTTTTTATACTGCTGTTGGGAGAAAATACTGTTGAAGTTTACATACCCTTTCTGAATTTGGTCTAAAACTGGTTTTTGGTAACATTTAATTCTGTACTTGGTAACATTTAATCCTGTGTTTATTGATGGGATAATTTTCCCTATTCAGCTCTGTTTGGAAGGAAAAAGGTTAATCTCTGTTCCTGAAAATAAACTGGATTGAAAAATCTGGCTAGTTCCTGTGCCTATTTGTTCTGATAATTCATTTAACAAGCAACAGCTACTGTTGTGTACTGTACTGTGGACCAGTACTGTACTGTGTTTGAATTTTTTCCTGCCTCATGATTTCTTTTTCTATCTGGGGAGGGAGTCTTCCTTCGCTGCTTTAGTGGTATCTGGGTTATCACTGTCCTTTCGGGGTGTACTTCCAAGAGGCAGGATGCCAGCTTGGCACAGATTTTTTTACTGCCTTTCTGGGGTGCATGTGATCTTTCCTTAAATCTGGATGATTTTCTTGGGATATCTTGTCAGGTGAATGAGACCAGCTGGTGTCTTTAAGTGGTGCAAATGGATGTAAGGATTGCTTCTCCTGGGTGTGCTTTTTCTGGAGAGCTTAAATGACCTGTCTGCTAAAGGGTTTCACTTTGTGAGCAAGAGTTGGCTGCTGATATCATTGCATTTTAACTATTTTAAACACCCTGCCTGATTTGTAACTCCATCTTGCAGGTGTTTTTAATCTAATGATTGGTATTTAGGGCAACAAAGAAACTTTTTGTATTTTTGTACAGGTATTCCTTGACTTACAACAGTTCATTTAGTGACTATTCAAAGTTACAATGGCATTCCCATGGTCACAAGAGGCCAGGCAAGGAGAAGCGCCCCTTGATATGAGTGATGTTGAGTTGGCCATGACCACCCAGTCACACGATCACCAAGCCATACCCACAGAACCAGTTATTAAAAAAATTGAATCCCATCCCTGCTGCAGTGATACCTTTAACACCATCAAACATACACATCTACCTATCCCTTGGGAAGAACTTGATAAGTGAATAAAAATGCCAAGTCCAGTCTAAACATCTGGCTGATTGTGTGAATCATAATTATAATCTGGCTGTAAAAAACAGGAAGAGCTTGTCTCTGTAGAACAGTGCCAATACAATGATATCCTCTTATTTCTCATACCCCTCAAGATATGTCTGTGTTGTGACGAAAGATTTGTCCATAGGAGCTTTCCTAATCTTCTTTTGTTTGTTTGTTTGTTAATTTATTTATTAAATTTATATGAGCAGCATCCATGTCACAAAACATGACTTTGGGCAGTATACAACAATGTAATAGTTTGTTACATTTATACAGAAAAAAGGACCATATTCCTTTGTCTGTCATAGTGGGCATGATATGTATCTTTTCTTTGATAATTTGTCTCTGTACCTTGGCATCCAACGTTGCCATCAATAAAAGAATCATTTATTGGCATTTTTCCTGCAGGTGGCCCAATTGTCTCCTCCAAAAACAGCTCTCATGTTTGCCACCATGTTCCTCACTTATTTCATGTGCAAAATACTGCTGATTGGAACACTAACTCTAAGGAACAATTGGAGGAGAGCTGTATTCCTCCATGTACTCATCCATTTAGGCAGCTTCAGGAGGAGCTTGTCTCTGCATCATGTTGTCCACCAGCCCTTCCTACCCAGAAACCCTCAGGTACATTCTGTGATTCTATCCTTTGGTGAATATGTGAGAATTGATTTCAGTGTCACAAATAAATTGGTCATTTGGGTTATTTAGGGCATTACATGTAAGAGCTAAATAAACACATAAGAAATCAGTTTCAAGAATAGTTTTATAGCATCTTTGGGTATATTTTTCTTCCTTGGGAATAGAATGCATGACAAGTGAAAGTTTTAATGATACTACTATTAACCTATAAATATCAGCAGAGGGATACAATCAAGATCAAGTGAGGTATTAATACCACTCTATAAAACCTTAAGACCACACCTAGAATAGTGCATCCAGTTTTGGTCACCACACTATAAAAAGGTTTTGAGATTCTAGAAAAAGTGTAGTGAACAGCACTTTTGATTAGGGGACTGGAGACTAAAACATATGAAGAATGGTCACAGGAACTGGGCAAGGCTAGTCTAGTGAAGAGAAGGACCAGGGGAGACATGATAGCACTCTTCCAATATTTGAGGGGCTGCCACAGAGAGGAAGGGGTCAAGCTACTTTCTAAAGCACCTGTAGGCCAGACAAGGAATAATGGATGGAAACTGATCAAGGACAGATTCAACCTAGAAATAAGGAGAAATTTCATCCAATGGAACAGCTTGCCTTTGGAAGTTGTGGGAGTGTCAGATCCGTGTATCTGCCATTCTTCAATGAAAGAAGAAGACGGGGGGAAGTTGGTACAAGTAATCCTTTCTAATGTAACATGAATATATTAAATCTTATATCTTATTGAATCTGTATAACTTGCACATGATATACAACAGGAGGACTGGAGCCAGATGTCTAGAAACTTGTCACCTCTTGGAGAGATAGCTAGAGGAGAAGGGACCATAAAAATTCCAGCTCTGGAAGATACCCCTGGGAAACTCTTCTAAGATATGTTCCCAGAGAAGGGGAGGGGGGAATTAACATGTTGGTTCTTTGTTTGATTAAATCCATATCTAAATAAGGGGAGGAGTTCTAACTCCCTTTATCTATTACTGTATACTTGGAAGCATCTTAGATTCTGCTTTGACTAGTGCTGGGGTTCACTCCCTATCAATAAAGGATTCCTTTTGAAATATCTAGCTTTCAGAAGTTCATTCTTTTCGGTTGAAGGGAAAAAGTCCATTGTTTACATAAAGCAGAATCTGCAAAAGAGGTCAACCCAGAGAGGAATTTTTTTTTAAAAAAAACTTCACTCTCCCGAGGGGACCCTGCAAAAATGTCTGAATATAGCAAGGAGCAAGGCGAAGCTGAATGCTGGGGAGAAACTCTGACAACTACCCAGCCAGACACTGACTTTGTGTACCCCATCAAAGACAGTGAAGCTACCTGCAAAAACTCCACAAAGCCCCAGTGGTCTATAGGCGTAGGAAAGAGAGACAGCTGGGATGGAAGAACCAAGGGAGTAACCCTCACCCAGGGTAACCGTAAACCCAGGTGGAAAATGGAGCTGGAGGCCCTCTCTGATCAGGAAGAATAGGTCAAGGAACCATGGCAGATGACCAACTGAAATGGTACATAAATCACCTTGCGAGGGATGCCCTGGAGGACCTCAATGTGAGGGATGAACCAGGTTGCCAACACAGGAGAGCGAGTGAACCAGAAAGTGAGAAAACCATCACCCCTGATCCTGCTGAGAATGATCGGGCATTGGAACAAGCTGGAGGACCAAAAGCCATACCAAGTACTCGACCTCTTGCCACCCCAGAGCAGGGAATTAACACTGACCAACCCAGAGACATACAACTGCAGAGAAAGATCCCGCCCTTGGGGGTAAAATTCTATGGGGACCCCCAGAAACTGGGATTTTTCCTGGCGCAAGTCATCATCTACATGCAAGAATACAGGTGGAATTTCACAACCCAGGGGGCCCGAGTACAAGTCGTTACCCTGGCCCTAGAAGGTGCAGCAGCCAGATGGATGGTGACTCTCCACAACGTCAATGCCCCAGAACTGAGGGACCTCAATCGATTCATGACAGCCCTACACCACAACTTCAAAGACCCCCTCGCCGATAGAAAAGCCCACGACTGCATTAGAGTTGTAAAGCAAGGCCATTGCCCAGTAGCTGAGTAGCTGAGGAATTTTGTGACCTGGCCGGCCGAGTCAACTGGCTAGAAGATATCCTAGATGGACTCAATGATGGACTCAATGATGACCTGCCTGGACTGTGGGGACCCAAACCTCCTGCATGAATGGTACCTGATGGCAGGGGAGGCAGAGATAGACATGACCTGTAACCAGTACCGCAGTGGCAAACCTTGGAGAAGATCCCCACCCCAGGGAAAGCGGGAATTATTCAAACCCCAAACCACCATGACTCCAAGACCATCTGGCTGCTTTAAGTGTGAAAAGAAGGGACACCGCATAGCAGAATGCCATTTGAAAACCCCTCCCAGAAAGTCAGAGCACCCATCAGGGGAAAACCTGGAACATCCAACCCTTGAGGAAAGGAAACTGGCCTGAGAAACCAAGAAGCTGTGAGGTTCTGGTCCCCCCCAACCCAGAGGAAAAATCCCCAATGCTCCAAGGAGACCCGAGCCAGTCTGAAAGTGATCCGGAAGATGACCCACTGGTAAGCAACCCAATTGAACCAATCACTCTACGTCTAAGACTGTTTATCCCCAGCTGAGGGAAGGGGGAAGAAGTTGCAGTGTTACTGGATTCGGGATGCACCTGATGCCTCTAGCAGAGAAATTGGGAATCCAACTTAAAAAATTGGAAAATCCCATCGCTTTTTGCCAATTAGATGGAACTATAGCGGGGGGGGGGGGGCAGCTAGGTTTGCCACCGAACCTGGAAATAAGACTAGGAAACCATAGTGAGATGCTCACATTCATTGTAGCCCCAGAAATGGAAGGCCACTAGTCCGAAGTATCACATGGCTACGGAAGTGGTATCCAAAAATAAATTGGAGGAGAAGAACCGTGCATTTCCAGAAACACGTAGCATTTGAAAATAGCCCAGTGGAAAGGGAAAAATGGAGACAGGGAACCAGCCATGGCTGGTCAGCCGGCTGAACCCATTAACATCCCCAACGAGTACCAGGATTTAGCCCAAGCATTTAGCAAGGAGACTTCTGATGAATTCCCACCCCATCGCACTACAGACTGCGCTATTGAAATCCTACCATGGGCTAAACTTCCAAAACCACAAATGTCCCCCAGAGAACTAAAAGAACTCAGAGCATTTATCAATAAAAATCTAAAAAGGGGCTTCATTGAACCTACCCAACCAAAAATAGCAGCCCCAGTATTATTCCGTGAAAAGAAAGATGGCTCTTTGCATCTATGTGTGAATTACAAAAATTTAAATGCCATCAGTGTGGAAAATATGTACCCACTCCCCCTCATGAAGGACATGTTAACCCACCTCTCTAAAGGAAACATTTTTCAAAGTTAGACCTATGAGAGGCATACCGCATCAGAATAAGAGAAGGGGATGAGTGGAAGATGGCTTTTAATATCACATTGGGATGCTACCAATTTAAAGTGCTCCCTTTTGGATTACAAGGAGCACCTGCTGTGTTCATGCAATTAATTAATGAGACCATGAATTTTTGTACAAAGGGTTCTCGTTTATCTCGATGATATTTTAATCTACACCAAAACAAAAGAACACATCAATTATTCCAAGCAGTTCTCACAAAACTCCTAAATGCCAAACTATATGCAAAACTCTCTAATATGAATTCCACCAAGAAAAAACAAGGGAATAGAGTTGGACCCACAAAAAGTAAAAGCTGTCATCAATTGGGTGCCGCCCCATACTCAAAAACAACTGCAAAGCTTCCTGGGTTTTGCAAACTTTTACCACCAGTTCATTCCAGCTTTTGCAAATATCGCCCTCCCCATCACAAACTTGTTAAAAATGAAAAGGGGAGAGAAACTCAAACCATGGTAACCCCTTACCTGGATGATGGAATGCCAAGCAGCATTCGAAAAACTTAAACAACAGTTCTCAGCAGAACCAATCCTGAAACACCCAGACCTTGAACAACCATTTGTCATCCAAGCCGACGCTAGCAATGTAGCAGTTGGAGCAATTCTACTCCAAAAGAATGGACGTGGACAGTTACAACCATGTGCTTATACTTCCAAGAAACTGACAGAAACCAAGCAAAGTTGGGCCATATGAAGAGGCATATGCTGGGCGATGGGCACTTCTCACATAGAGACATTTCCTAGAAGGGAACCAAATCCCCTTTGAAGTCTGGACTGATCATAAAAATCTAGAAGCCCTGAAAACTCTACGGAAACTCTCAGAAAAACAAGCAAGGTGGGATCAATATTTTAAAGGGTTTAATTTCACTCTCAAATATCTCCCAGGGTGAAAAAATTTCTTGGCAGATGCCTGTCCAGGAAACCCCAATACAACAGCAAAAAGATTGAAGTTATAAAACCCATGATCCAACCAACCCAAATTGCAGCCAAAGTAATTACCTGGGCACAAGAGAAGAAAGAATCACTGACTGACAATGCAACAACTTCAATATTTAAGGAGGTGCTACTTAAGGATGACTGGCTCCAGGCTAACAAAGACACTTGCTTACTCAAAGATGGGCTAGCCTGGGTAGAAAACAAATTTTACGTCCCTACCAGCCAGAGGAAGTCATGAAACGTTGCCATGACTCAGAAATAGCGGGACACTTTGGTTTTGTAAAAACCCTGCACCTCATCAAAAGACAATTTTGGTGGCCATCTCTCAAAAAGGATATTGAAAACTATGTTGCTAGTTGCCCCATCTGTGCTGCTGCAAAAAGAAGACAAGAAAAATCTCCTGGACTTTTACAAACAGTGGCAGAACCTTCAGCACCCTGGAAAGAGATCTCTATGGACTTCGTAGTGGAGCTCCCTGAAAGTGCAGGAAATACTGTCATTTGGGTTGTAACTGATCTTTTTTCAAAACAGGTTCATTTTGTACCATGCCAAAAGATCCCAACAGCCAAGGCCTTGGCAAAGATGTTTTTAATACACATTTATCGCCTTCATGGAGCTCCCCAATGGATTATCTCAGATAGGGGTGTACAATTCACATCCACATTTTGGTGGGAGTTTTTAAACCAATAAGGCTCCATCCAGGGGTTTTGTCATCGTCCAATCACCCCCAGACTAACAGCAGAGCTGAACGATCGAACAGCGTATTAGAACAAAAGTTAAGATGCTTTATTAATTACCAACAGGACAATTGGACTGACCTCCTTCCTTTTGCAGAGGTAGCATACAACAATTCGGTCCACAGCAGCACTGGTTTCACCCCATTCCAGGTAGCCACAGTCCAAGAATTCAACCCCATGCCAGAACTACCCACCAAGAAACCTGAAATTCCCTCCCTTAAGGAGTGGTTAAATAATTTGCAAGCCACTTGGGCAGTGATCAGACTAGCTTTACAAGAGGCTAGAGCAGCTTTTAAAGCTCAAGCAGACAAAAAACAGCTGTGATCCTAAACCATTCAAAGTTGGGGACCGGGGTATATTTGTCCACAAAATTCCTAAAATTGTTGCAACCCTCTAAGAAACTGGGAGCTAAATTCATTGGGCCATTTCCCATCTCCAGAATTATTAATCCTGTTACGGTAGAGCTTCTATTTCTCAAAACACTTAGACAGGTTCATCCAGTATTTCACTGTAGCCTACTCAAACCAGAGATCGCTTCGAACCTTAGACTCCCCCTTCCCACACCTCCAACTCCCATTATGGTACATGGGGAACAACATTTTGAAATTTGATTTGCGCACTCACCATGGATCCACACAATATTTAGTAGCTTGGAAACACCTTCCTTCCTCAGAAAATGAGTGGATAGCCAAATGACATGTAAAAGCACCCACATTACTATGGAAGTTCCACCTGAAATACCCTCACAAACCATCCTAAGTTGTAAATGTAACATATGTTTTATGGCTTCCAGGTGGATTTATCAAATTTTTGAGGAGGGCAGTATGTCAGATCCATATATCTGCCATTCTTCAATGGAAGAAGAAGGGGGGAAGTTGGTACAAGTAATCCTTTTTGATGTAACTTGAATATATTAAATCTTATATTGAATCTTATAACTTGCACATGATATACAACTGGATGATTGGAACCAGATGTCTAGAAACTTGTCATCTCTTGGAGAGATAGCAAGAGGAGAAGGGACCATAAAAATTCCAGCTCTGGAAGATACCCCTGGGAAACTCTTCTAAGATACGTTCCCAGAGAAGGGGAGGGGGGAATTAATATGTCGGTTCTTTGTTGACTACATCCACATCTAAATAAGGGGAGGGGTTCTAACTCCCTTTATTACCGTATGCCTGGAAGCATCTTAGATTCTGTTTTGACTAGTACTGGATTCATTTCCTTACAATAAAGAATTACTTTTGAAATACCTGGCTTTCAGAAGTTCATTCTTTTCGGTTGAAGGGGAAAAGTCCAGTGCTTATAGGGAGCTTCATCACTGGAGACTTCCAGGAAGAGATTGGACTGCTATTTGTCAGAAATGGTGTAGAGACTCCTGTTTGGAGGGGGTTGAACTAGATGACCTACAAAGTCCCTTCATGAATTTCTTAAGGTGCCAAAGTTAGTTCTTATCTTCTGAACACTATAATGATTCTCTTTTTCATTTTGCTTTGTTTTTGAATGAATATAGGTGCTGATTTTCTAGAGGAACACATGTTTGAGATCCAAACTCTCTGCCAGCGTCTAGAGAAGTCCATCTATACCAATGACCTTTTGCGGGAACAATTGGAAATATATCTCACCTCAATGGCAAAGAGCAATGGTGCGAGAGAAGCAGAATCATCTGTTATTGTAGTGTCAGAGATAACATGCATGTGCTATCATCAGTACCTAGATCTTATCTCCATTTTTATCTATCACCTAGTTCAACTTAACAGAAAAAAAATAAAGTGGTTTAATGGTATAAATAAGAAGATTACAATTGGCAACATATTTTGATAAATACAAATTTATTTATTTGATTTGATTTGATTTGTCGATCGCTTACAAGATAATAGGTATAAGTATAAACATGAGTCAGAATACAAGAAATAGGTACGAATAAATGGGGACAATAGGACAGGGACGGTAGGCATGATTGTGCACTTATGCATATCCCTTACAGACCTCTTAGGAATGGGGTGAAGTCAATAGTGGATAGTTTAAGGTTAAAGGAGTGGGGGTTATAGGATGTAACAACAGAGTCAGGTAGTGCATTCCAGGCATTGACCACTCTTTTGCTCATACTTCCTGCAATCAAGTTTGGGGCGGTTTACATTGAGTTTGTATCTATTGTGTGCTCTTGTATTGTTGCAGTTGAAGCTGAAGTAGTCATTGACTGGTAGGACATTGTAGCAGATAATTTTGTGTGCTACGCTTAAGTCTAACCATAGGTGGCGTAGTTCAAGGTTGTCCAAGCCCAAAATTTCAAGCCTGGTGATATAGGGTATTCTGTTACAAGCAGAGGAGTGTAGTACTCTTCTTGTGAAATATTTCTGGACTCGCTCAATTGTATTAATGTCCGATATACAGTGAGGATTCCAGGCTGATAAGCTGTATTTGAGTATTGGTCTAGCAAAAGTTTTGTATGCTCTAGTTAGCAATTCAATATTTCCAAAGGAAATATTCATAAGATAGATAGATTCATAGATTCATAAGATTAGATTTATAACTCTTAATCCCTTTTTGGCAATGCTGTTATAGTGAGCTCTGGCGCTTAGGTCATTTGATATGAGTACTCCAAGATCCTTGACAGAGTACTAAATTAATAGTTACTGTTATTAAAGTTGTTAAAATTGAAAGTTATTAGATATTTTGAAAGTGCCTGGCCAATGAAGAATTTTATGAAGTTATGTGTGGGACTGCCACTTTAACTTCATTTTCATTAAAAAGCAGTGCTACAAAGGTTTAAGTATGGAAACATGCTTAGTCTTTAGTATTTTGAGTCACATAATTTGAGTACAAAAATCTAGTAAAGAAAAACCATTCTATTTTGTGCCTACAAATAAAGTTTTATTACATCCAACCATTAGGAGGGCAAGTGATTTCTGAATTCTGAGCTCTTTTAATGATTGCCTTCTATTTTATTTTATTTATTTGTCGAGCATGTATTGGATAACATATAAGTATAAACATGAATATTAATACATGAAATGGATAAGAATAAAAGCGAACATTAGGACAGGGACAGTAGGCACATTGATGTGCTTATGCACACTCCTTAGAAGACCTCTTAGGAATGGAGTGAGGTCAAGAGTAGACAGTCTAAGACTGAAGTTTTTGGGGTTTGGGGAAGAAACCACAGAGTCAGGTAGAGTATTCCAGGCATCGACCACTTTGTTGTTGAAGTCATATTTCCTGCAATCGAGTTTGGTGCGGTTTACCTTGAGTTTGTATCTATTATGTGCTCGTGTATTGTTGTGGTGAAGTTGAAGTAGTCATTGATGAGTAGGACATTGCAATGGATAATTTTGTGTACTATGCTTAAGTCAGACCAAAGTCGATGTAGTTCTACGTTGTCTAAGCCTAAAATTTCAAGTCTGGTGGCATAAGGTATTCTGTTACAAGTAGAGGAGTGGAGGACTCTTCTTGTGAAATATCTCTGGAATCTCTCAATTGTGTTAATGTTCAATATGCAATGTGGGTTCCAGACTGATGAGCTGTATTCAAGAATTGGTTTAGCAAATGTTTTGTACACTCTAGTTAGTAGTATAATATTACTGGAGAAAAAGCTACAGAGGATTAGATTTACTACTCTTAATGCCTTTTTGGCTATGTTGTTACAGTGAGCTCTAGCACTTAGATCATTAGAGATGAGTACTCCAAGGTCCTTGACAGAGTGGGGGTCATCTACAAGGTCATGTTCATTTAGCTTGTATTTTATTTTCTGATTTTTTTGCCAATATGTAAGACAGAGCATTTGTTTGTTGAGATTTGAAGTTGTCACTTGTTGTCTATTCATTAATTTTGTTACTTACTAGCATATCAACTTACAGTACTTGTAAAATTTAGCTATTGGAAAGATCGAACATCTAGAAAGCAACATTCTTATGCCAGCAACACTTCCAAGCAGACATAATCCAGCTATTTTGTGTTTTTTTTTCCTAATTGAAGAATTTTAAATTATGAAGGAGAAAAATGATGACAAAATGGAACAGAAGATAGTATTTGAATGCTTCCATTCTCCTTCTCCTTCCCAATATCAAGTGATTTTTGCTTGAATCAAAAACTTTTCCTGAGTAGCCTCTTATTTCTTTTACAACTATTTCGGTGGGATCATGAGGGATCAGTAGAGAACTCTTTTAATATATCGATATATTATAAGACTTAATAAGCTCATGTATTATAAGATCACCTCAGATAGCTCTCTCAATTCTCAGAGTTAGAGCACCTGCAGAAGGCTCAGCTTGAGTTACATTCAAAACTCCAAGATGGCAAGATGAAGCTGGAATGGCAGCGGATTGAGCGGCAGCAACTACAGGAAGACATTCAGAGCAAGCAACAAGATCTTGTACAGCTTCAAAAGGAGGTCATGGCTTTACAAATGAACAATTCTAGGTGAGCTAAAGCTGGTGGGAATCTGCTGAAAAAAGGGCATAGAAAAGGGTATCACAATTAGACGCATTTATGAAACTCACTGACTGGATGGCCAGAATTCTCTTCCACTGCTGCTTTTAGTGATGTGCATCTTCATAATAAAAACTGGTCTGGCAATTCAATGACTTAAAAAAATTATCGTGGCAGAAGTTTATTGAGGATCACAATTCAACCACAGCATTTAATCCATAAAATATTTTGAATAATAATGTTATTTCTACAGTGTCATTAAATTCCTTGAGAATCCAGATGGATTCATAACTGGCTGACAAACCACACTCAATGTGTAGCCCTTAATGGAACTACCTCTACAAAGAGGGAAGAGAGCAGTGGTATATCCCAAGGTTCTGTTTTAGGCCCAGTACTATTTAATTATCTTCATATATGATCTAATGAGGAAATAGAAAGGAAACTCATCAAATTTGCTGGCAACACTAAACTGCCAGGTATAGCCAGTTAGGCTCAAGATCCAGATGGATCTCAACAGACCTCAACAGACTTGAACACTGGGCCCTATCTAACAAAATGAAATTCAATGTAGAGAAAAGGAAGGTTTTACACTTTGTCAAAAAATGTATAGGTACAGTTTAGGTGAAATCTGGCTCAACAGCAATAACTGTGAGAAAGGATCCCGGGGCTCTAGTGGATAATCATTTAAATATGAGCCAGTAATGTGTGGCGGCAGCTAAAAAAGCCAATGTAATCCTAGGCTGCATTAACAGAGGGATAGAATCAAGAACACATGAAGCATTAGTAGCACTAATCCTTAGTAAGATCTCACTTAGAACATTGTGTCTAGTTTTAATCACATATTATAGAAAAGAGTACAGAAAAGAACAACTAAGATGAATAGGGGCCTGGAGACTAAAACATATGAAGAACCTTTGCAGGCATTGGTTATATCTAGTATAGTGAAAAGAGATACTTAGGGGTGACATGATAACAGTGTTTCAATATTTGAGGGGCTGCCACAAGGTCAACCTATTTCTCAAAGCATTAGAAGGCAAGGCAAGAAACACTGGTTGGATAATCAAGGAGAGAAGCAACCTAGAACTAAGCAGAAAATTCCCAACAATGAGAACAATTAACCAGTGGAACGGTTTGCTTTCAGAAGTTGTGGGTACTCCATCACTCTTTCAAGAAGACACTGGACAACAGCTTGTATGAATGAGCAGTGAGTTGGACTAGAAGACCTCCAAGTTTCCTTCCAACTCTGTTATTCTGATGTTCTGTTATTTTTGGTTTTATTCTTAGATAGTTCTTGAAAGGATTTCTTTAATAGACCTTTTGGTAGAAATTAATTTATCGGCTTATTTCTTCTAAAAACAGTTATTAAACATAGACTTAGGAAAAAATAACTGGAGAAAACAGACAAAAGAAAGAAGTGAAATAAAAAATAAGAATGGACTAACATCCATTTTTGTGACTTCTATGTGAATCATTTTGAAATAGCATTGCTCTCCACAAGCATCTGAAAGGAGAATGAAGAATATATTTCTATAGGGCATTACTGCAGGGGTGGGATTCAAATCTTTTAACAACCTGTTCTGTGAGCATGGCTTAATTTGTGGATGTGCTTGGTGGTTATGTGACTGGGTTGGCGCGGCTTGCTGACTGGGCATGGTTTGGTAACTAGATGGGCATGGTTTGGTAGTCACGTGACCGGCTGGGCTTGGCTGTCATGTGACTGGGTGGGTGTGGCCAGGTGAGTGGCAAACCAAATACAAGTGGTCCTTGCTTAATGGCTGGTTGCTTAGCAAGTGTTTTAATTTATGACTGACCTCCCCAGAGCTACTTGACCTGTTTTTGGAGTTTTGACAGCCATGCACACACACACACACACACACACACACACACACCCTTCCAACCCTGCTATTCTATGATTCTGTAAGGATCTCCTGCTGAAGCAGGGGGTTGGACTAGAAGATGACCTCCGAGATCCCTTGCAGGCCAGCCCTAGATTGCTGTGCTGTTACAAAGAGTCTTCTGAAGCCAGGGCTTGTGTCCTTCTTTCCTCTCTTTTTTTCTCGCTCCCTCCCTCCCTCCTTCCATGTATCTATCCATCCAGCCATATATCTCATTCACTTTCTCCTCCCTTTCTTTCTTTCTTTCTTTCTGTCCCTTCCTTCCATCCCCCCTTTCTTTTTCTATCCCTTTTCTTCCTTTCTCTTTCCCTTTTCTCTTTATTTCTTTGTCTCTTCCTTCTCTCTCTTTCTCTTTCCCCCCCTCTCTCTCATTTTTTCCTCTCTTTCTCTTTCTCTCTCTTTCTTTCTTTTTCTCTCTCATTCCCTCTCTTTCTCTCTTTCTCTATCCCTTCCCTTCCTCCTTCCCTCTCTCCTCCTAAAGCTAGGAGATCCACCTGAAACCCCCCCCCACACACACACACACACACTACCCGGCAGTGTCACTCATGATGAGGGTTCTTCCTGGCCAGTCTCCCAGAGTCCCAGGTACTGGGTGTGATTGTCCATTTACACTGGTCCTGCATTGCCCGGAAAAGCCGGCAGGCAAGGCTTCCAGGTCCAACAAAGGGGACGTAGGTGGGACTTCCTTCCCTCCCTCTTTTGGGGAAAGGAAAGGGCCCAGCTGGGAACTTCAAGCAAGGTGTGCACTGCAGCCTCGCCCACCCCACCAGCAGCTCTGGGTTAGGCAGCAGTTTGGGCTTTCCCAATTGCCTCCAAACTTACCTTCCTCCCGTGGCTGGTAGCAGAGGGTAAGGTGAACCAGCCAGGGCAGAGCCATTACCAGTCGGCTCCCCACCAGCCCACATCTCATCCCTTGCTCAGATTCTTTGCAGCTGCTGAGCTCGCAGCTGCCGAGGAGTACGGAAGGCAACCAGGAAGCACAAGGCTACATCCCCACATCGCCCCTGGCAGAGGTAAGGGGTGAGAGGCAAAGGGGCAATGCAGGCTGGGAGGCATAGCGTAGTGCTCCCTGGTCACCCACCCCACCCCCACCCCTTGCAGGCAAGGTCTAACAGCTGCAGAGAATCCAGGCAGGGGACAAGATGCAAGCTGATGGAGACCCGAGCAGCGATGGGTCACTTTCCTCTCTGCCACCAGCAAGCCAGGTAAGCTCAAGGCTGGGGACAGTGGTGTGCACTGTAGCTTTACCCACCCTGCTGGCAGGTCTGGGCTAGGCAGCAGTTTGGGCTTTCCCGACTGCCTGCAACCTTCTTTCCTCCTGCGGCTGGTGGCAGAGGGAAAGGTGAGCCAGCCAAGGCAGGGCCATCGCCACTTGGATCCCTGGCAGCTCGCATCTCATCCCTTGCTCGGATTCTCCACAGCTGCTGGGGCTTGCGGCTACTTGGGGGGGAGGTGACCAGAAAGCATGAGGCTACACTGCCCGCATTGCCCTTCTGCCACCCATCCCTCCCTCACTAGGCCAAGCGTTTTAGCTGAGTGCGGGGGGCAACCAGGAAGCATGAGGCTACACCGCCCTCATTGCCACTAGCAGAGGAAAGGGGTGGCAGGTAGAGGGGCAATGTGGGCTTGGTGGCATAGCATCGTGCTCCCTGGTCATCCCCCTGCCCTCACTCCTAGCAGGCAAGGCCCAGCAGCTATGGAGAATCCAGGTGGGGGCCAAGATGCAGGCTGGTGGGAACCTGAGCAGCAACGGATCAGCCCTGGCTCACCTTCCTCTCTGCCACCAGCAAGCAAGGTAAGCTGGAGGCTGGGGTCAGTGGGTGGGGGGAAGCTTGCTAGGCCATGAGTTCTGCATGCTGCAGCACTGGTGGCTAAGCAAGCCAGACAGCCACGACGGTTGGAGGGGAAGCTTGCTAGGACACAAGCGCCACATGGGATGGAGCCATGGTGCTGGTGGCTAAGCAAGCCAGACAGGGATGGTTGGGGGGGAACTAGCTAGGCCACAAACACTGAGGGCAGTGGCGGTATGGCGGTGGTGGCCTTGGCCAGCCTGGGAGTCAGGACTCAACTGGGGCTTGTGGTGGTGGTGGCTGTAAAGGTGAGGGCAGCAGCAATAGCACAATGGTGGCAGTCTAGGCTGGCCCAGGAGTTGGGACTCAACTGGGACTGGCGATGGCAGCAGCATGTAGGTGACTGGGGCTTGCGGAGCCTCACTCACCTAGGGAGATCATGGCGGAAGGCAGACAGCAATGGCTGGCAGGCAGGCAGGTGGGTGGGCAAAGACAGACTGCAGTCAGTGATGGTGCATGGCCAAGATAAGGAGGGGCAGGGCGAGGCAGGTGGAGAAAGAATGCAGTGATTGTTGTGCATCTGCGCAATGTTGGGAGTGACTAGGCAAAGAGTGGAGAAGCAAGTGGAGAGGGGCATGGCCAGCTAAGGGCCTGATTTACCAGTTCTCTGAACTAATGAGAATCATAACAACCGATTCTACCAAACCAGTCTGAACCGGTAGAATCCCACCCCTGCATTCCTGCAAAAATTCCACAATTGCTCAGTGAGCTTCTTCTTGGCTGCAAGTTTGGGCTTTCTCCATCTTTCTGGCTATATGAACTTCCCAAAGTACAGGGATGAGGAACTTCAAAGGGCAGAAACTATGTGAGATAAGGGATTCTTTGGGTGATGTAATTTAATCTGTCCACAGTTTTTGTTGTTAAAAGAAATCCACTGATAACATTATTCAGATTTAAATCATTTGAGTCAGATTTGCAGTCTTCCCTTTAGGAATTTATCGCAATGCTTAATAAATACCCCATTTGTCTAGGATAGTTTGAGAATTCCTGCCCAGGAAAGGGTGTTCCGGGACAGGAATCCCAGGAATAGAATTCTCTTCTAATCCGATGATTCTGTCTGTGAGGGATTGCAGTGTCTTTCCATGAGACTTCAGTGATATCTTCAGTGTGCAGATTTTGGCAGAACATTAGAGCAGTGCAGTAACATGACAGTTTAGCCAACAACAGAAACCTCAGTCATGACTCCTGTTTGTGGGTGGGGGGATTTTTGCAGGCTTCAACACAGAATGATAATGCTTCAGCAGCAGTGTAAAGAAAACAGAACACTCTTCCAGACCCAGCAAGCTGAATTATGTGTCTATGAAGCACAGCATGGACCACTGCAAAAGGCAGTCTCTGGTATGTCCTTACTCCTCCCCCTCTAGCTTTGTTACTATACTACAGGATATAATGCAGCGGCCCGCGTGGTTTTATGCAGACCCCGGTGTGCAAATGTGTCACCTCTCCTGCAGGAGCTGCATTGATTGCCAATTTGCTTCTGGGTGCAATTCAAGGTACTGGTTGTCACCTTTAAAGCCCTTCATGGCTTGGGTCCGGATTATCTGAGGAAATCTCTTGCCAGTGACATCTACCCGACCCATTAGAGTGAGGCGGCAGGGAATATTGCGGGTCCCACCCCTGAGGGAGATACACCTGGTAGGACCTAGAAGAAAAGCCTTCTCCATGGTGGCTCCGTCTCTCTAGAGCATCATTCCCCCAGAGATTAGAATGGTCCCCTCATTTAATACTATTCCAAAAGGCACTGAAGACTTGGTTTTGCCAGCGGGCCTCGGGAACCCAGAAAGGGATGAAATTCATCAAATGGGTAGTGTGATCTGCTGTCGTTGGGGTAGGGGGTGGGAGTTGGTTTTTGTTTGTTTTGTTTTTTTGTTTTCCCAATTTTTGTTCTATTGTACTTTACTAATTTATCTGATTCTTTTTATTAGTTTTTATTGTTTTTATTTTTATTTTTTGTTTTAAATATGATTTTACATTGTGTAAGCCGCCTCGAGTTGCCATGGGCGAATAGGCGGCAATATAAATCAATCAATCAATCAATCAAATAAATAAATAAATAAATAAATATTAAGTTAAAATATTCTAAGATTTCAGAAAGCAGCAGGTCCAGCTGAAGTTTCCTGCACAAATTGCTATACTTCTCTTCTTTTTGTGGTTGTAGAAAACTGCAACTGAGTCACTGTTCAGGAACTATAGTTGCTGATGCCAGAGCAATCCAGAACTGTAACTACCAACCTAGACTGACAGCATGGTTCTTTCTTTGTAGGGACGCATAAGCTGCTGCTGACAGAAGATGTGAAGAACCAAGGAATTCATGTCATAGGATACCTTCAGGACTATAATACTCTTAAGAAACAGATTTTGGATGCTAAGACTTGGATCCACCAAATGGCATCACTTCTGCGGTCTGACCTGAAACCACAGGACAACATGGTAACTGGGAAGGTTTGGTTGCTGAGAACAGAGTAGTCTTTCACTGAGTTTTAAATTCCTCAAGGGTTCCTTCTTTCACCACTGGAAACAGTTTTTGCCAATATTCTGAATATATTATAATATGGATTCTAATAATTCATAATCCATCTCCATATTATTGGGAATGGTGCACTACTGAGCTCTTTCAAGCAAACAATGGTAAACTTCTAACCCAAGAGTGAGAAAACCATAGTCCCTTGCCAGAAGGAGGAAGGAAATATCAAACGCTACCAAGAAAGTCAGTGAGGAAAATAATATAAGATATTTGCATTAACCAACCTCTCTATTTTCACAGATTTTCTGCCAAAAAAACATCAAGAAATTACTTGTCCATACCAGTACTTTGCATCAGATCCTGGAGAAGTCAACTTCCCTCCTTACAATGTTTTGGAGAGCACCACCTCCCATGCCTCTCAGCTCAGCTCAAATAAGGCAACACACAAAGGGAAGTATCTTGCTATTACTGCAGAGCTGTTTCTCCCATTGGAAAATTTGAGGTGACAATTTGATTGGCCTAGATAAATAATAGCTGAAAATCCATCTCAATATTGTAGAATTCTAAAAACCTTTCCCAGTCCAGTTTAAATAGTGCTGATTGGGCTTTTCCATCTATGACAGTATATTGCAAGCCCCTCCCCATACCCAACGATAATAGGGTGTTTGGAAACCAACCATTTTTCCAGCTTGTGACCTGTGTACTAATCCTAGAGCTGTGTCCTTTGATAAGAACATGCCTCTTCGCCTCTATACTCCTCAAGATGGTTTATCTCCCTTCCTCTTTTACTCAGAACCCTTTAGCTTTTTAGATGACTCAGGATGATTTCCAAGTGCCCCTTACTTGCATCCCATTCAGTGGTGGGATTCAAAAATTTTCACTACCGGTTCTGTGAACGTGGCTTGGTGTGTGTGACTTGGTGGGTGTGACTGGATGGTCATGTGACTGAGTGTGCGTGGCCAACTCGACATCACTCAGGGCAAGGTGGGACAGCACCTTGGCCATGCCCACTCAATCACATGACCGATGCTGCAGAGACAGGGCAATTTCCTATGTATCTTTCCCCCCCCCTTGGACTGACAAAATAAAAGCCCATCTAAAGATGGGGACTGCCTGCTGAGTCTTCCTCCCAAATGGGTTTTGTTTTGGGATGGTTTTTTTTTTGTTTTGCCAGAAGCCCCTTGGAGATGCCCTATTTTTTACCGAACAATTTCTGCACCACCAAATCTTACTGTACCTTGTTGCTGCGGTGCTGCTTGTTGCTGCTGTGGGTGCTGCTGCAGCCATCAGGCTGCCCAAGTAAAGAACTGCACCAGCTCAGGGTGAATGTGAGGAGCAAGAGGGGAAGCCAAAGCACTCACTCCATAGCAGCCAACTTTGCGCTCTCTCACTCCAATGTGCGCTTTCCCACTCCGGTTCGATACTCCCAGTGAGTTCAAGGAATGTGAAGGGAGGGAGACACGGTGCCTATGAGGAAAAGAGGAGGAGGTGAAGCCCTGGCTATCACCCGGGAGGGAACTGCAGAGGGACATACCCCTGTCGTTCTTGCCACTGCTACTTTTGCTCTTGGCTTCTTCCATGTGAGGGGGTATTTTGGCATGCAGTGGGGATAAAAGTACAACTGCTCAGTCTCTCACCTACAAAAACGAGGATGGGAGTCTTTCCAAGCAAGCCACAACAAGCAGCAAAAGAGTCTAAAACTAGGGTGCTCTTAAAGTCAATCTTGAAGAGCTGGAAGACATTTTGTTGGATTGCTGCCGAACTCATTGTTGGGAGAGGTATAGCCCCTGAATACATGAGAAACCTTAGGCCAAGTTCTTTTAAAGTTCAGACAAGTCCTCCTTCTTGGCCTCAAACATACATAAAGAGCAAACACGCACACACCTCACAGTGCCGGAGCAACTTGCCCATGCACTGTCTCATCAAAGAAGGTCCCGGTGCTATGAGGTGTGTGTGTCTTTGCTCTGTGTGTATGTTTAAGGCCAAGACAGAGGAGATGACTTGACTGAACTTTTTCTGCTTCGGAAGCTGCTCGGAAGGCAGCCGCCGTGGCCTGTCCCTTTATAGTTCCCTCCCTCTCCAGCCACCTGGCTTCAGTGTGCAGAGTGACTGGGACCAGGAGAGTCGAGCCCTTTTCCTTTGGGCTGCCTTTGCACAGTCGGATGGTATGCAGCATCGTAGTACCTTAAAGGAACAGACTGCAGCGGCTGCCTTCTGAACAGCTCTGCTGCAAAGGGAGGCAGGAAAGTTCAGTTAAGTCTTCTCCTCCTTCTCAGGCGTACACTCAGAGCGTGCACACATTTCATCTTGCCGGAATCTTTTGAGAGGAGACGGCATGTGGGCGAGTCCCTCTGGTGAAGCAGGCTGTTTTCCTGGCCAAGTCTAGCCATGAGCAACAGCAGCAGGCAATGGGGTTCACGTGTGCAGCTGATGCAAAGAACTGGGCGGTGACGGTGACGATGGGACTTCAGGCCTCTTTTTTGGCCTGTAGTTTTCAGTATTTTTGGTGCAAGAAGCCTGCAGCCGCCATCTCTTTTTCAGTACAAGAAGCCTTCAGCCGCCGCCTCTTTGCCAGCTGGAATGGAGCCGGCAGTGGCTGGAGGCTTCTTGTGCCAAAAACTACTGGCGGCTGGAGGCTTCTCACGAAAGGTGGCTAAGTCTCACCGTGTCCCCCCCAACAAGGTGGTCCTTCAGAACAGAAGGTGAGCAAGGTGAAGGCTGAGAGGGCAGCATGTGGGTGGAGGCCCTGGGGAAGGCTAGAGCCAGGGACTGGTGCATTTCCTGACCCAAGACAGAGGGTGAGCAGGTGGCATGTGGACAGAGGCCCCGGGGAAGGGGGCACGTCTCCTGACCCAAGGCGGAGAGCGGGCGGGTGGCATGCAGGTGGAAGAATGGCAAGAGCCAGGTCCAAAGGGTGGCTGAGCTTCACTGTGTCTACCCTGAGGCGGCAGCCTAGGCCAGCCCAGGAGTCAGCACTTGACCAAGGCTTGTGGCAGTGGAGGGAGGTAGGTAGTCTGGGCAGGGAGTCGACTCGATTAGGGCTTGCGGTAGCCTAGGCTGGGCAGGGAGTCAACTCAACTGGGGCTTGCTTGTAGGCTCACTCACCCAGGGAGATCAGGGCCACAGAAGGCAGCAATGGCAGATGAAGGCAGGCAGCAATGGTGGGTGAAGGTAGGCTAGTAATGGCAGATGAGCGGGCGAGATGAGGAGCGACTGGGTGGGGCGGGGTGGGGTGACTGGGGAGGGGTGAGTGGGCAGGCAGGGTGAGCAGCGAGTGGTCTGGGGCAAGTGGTGACTGGGCAGCCAGGTAGGCGGGGACAGGGCCAGCCTGAGGTGATATTGCAGGTTCTCCGAACTAATTAAAATTTTCGCTACCAATTTACTTGAACTGGTCTGAATGAGCTGAATACCACCTCTGATCCCACTGCATGTTAAAATACCAACAATTCATTAAGTGTGTTAAGAAGAATTAAGGGAATATAAGAGGGACAAGGAAGCATCATTGTTAAGCTGATACGACTTCCCCTATTCTTCAATTTGTAGTGGTATGGCAGACATGGCCCTATTTGCCCAATTCATTGCAGCCGACCATATGTTCCACATTGTTCCATCTAGAGTCTCTTGTAATCATTTTGAACAGTTTAGAGTTGCTGGGACTGAGAAACCCTTTTGTGCTATGGTAGACAAGCTCTATGACAAGAATAGGTAGGCAGTAATATGGCAGATTGATGTATGAGGAAACAAGAAAAAGGGGATACAAGAAGTCAACAGTAACACAAGAATACAAGATAAATTATGGGTATTGATGGAGATGCAAAAACCAGTGAGAATAGTACATAGAGATATAGCTTAGTAATCACAAAACAGAGAAATTAAAATGGAGAGGTAAAAGAACAGGAAACAAATAGCTCTATGCATTTTGGCTCTAGACCAGGGGTCTGCAATCTGCGGCTCTGGAGCCACATGCAGCTCTTTCGGCCCTCTGCTGCGGCTCTCTGTTGGCTGATCCACCATTGACTGGCCCCTCCCCTCCCCATCACTCCTTGTCTGGCCTGAGAAGGTAAGGGTGATGGCGGGGGATGGAGACTTGCTCCATATTGCAGAGGAGATGACTGGGTGGGAGTGAATGATATTGAGTTGGCCACACCCACCCAGTAATACCAGTAGGCTCCTGGTGTTTTCTTTTCTTTGAGAAACTAGAGCAAATGGCTCTTTGAGTGTTTAAGATTGCAGACCCCTGCTCTAGATATGCCCATCCTTAACTTCCCACTACCACCATAAATAAACTTTTACACTGGCTCAGTAACTTCTACATAGCTTACAAATATGGTATTTTAGAAGACTGGGATGAATTTTAAAATACATTCTCTTCATATACGAAACATTACAGTCCATCTAATCTTCAGAGGAATGTACACATCCAGGTTACTTGATAAAATATAAGCTCCTTCCTTTTTTAAATAATATGCAATTATTGTAGTCATCCTAAGAGATAAAATACTTGTTTTCACAGGATCAGACAGTAGATGAAGAAATCCAAATACTTAGAGCCAAGTTGGCTGTGCAAGAGAATCATGTGCAGAGTGCTAACCATATTAAAGGAAATTTGGAGAACTTTATTCTCACTCACTGTAAGTGTCCTCTTTCATGGAATGGATTGGATAGGACCAATGTCCTGCTTCTGGTACTCAAGCATCCCATGAGCATAACTCTACAGCATTAATGGGTCTGTCTGTGTGTCACAGTCTCACCCCACTATGTTTTATTCTCTGCATCTCAAACCATTCTTGAATGAGTTTGAGCCACTGAATATGCAGATGAGGGGTAGGAGTGACATATTTAACTTCCAAGTTTATAGTAGCTGCTCCTGCAGGATCTTGGGAAATTTGTGTTGGAAGGAGTGATATCTTCCTAGAATTTTTCAAGTGTCAAATGTCCAACAAGTTTGGAAATCTTTTCCACATGCCATTGAAATGGAACTGAAAATGCCTGTCTCAATCTATTCCCTGATGAAAAGAAGGAAAATTAAATCTGCTAATGAAAGTTTCAATTAGTTATAAATTAGACAAAAGGGCTAAAAAATCCTTATGAAACCCTATTTCCAAAATGACAATGGCTAAGTTTTTTGAATACAAAATTATTCATCTTCATTTGCTAAATCTATATATCAGAAAGGAACATTTCACAATGGACTTGCCAAGTTAGGCAACTAACAGAGAGATGAGTTGGGGACAAAGAAACTAATTCAAATTATGGTTGACACTTTCTTTGCTACAGTGACTGGAACATACAATGTGCTGAAGAAAGCAAGAATCAACCTGGAGGTATGTTCACTTTCACCTCTCCTTCATAAAATGCTGCTATTCCAAGACTGAAGATGGAGACAAGGAAAGCTGCCCCAGGAAATTTCCTGCCCTAGAAAGAGGAAGCCTCCAAGTTATTGAGCAAATTGTCTGCTACTATGCATTGCCTGGCCAACAAAAGTCTTAATTAACATATGAATAATCAATAATCAGTTTTGTGCTTCCCATTCTTGTTTTTTACCTACCCTTTTTTACTTTTTATCTAACAAGATATGGGCTTTTACAATCCTAAAGTTGAGCTTAGTATGCTAATATTGACTTCAAGGTGAATGTCTTCAGCAATTGATGCTGCTATACATATGCCTCAATCTTGATCTGATAAATAGGCATCCTACTTTTCTGTTCATAGGGCCATCTTTCATTTATATTTTTGTGGTCAGAGCATAAATTATAACCAAGGGTATTAGCATGTGTTAAAATAACTGCTATGAATGCTTCAGAATGGGAGGAGGGGTATTAGAAAACAAAGCCTAGTAGAAATGCTTGCATCTCTTCTTTATATCATTTAATTACAGGAGATGTCTCAGCAGCCTAAAACCATTTCTTCCATTGGCCATTGAAGAAACTGATTCATCCACACAGTCAGAAATATGGAGAAAGAAAAATAGATCCAACAGTCACTCCTAATCCACCTAAGCTTTTTCAAATCATCTCTTCATATGCTCTGCTGTTGGACTCTGGAAAATGTATTTGGAAATGCTCCAAACATTAGTGCAATACAATAACTGGACTAAAGTTATATATATGGAGTGCACAAATACACAGAGAGACTAGACTATAGCCAACATGTTATTGTTAAGAGAAAAGGATGCTGTAAGAATAGCATCCTCAGAGAAGTATCTTAGTATTTGTATGGTGCAAGAGTCTGTTTATGCTATTAGGATTAATGATCATGCATTATCATTACTATGGTTGATTGTACAATCAGCCAGATATTTAGATTGAATTTGGCATTTGAGCCCTTCACAAGGACAAGAAAATTAGATGTAATTGTTTCATGGTATTAAAAAGTATCATTGCAGGATGGATGTAAGCTCTTTCCAGTAAAGTTGCCTTTTGCAATTGAGTAATGATGATTTTGTCAGTGCTGATGGTATACAAATAGTGCTCCAGGTGTTTGAGATTGTACCCAATTATTGCAACTACCTTGCTTCAAAGGAATATGACCTTGATGCATTCTTGGCAAGGGAGACGTTGTCAGCCCGACAATAAGACACACTTATTGGATGGATTTTTTTTTTAACATCTGAATTCCCACATTTTTAAAAAAACATCCTATCTGCAATTTACAGGTGATGGAAATTGGTTCATGAATGGCATCTTATTCTCAGTATAAACAGGGGTGTACTGCCTCCTAAAGAAACAAACTTTTCATATTATTGCAAACACTGCCATTCTCTTGATATTTTAAGAGACTTTCAATGTGAGTTTTAGGCCTGAAATTGGTTTGGAGGCTTTAAGATATAATCTGGAGGAGGAAAACCCTGTGAAAAACAGCTTTTAAAATTGTCAATGAATGTATCTTTCTTTTAAGCTGCTTAAATTAAGAACTAGGAAATTTGTTTGTTTTTGACAGTAGCTTTATTTGGATAATCAATAAAAGTAGAAAGTTTGGGGAACTATGATTTATTCCTCATATTTATGTTATGGACTTGATTCCATGTTTGTTCAACAATAAACCTGAGATGTGACCTAGAGTGAAATTGTACCTTTAATTTTCTACTGATCTAAAATGATTGATTGAATCATTTAATGATGTTCAGGATGAGTCTTGAGCAAATTCATAGATTAGGACTGTATCTTCCACCTGGTTTGTCCAAACAAGGACAAAAAAAACCTTTTGGCACAAAAGAAAGTTTAACAGCTACCTACTGTTCCTCTGAGATGGAGTAATAACCTGACTAATAACCCCTAGGATGGACTATTTCAATGGACTTGACAAATGAGCAATGAGCTTGGGGGCACTTGGTATCTGTAACAGGAAGAGTTTTGTCATGTTTATCTTTAGATCACCTCATGACTGGATTGTTTTTCTGATTGTAGTCCTATATATTTTGATAGATATACCCATTCCACACAACTATGAAAGGTAGGCTCTACTTTTCTGCACTTATGAAATACTTACCCAGGAAAGTTTTTTGGCAGGTGTACTTTGTTGTTGGATTGGTCTGGTTCTTTTTTTCTTTCCAGTTTAGTCACCTGGTATCCAAGTATTTCTCTTTTAAGTATTCACCTTATTAAGATAATACTCTTAATAGTTGCTGGTACTAAATAACTTACAATTTTGTGGCACAGATTTTTTAAAAAAACTGTCCTAAAATGTTTTTGAAGTCATGGTATTAATATATTACACAAAGCCTTATTTTCTTATTTTTCTCCCAGTACCAGATAAGAGACTAAGCAAGAAGACAAGTGCAGGCTGAGAACCACATTTCTTACTTCCCAAGTTGGTCTGTGCTGTTCTCAGAGAACTCCAGCCACTAGAAATAAAAACTTTCTACTAATCACCCCAAGAAAGGGCTCTAAACTAACTCAAAGTCCAACAGGAACTTAGAATTAAGTTTATTCTTGTTTCATATTTTTATTACTTTGGCCTAAATTTTATGAATCACATTTCTTTGGTTTTTTTAAAGATTTTCTATACGTATTAAAAGTCGTCCTAGATCTCTAAATTACCTCTTAAAGATAATATTTGAATAGCATCAATTAAAGACTCTGAGTCAAAAGAGTTATTCCCCAATGGAAATGTAGGAGATATTAACAAGATAACACAAGCACCAGTTGCCACCCTATTTGTGTGCTCCAATAAGACAAGAATAGGGACTAGACTTTTTTCTCCTGCCACTGCAAGCAGGTAATGTAGTGTTTCGTATCTGAACTAGAGAAGACTCAGCTTATCCAGCTCTTCCTGATTTCAATAAATTTTTGAACAAATGATACTACATTTGCAATTAGACACAGATCATATCTGACAAGACAGACCAATTCTTGAGACAACATGAAGTGGGAGGCATAGAGTACTGGAGGCCCAACAGGAAAAAAAAGTGTTCAGAACCAGTCAAGCTATGCATGATCACAGAATTCCAAGGCTGTAATAAAGCTTGGAGGTCTTCTAGTCCAATCCCCTGACCTTTGAAAGCCATTTTTTTAAATTTCTTGAGTTCTATCTCTGTTTATCAGCTGTATCTCAAAGTCCATGGCTTATAAGATAGGTTGAACTTACAAGATGTTACCAGATACATTCTGATTTTGGACAAAAACATGTCTGCCTTCCTATCCTATGGTGGATTTTTGGGGTGAGGGGGAAGATGAAGAGATATATAAGTGAATTCAAATAGCAGAAAAAGAAATGACATTCTTCTTCAAGGAAAATAGAAAGGAAGAGACCTCATTACAAAATGTATGGGATACAGTGAAGGTATATCTCCTAGGATTAGAATAGAATAGAATAGAATAGAATAGAATAGAATAGAATAGAATA
>NW_020769329.1:16642391-16687286 GCF_900518735.1 Pseudonaja textilis
TAGAATAGAATAGAATAGAATAGAATAGAATAGAATAGAATAGAATACCTTTATTATCATTGCATTCTACAAATACAATGAAATTTGAAAGCTACTCCAGCACAGTGTCCCAAACACCACATCACAATCACACTAGAGTATTTAAAAATTAAAATCATTAACATAATCAAAACCTAGTCTAAAACCTATCTAAAACATATAGTAAGTTAAGATAGTTTTAAAATGCCACTATATACATAGGGCTAATTCACATATGCATTGTTTGATTCAAGACAATTATTGCCTTGGAAAAGAAACTGTTTCTCAGTCTATTAGTCCTCATTTTAAAACATCTATAATGCCTCCCTGATGGTAACAGTTCAAAATATGAATGTCCAGGATGAGAATGATCTGTGGAGATTTTTAGTGCTCTAGAGAGGAGTCTGGTCTTCGCAATCTCTTCCAAAGAAGAAAGAGAGCTACCGATGATTTTTTGTGCTGTGTTTATAACTCTCCGGAGCATCTTCTTATCCACTGCAGAGCATCCAGCATACCACACCCTTACACAGTATGCCAAAATGCTCTCGATGGTAGAACGGTAAAAAGTAACCAGCAACTTCTCACCCAGACCACTCTTTTTCAGCAGCCTCAGAAAGTGCAGGTGCTGTTGGGCCTTCTTTGCTGTGGCCATAGTGTGGACTGACCAAGTAAGGTTGTCAGAAATATGTGTTCCTAGAAATGAACTCTTTCCACACAGTCTCCATTGATATATAGTGGGAGAGGCTCTGCTTTGTATCTTCTGAAGTCTATAATCAATTCTTTTGTCTTTTTGATGTTCAGGGCGAGGTTATGACTCTTGCACCACTAGACCAGTCTGAGAACCTCTGACCTATAGGCCGTCTCATCTTCTCCTGATATGAGTTCCACCAACGTGGTGTCATCTGCAAATTTTATTATAGAGTTAGTGGGACTCTATATTAGCTATTTCCTATATAGGAAAGAAAAGTAAAGAAAAGCAACACTGGGGGCAGAGTACAACAGATTAGAACTGGAATTGCAGGAAAAGCCACAAGAAAAGAAGCTCAAAAATCAAATGGAAATAATAAAATACAAACTGAGCCTACTTGAAAAAGAACTAGCACATAAAATTAAGAATATAAAACAAAACTTCAAAAATACTAATAAATCAGAAAAATGGTTGGCATATAAACTTAAAAAAGAAAAAGAAACAGATACAAAGTTTGAGGTGAGAAAGGTACATTACAACATCAAAATGAGAGCAAAAAAATAATAATTCAGAACTATTATGAAAATCTCTATGACTAAGAGGAACTATTGGAGGATAAAATAAAATGATATCTAGAAGAGACCAGATTCTCTCTTAAAGTCCCTGAAGAAATAAAAGCTACATTATCATTATAGGATAACAATGTTGAATTAATAGAGGCAATCAAGAGACAGAAGAAGAATAAAACACCAGGGCCAGATAGCCTACCAGCAGAATTCTATAAACAATTACAAGATTTTCTGGGACTATTACTGCTAGAAGTTTACAATGAAGTTTACAATTTACAGTGAAGTTTACAATTTACAATGAAGTTTACAATGAAGCTAAATTAGAATGAAGCAATTAGAAGCTAAAATACCAAAATCCTGGATGGAAGCAAATATCACCTTCATACCAAAAGAAGATAAAGACCAGTAGTGGGATTCATTTTTTTTTTTTACTACCGGTTCTGTGGCCATCGCTTGGTGGGTGTGGCAGGGGAAAGATATTGTAAAACCAGTCAGAGGTAGTATCTGCCGATTTTCCGAACTACTCAAAATTTCCACTAACGGTTCTCCAGAACTGGTCTGAACCTGCTGAATACTACCTTTGACGCAGACTTATTGCAGATCAAAAACTACAGAAACATCTTACTTCTAAATGTGGACTATAAAATCTATACATCAATAATAGCTGAAAGATTGAAAAGATTCCTAAATGAATTAATGCACTCAGACTAGAATGGTTTCCTGCCGAATACACAAATTAAAAACAACATGAGAATCATTTTGAACACATTGGAATATTATGAAACACACCTGGAAAAACAAATGGCCTTGATGTTCCTAAAGCTCAGAAAGCATTTGATAATGTAAACTGGCAATTCATGTTATTGCAGCTATAATATATGGAATTTGGGGGGAAATTTATCACTATGATCAAGGCAATATACACCAAACAGACTGCAAAAGTGTTTGTGAATGGGGACATAACAGAGAATATCAATATTAAACAAGACAAGGATGTACATTGTCCCCCCCTACTATTTATTTTGACTCTGTTGTTAAAAAATAGAAACATTCGTCAAGATATAGAAATAAAAGGCATGGAATGAAAAAAGAAGATTACAAATTACAAACCTTTGCAGATGATTTGGTTTTCATCATGGAGGAACCACAAGAAATGGGATCCAAATTAATAAAGAAAATAGAAGACTACAGTGACGTTGCAGGATTGAAAATATACAAAGAGAAAACTAAAATTTATTTAAGAATCTTACAAAGGAACAGAAAAAAATTTAATAGAAAAGATAGACATTCAGATAGTAAAAAAAGTAAAATATTTGGGAATCCACCTATCAGCGAGATGCATAACCATAAAAGAAGACAATTATTTAAAATTAACACAGCAAATCAAAACGGATCTGGAAAAGTGGAAAAACATGCAATTATCACTATTAGAAAGAATAGCCACTTTAAAATGAATATCTTACTGAGACTGTTATACCTGTTCCAAACAATAACAATAAAGCTAGAAATGAAATATTCTGAGGAACTGTATAGAATGGTAACCAAATTTATATTGTAAATTTGATAAATTTGCAAGGTAAGGAAGGCAAGAATTAGGCTGAAATTAATGCAATAGAGGAGGTTTTGGGTTGCCAAATTGGGAACTATATGATCAAGCAGCTACCCTTATTTGGCTAAAGGAATGGATAACCCTGAGACATAGACAACTACTTGTACTGGAGGGACATGATTTATAACTGGGGTGGCATGCCTTTCTATGGTACAAGCAGCACAAAACACATAAATACTTTCAGGCACACTACGTTAGAAATGTTCTGCTCTTAATATGGGCAAAAATCAAGAAAAAACACTATCTGAAAATACCGGACTGGCTCTCTATGATGGAGGCACCCACATACCAAAATGTGATAGATATGGGAAAAATTGTAAGATACAAAGATATTTTAAATGAGAAGGGGGAATTGAAAAACGAACAGGAATTGAATAGCCAAGGGATAAATTTGAAGTATGACAACTTTTTATCTTTCCCCTAAATTTGACACTTGAAATAATACATACTTTCCATACTGATTCTGCTTAGCACAAAGTACTACATTTTGAAATAGTGAAACAACAATAAAAAAGGGATTGAATTTATAATATAATCAAAACAATATTCCATAGAGAAATAAACTCTTACTTTTAAACATTTTGTATATTCCCTTTAATACATTAACTCATAATATTTCAATTTTCTAACTCAATTTCAAGCACTAATATCTACAATACAATCTTATATACTTTTGCAGAATCATATATTAAATTATAATTTACCCTTTGTCTCTGAAAAAAATCTTTTTTTTTAATATCTTGTTTTAAACCTTTATGGCTTCTCTTCCCTTTTTCCCTTCCTTTCTTATCAATTCTAGTCTTTTTATACCCCCATCTCTCAAATTCCACTTTTTTGATTTTCCCTCTCTGTAGTGTTTCTCTTTTCTGTTGCTTTCTGGCATTGTATAGATTTTTCATCTTATTTTCCCCTTTCTTGGTTGCTTTTTTAGGTTCTGAATTCTGCATTTTCTTTCCCCCCTTATTCTTTTCAGCTATGATTTTTTGTCCATTAAATACTTTCTCTTGAATGTATTGTCCATTAAAGATGGCTTCTCCTTCTTCATCCCAATCCTCTTGTTCTTGTATTTCTTGGTAAGTAGAAATCGCCATTTCCAAAAAACGAAAGATAGATCCAAGAGAGTCCTTGCCTTCTTGTTAATCTTGTTGTAGCTTTTGAAATTCCATTTGTAATTCTTGCACAGATAATTCCATTTTTTTATTATTATTATTATTATTATTATTATTATTATTATTATTATTATTATTATTATTATTATCATTATTATTATTTTTAGGAGCAACCCAAATGTTTCTAGTCTTTCAAGAAATAGTTCCCCAAAAGTCACAAAGTCACAAAGCAATCCAAAACAAAGCAGACTGTTCCATTAACACTTTCTTCTTCTTCTTCTTCTTTTTTTTCCCCCTTCCTCCTGGGGTGAAATTCAATTAGACCCTTTCAAATATTTTTTTAGAAGCCTTATTGTCATTAATTTCTAATCTTATAAACTTCAAGCAGTCTTCTTCAATAAAGTCTTAGGATAATTTTTTTTACCTCTTCCTTCCCACTTATAGCAATAAACTTTTAATTTTTAATTCCAATGTTCCAAAATCTTTTATTCCCATAAATTTAGTATGGTGACATTGTACAGATACAATCTAGATATTATAAAGATGTTAAACATATGTTTTTTTATTAAAAAAACCAACAGAATTGGATCAAATTTTAATAGGACTGAAAAAGAAACTTATTTAAAAATTCTATAATTTTATTGACTGTTAGAATGGAAGAGGAGCAAGTAAAAGAACCCATGATAGCATGGGCTAAAAATGTTGGGTATTTGATAGAATTGGACAAATGCCAAAAGTTGTGGGACAAAAACTATAAATTGACAACGTCCACTGCATATAAAGAAAATTTATGCAAAATGTTTTATAAATAGCACTTTCCCCCAGAAAGACTAGCTAGAATGTTTAAGAATATGTCGGGCAAGTATTTGAAACCCCGGGCTTGTATTACTACATATGTCCAAAAGCAAAAAATATTGGACTAAAATACACACCTGACTGGAAAAAATGATAAAGGAACATATAGATTTAAAACCGGATTTTTTCTGTTGGGCATCATACCAAACAAATACACTAAAAAGAATGCATAATACATATATTAACAGCAGCCAGAATAGTGTTTGCACAACACTGGGAGGGCGAGGAGATCCCCACAGAAGAAAAGATAATAATAAAAATTTTAGAATGTGCAGAAATGAATAAACTAACATATGAAATTAAAGAAAAGAAAGACACTGAATATTTTGAGGTATGGGATCTGCTTTTTATCAATGGTTAAACAAGAGAAGCAGCAGTTAGAACTTCGAAAACTACAAGAGAAAAAGTAATTTTAATATTAGGTTTGACCACTTTAGCTTATTAATTTTAATTAATTTTGATTAGTACTAACAATATGTATTAATGAGGGAAAAGCACTGTTATTGTAAGATTACTATTAGAGAATTTCTGGATGAAGATGGTGCCCAACAAGGAGGGTGAGGTTCTAGCTCCCGGACAGCTTATCACCTTTTAGATCCTTTTGAAACTCCACCTTCACCAGAAGTCATCTGAAATCATGTGCTAAAGCTCCCGTCAATAACCAAGATCCCTTGACAAGCTCCCGCAGTCTTCTCCAGCAACCATAGCCTTTCATCCCCGAGCCCCTGTGAAGCGCAATTCCCCAGTGGCAAGGCAGGGCAATTTCCTGGAGGTAGGGCCATTGGACAATCTCCCGCAGCCTCCCCAGCAGCCATAACGCCTGAGCCCCAGTGAAGCACAAATACCAGGAGGCAATTAAAGAGCCAGGAGGCAATTAGAGAGCCAAGTTAGAGCACAGCCCTCCCCACTCCGCCTTCCAAGCCCCGGACAAATACAATTCACCGGAGGCAGCCAGAAAGCCAAGCCAGAATGGACTTAGTCAGCCAATCTAAATCCCAGCAAGAAAAACTTCTTATTTTTTTGTTATTACTAGGAAACAATCTTGCTAGAAAAATAATCCTACTATCATCTACCTTACCAAACAGTCTCTTACCATCCTCTGCCTCATCAGGAAACAATTACTTAGCAGCCATTAAAAAAAAGAAACCACGTGGCTTCAAGGAGACTTCCTACGTGACAATCAAGCCCACCTTGACTGCTTAAACTTAAACAAAAGCCTAGCTGATCTCCTAAAAAAATCAGATACATTCCCTTGTCTATTCCCTTGTCCGTCATGTTTTCCTAAGCTAAACAAATTGAGTACCCTGCCTGACAGAGTTGATAGCATAGAATCACTCATTCACTCAATAGAAGAATGCTTAGCAACACGTTTTGATACAACTATACAAGCCTAATCTCTCTTGAAAAAAAAATACAGCACAGATAAGTAAATACCTATCAGCTCAAAATCAAATCCCAACTCAACAACCACTACCACAACTACTACCTCAACTACAACAAAAAATAACCACCAAATCACAGCCACAAACAATTACTATCCGATCAAAAAATTCCACAAATGATATCCCCTTACTCATCAGAGATATCATGGAATGTGATCAGAAATGTCCAAATGCCATCTTATTTGGTCTTGAAGACACCAACGAATCAGACGACATCACCAAAGTTCGCAATATCATAAGCAACTCAAATACAACAAACATCTCTCCTGAAAATATCATTGAAATAATCAGAGATGGCCCTGAGTTCAAATACAATGACAGCTCTGTGGCCCCAAGATTTTGTAGAGATGTTTGCAAAAATGAGTCCAGCAAACATATTCATTCATACAATAAACGCCATTGCAAAAACCAATCCCAACCACAAAAAACTTCACTCAAGATCAGACTTATCCATACTGCAAAGAATCCGCTCCCATGAACTCTGCAATGAACTCAAAAGACGTCTAGATAATGGAGAGAAGGATCTCTACATTGACTACTGCGCTGATTGTATCAAAATAAGCCACAAACCCACAACTCCACATCCAACCCTACCTCATCCAACCCACCATCACTCAAAACTAGGCACGCACGCCCCTAACTACCTCAATTCCAACTACAACTGGCCCTAAATGCAAGCTACTCAATGCAAGAAGCCTTGTGAATAAAATACCTGAATTTCTCCTCTTACTAAATATGGCTAAATTCGACATATTTGTCTGTGAAACATGGCTCAATGCATCCCTCCCTGACTCCATTACCACAATAAGAGACTATCATGTTTACTGATCGGTTCGTGAAATCCGTAGAGGAGGTGGTGTTGCTATCTTCTGTAGAAAGTCCCTACATCTAAAAAACATCCAAGTTACCCAGGAGCTTGCTCTTCCTGAGACCATAGTCTGTGAACTGTCCTTAAATATCACATTTTGATTTTTACTATGTTACAGAGCCCCTGAATATGACATCGAACATGTAAATAAGTTAAATTCACTACTAACATGGGCAACATCCTGCCCACATGCTTTTATCTTTCTTAGTGGCCTCAATTTATCTCATATTAACTGGACCCTAAACAATTGTAAAACTGAACCCATATATGCAACCTTCTATAATGCTGTAAAAAATCTGGGACTGGAACAACTAGTAACCAACAATACTAGACTTAACAACTGCATCGATCTCATCTCTGCAATAGTTTGAATTCAATTTACGGAATACAAATTAAAGAACCCTTTTCCAACAGTGACCACAAAACAGGGCAAAGCAATAGACACATAGACTTCTGTAAAGCCTTTGATTCAGTGGTACATGACAAACTACTACTAAAACTAAAATCTTATGGTATCTCTGGACAACTGCGTAACTGGGTAGAAGCATTCCTGTCAGACAACAAATGGGTCAAAATTGGGAGTGTCCTATCAAATTCTGTACCTGTCAATAGTGGTGTCCCCCAAGGCAGTGTTCTAGAACCAACTCTCTTCATACTCCACATAAATGACCTCTTAAGAGCAACTGCGTTCTTTTCGCTGATGATGTAAAGCTATTCAACACCACAGACAATACTGCTACCCTTCAAAAAGACCTTGACTATGTATCAGAATGGCCAAACAATGGCAACATCAAATCTCAACAAATAAATGCTCTGTCTTACATATTGGCAAAAAAAAAAATCAGAAAATAAAATACAAGCTGAATAGTCAAGACCTTGTTGATGATCCAAGATCTGTAAAGGACCTTGGAATACTCATCTCTAATGATCTAAGTGCTAGAGCCACTGTAACTACATAGCAAAAAAGCCATTAAGAGTTGTTAACCTAACCCTATGTAGCTTTTTCTCTGGTAATATCACACTACTAACTAGAGCATACAAAATATTTGCTAGACAATACTTGAATACAGCTCATCAATCTGGAACCCGCATTACATATCTGATATTAACACAGTTGAGAAAGTCCAGAAATATTTCACAAGAAGAGTTCTCCACTCCTCTACTCGTTGCAGAATACCTTATGCTACCAGACTTGAAATTCTAGACCTAGAAAACCTAGAACTATGCCGCCTTTGGTCCAATCCAAGTATAGTATATAAAATTATATATTGCAATGTCCTACCTGTCAATGAATACTTCAGCTTCAACCATAACAATACAAGAGCACACAATAGATACAAACTCAAGGTTAACTGCACCAAACTTGATTGCAGGAAATACGATTTCAGCAACAGAGTGGTCAATGTCTGGAATAACTCTACCTGACTCTGGTTTCTTCCCCAAACCCCAAAAACCTTAGACTGTCTACTATTGACCTCACCCCTTTCCTAAGAGATCTGTAGGGGTCGTGCCTACCATCCATCCTATTGTTTTTTTTTATTTTTCTTATATGTATTCATTTCATGTATTCATAACTATGTTTATTCTTATACCTGTTATCTTATAATCGCTTGACAAATAAATAAATATTACCAAGATGAATATTACTCAAAAGAATTGTAACCAGACAACACACTGTCTATATGGATTTTGAACATGTTGCTCTATTTATATTAATAAAAAAGTGAATTCAAAGACATAATTTCAAAGCATTTCTTTCAAAACCCTTATAGAAAATATTTTCTCTTAACTCAGGACAACGCAGGTACCAGTGTCAACACAATGATTGTAGCTATTCTCTTCTATCGATGCTTCGTTTCTTAGCCGAGGGAGCCAGTGTTAATTTTGAAACAAACTGCACATTTTTGCTGTCATTACAGTGCCCGTACATTCTGTTTTTGAAATCTTCGCAAATCCGTCGCTTTCGAAGAAAGGGAAAATCAAACCATCAAACACTTAAAAAATAAACAGCACAAGGAAGTAGTTGGATGTGCACGCCTTCTCACGTCTCCTGCGTGTCCCATCCCACCTCCCCGTCCGGGCGTGGTTTCTTTCTGGTGCACAAGTGGAAAAAGAGGGCGAGCGCGCTGAGTGAAAGGCCGCACGGTAATGTGGGCCAAAAATGGGTGGAGGGGGCTGATAATGGGCTGTAGTGGCGGCGGCGCTTTGCCGGGAGGTGGGGTCGGAAGTTATAACCGTGGCAAGTTACTACAGGGCGGCCGCTGAGAGACGAGAGAAGTTCGGGCCCTGAAGTCCTTGATCGGGCGAGGAAAGGAGCCCCCGGGTAATACGATCCGATGGTTTCTTCCCCCTTGTTACCCTGGGATGAGCGTGGTGGTAAACTCTAAATCGATCCTACTCGAAGACTCCCTGTTTCCTAGAGGCCGAACTGTTTTCTATAATGTGCATTAATCGTAGTTATTAAGTTGTTAAATATCTTTACATTAGTAATTGGCATTTAACATTGCTGAAATTAATTAGCAAAAATATTTTCATAGCATTAAGTAATGAATTTAGGGATCAATTCAGGCAAAAACGGATGTAGGTGTGATTGTATAGTAATGCATATTTATTACCAATAAAAACTAATCCGAACCCATGAGGTAATTTAAATACACACAGTCAGTGAGAGAGAGAGAGATTCATCCCCAAAAATATAAATCTGCGTCTTCCCCCATTCCCTTCTCTGTCATCTTTTTGAGATTTCATCAAGCACTACACAGAGTTTGAAATTATATGCTGCTTTAGGGTTGTGAAGTAGGTTGGGCTGAGACAGAATGAATGACTGGCCCAAAGTCACCCAGCTGGCTTTCATGCAATCTTACTATACCAATTACCCCAACTTCTGTTGGATGACAAATTCTGTCAAGCAAGATGTTAAAAAAAAAATCTTAATTGGTCTTGCTGATAACTTTCTTTCAAATGTGAAGGAAGGAAGAAGAGGATCAGTTATCTTTGAATCAATAGTAATCTAGGAACAACTTTGCTGAGCAAGTGGAAATAGCAGAAACATTGGGCCAATATAATGTTACCATTTTTTAATTTTAAGGGAAAACAAAAATGTATAATTATCAAACACATTTTGGGGACTTTTTGTTAAAATAGCAGATTTTAATATATTTAGAGCAATGACAAGTAGGATTCTATGGCACAAAAAACAAATGGTTTAAACAAGTTCAAATTTTCTGAGAATTTTGAATATTGAAGCATAATTGTGAACTAATTCATTAGGGAAAAAATAATGAAGGACAGCAGAAATATACCATGTAAAAAGCTTAGTAAACATCCAAAAACAAAAAAGGACAAACAAAGAAAACAGTCACAAATAGGCAACCTGTAACTATTGGACTGATGTCAAGAAGGTAATACCAGAATCATATGATGTTAGCAAAGAATGCATGCAATGACAAAATAGCATATTTAGATGAATTCAGAATAAAACGGGTGTGTGTGTCAATATGCTCTTCAGGTTTCTTTTTACAATGGCTTGTATAAATAGATGCTGTAAATGTTTATCAAATGTATGATTGACATACATTTGGGTGAAATAAGTAGAGTAGTACTGAAGAAGACAGAAATAAAACAGTAATGAAATGAATATAAGACAGCAGTGTAATGTGGCTTCAGAACAGTCAAATACAATTTAAAGCTGCATCAACTGAAATATAATTATCAAAACAGGAAGCAGTTCTTTTGCCTTTGTTAGATTTAATCTCAAGTGTTGTGGCCAGTTTTGGGCAACATACTTTAAGAAAGATACAAAGGCAGATTCAGAAAAAGGCAATGAGAATGATCTAGGGCCGTGATGGCAAACCTATGGCACTCGTGCCGGCATACGAGAGGTTGCATGGAAGAACCCTACTGCGTGTGCACGCATGCACCACCTGCCTGAAAGCTGATTGTCTTGTATCTGGCACACATGTGCAGGGGCAGGGGGTGCATGGGAGACGCATGTATAGAGATGTGTGGGGCACACGCAGGGTTGTATGTGCAGGCACACAATGCATGGGGTGGGGGGATTGCACATGCATGCACAGAGACTCATGGCGTGCATGGGGGATCATACGCGCATGCGCAGGGGTGTGGGGGGCACATGCATTGCTTTCTGGGTGCTGGCACACAAGTGCACATGCATGAGTGCATGTGCAATTTTCAGCACAGGAGACAAAAAAGGTTAGCCACCACTGATCTAGGGACTGGAAACTATATCCTATGTAGAAAAATTAAAGGAGCATGGTATTTAATCCTGAGAAAAAGTGACAAAAGTATATGTACAGATCATCCTTGCTAAATAATTGTAATTCGGACTGGAATTCCATCACTAAATGAGGTAATCATAAAGTATGAAATCATTTGAACATGCTGCTTAGCAATGACTTTTCTAGCAGTCCCCAGTTGCAAGGACTATGAAAGTCATCAAACAACGACTTCCTAAGACTGCAGCTTCTGACTTCCTGCTGGTTTCCTCATTGACTTTGCTTGTCAGAAGCTGAAAGGGAAGGTTGCAAATTGTGAGCATCCTATATCATGATCACATGATTGAAGAGGTGCTGAAATGGCCAGAACATTGAAGACCATCCATAGATATTATTTGTTCAGCTCCTTTGCAAATTTGAATGTTTGCTGAATGAGTGATCATAAATTGAAGACCACCTGTAATGGAGCTGTCCATATACTTGAAAGGATGTCATTTTCATTTCTATGGGTCATAGAATAATGAAATTAAGTTATAAGAAGGCAGATAGCAATTGCACTGAATGTTAGGGAAAAAACCTTTACTAATAGTAAGAGTTCAACAATTGCTTAGTGTGTGGGCTTCCCTTTGGATGAATTCAAGAGGAAGCATAATTTGGATTCCTACAGTATATAGAGCACATGGCTGGATGTGTTGGCCTACAAAGTCTCTTCCACCTGTGTGAGTCTAGGTATAGAAACATTTAGATTGATGCAACAAACTTTTTCTCCTTCTTCCAACAGATAACTATCATGCCAAGTCCTAGGAACAGTCCAAAGAGCATTCATGAGAGACGGGCTTATGGAAGTGGGCTAGAGTTCTTGTCATTGACAAATCAGAGAGGCCCAATATCCCCAGAAAATATGTCTCACCATAAAGACTCTCCTACTAGTACTGGCCCTCAACAGGCTTTACCTGAAGAGGACTGTATGAAGCTCAATCCTTCTTTCTGGAATATTGCCCTGCATTCTCTTATGGATGTTGATTTGTGGGCCTCTAAACTACTGGGTGTATGTGCTGGAGAGAATTCCCCATGGGGCAGTGTCCGTCCTCTCATGATGGTCATAGAGGTGTCAGGACATGGAATTCCTTGGCTAACTGGTACATTGTACGGGCTTTACAGAAGTGGCAACTCAGCAGGTCGTGAAGTGTTGCTCAATCTACTTTTTGGTAAGAGCCGCCTTTACCTTACCCAGGAGGTTTTGTTCTTTATATTTGTTATATTTCTCTTGTGATGATTGGCCCAAGATGTGAATAATATCACAAAGAATGATAGACATAATATTTTCACCTTTCTATCCTTTGATTTTCTTTGTAGATAGTTTCCATAATAGTGAAAATTCTTTTATATGGACATGATGCAGTACTGTTCTCCCAGATTCAGATTGTTTACAAACAGCATTGTGAACTTTGGTTGAACATTGTAATGTAGAAACCCTAGGAATTAATTAAAACAAAACTAAAGTACTAGTGTTAGAAAATGTCCTAAAATGCATATCTGTAAATGAAATAATCATCCAATGCAGGTCAAGTAATTTAAGTATCTTAAAATCATATTTTGTGCCGTAATAGGCAAACTATGCATGGAATACATAATACAAACAGCTCAGCCACAGCCCTCCAAATATTCTTCTTTGCCAAAGGGCCATTGTATACTCCTGCTACACTGTGAGTACATTCAGACCATGTTTGGACACAATTATTATTTGGTGCATATGTAGGCCCTAACAAGTACTTTACAAGGGTACATATTAAGTATCTCAGATCCTATTTAAAATCCTGTGTTGTGTTTCAGTTGTGATATTCCATCATGGTACCAACAGTAAAGTTGAATATATATTTTCAGATATTGAACTAAACTGCTTTTCCTCCTCTAAATCCTCAGGTCCTTAATGACAAGTTTGTTTACTTCTGGTCCATGTATAAAAACTCTGAAACGTTGGGGGTTTTCCTTAACCCATGTGCACATGCTAGAGCAAGAATTTACTGTAAAGATAGTAATAGCGCCTCTTCACACTGGAAGACATCCTTAACTGCTGTGGAAACGTATGCTATTAATAAATCTTTGACATTTAATACTGACCTTTTTAATGCTTGAAAGGCCATTAAAATATTGGAATGTGTTTCAAGTGTACATTCATTTACATTCATTACAAAAAGATTGAAAAACCGTCTCTATTATGCCAAAGAACTTCAGGTTTTTTGCTGCAGGATAGTAGAAAAAGGTTCTTGAATCTGCTATTTTTCTCAAGATTTGTTTGCTTATTTCAATTTCTCCAAAAGATGCTATAGCGTTTGACTTGATTGATAGTTTTAATGTTCTTGGCTAATTCTTTGGTAGATATATACTTCATTAACTTTGTTTTGTTTTTCCTCAGAATAGTGCAATTACCTACACTGTTGAAAGAGTGCTGTGTATTGTCAATCACTTATTGGCTTTGGAAAGCACAACAGGACAATGACAAGACACTAAGGATAATTACAGATTTAGAAAGCATTGGAGCTGAGTCTCCCTAAACTATGAATTGTAGAACATTTTTTACTCCAAATTCAACAGGCACCAAAATTATGGCAGTATTGGTATTTTGTAGGACATTCAGAATCTTTTTGCACATTTTCCAGAAATGGGCTGCATCAAGCTTTTGAATTGTGTAATGTACAGTTTTGAACCTAAAAAATCCTCTAAAACTAAGTAGAAGGCAGGGTGATTACCTAAATTAGGTAACAGTCTGTTTTGCCTCCTGGCCTGCTGCCCTCAAAATGGTTGAGCTGAATGAGAAGAAGCATGATGTCCCAAGATACTTCCTAGAGTTTAGCGGCAACAGCAATAGACTGTGCCAAGACTGCCATGACATGAGGAGCTGGTGGTGGTAGCAGTTGGTTCCAACATTAGAAAAAGCCTATGGGAGATAGATGGGAAGAAGCAGCCTATTAATATAGGCAGTCCTCACTTACAACAGTTCATTTAGTGACTGATTAAAGTTATAACGGCACTGAAAATGACTTCTGACAGTTTTTCACACGACTGTTGCAGCATCCTCATGTCACCTGATCAGAATTCTGATGCTTGGCAACTGATTCATATTTATGACGATAGCAGTGTCCTGGGATCATGTGATCACCTTTTGTAGTCCTCTGACAAGTAAAGTCAATGAGAAAGTCAGATTCACTTAACTGTGTTATTAAATAACTGTAGTGATTCACTTAACAATTATGGCAAGAAAAGTTGCAAAATGGGACAAAATTCACTTAGCAAATGTCTCACTTAGAAGCAGAAATTATGTGGTCAATTGTGGTTGTAAGTTGAGAATTACCTATAATGCTGCCTATTAAAAAAATCCTATATTGTATTTCAATTATAGCTAAAGTGGGAAATGGTGGCTGACTGGCCAGATCACAAAGTCAGCAGGCATCTGGGTTTTGATAAGACCCAGCACATTTTCTCTGTAGACGTAATGACAGTTCAGAAGTACCTGGACAAATGAGCATTGTGGTGAAGTGGACCTAGATGTGGAAATATGCATTAGTTCCTGGGTCAGAATATTAAGAGGTATAATTTCTTAGCTATGGAAAGCCATAGTTATAATATGATTGTAAGCCTACAATTCTGCTGCAAAAGCCAAAATAATCCTACATTTGAACAGACTTCACTAAAACCTACAATAATGTAATTATTTTGTAATTATTTGGTGTGTAGTGCTATAGAGCACTGCACACCAGAGCAACTAGACACAAGAACAGTTTTTTCCCGAACCCCATCACACTGCTAAACAAATAATTCCCTGCTTGTATCCTTATTATTTATATTGACTGTTTCCTAGTATGATTTGATTGCCTATTTGTACCCTATGACTATATTAAGTATTGTACATTATGATTCTTGACAAATGTATCTTTTCCTTTTATGTACACTGAGAGCATATGCACCAAGACAAATTCCTTGTATGTCTACTCACACTTGACCAATAAATTCATTCATTCATTCATTCTACATCTGAAAAGTGAATTCACAGGCAATATTGTTATTTGCCGGGTTTGAAGCTTTGTAATTCATAGTGTTTTCCTTTATATGAAAGTTGTTTCTTTGTCTTATCTCACAGCTCTGACTCTTGATCTAGTTTTGGTGGCAGCAGTAAAAGGACTGGTGAAACGAAGACGCCCAGTCCACAACAAGATGGATATGTTTGCCACTGTCTCTGTGGACAAATATTCCTTTCCTTCAGGCCATGCTACCAGAGCCGCCATGGTGTGCAGATTTATATTACATCATCTTGTACTTGCAATCCCTCTGAGAGTGCTGGCTGTACTTTGGACCTTCATAGTGGGAATCTCTAGGATCATGCTTGGCAGACATAATGTAACAGATGTGGTCTTTGGGCTAATCATGGGCTACATGCAATATAATTTGGTGGAATATTTCTGGTTGTCACCTGTAAATGCTCCTGTCCTCTTTGCCTTGTGGAACTGATAGTTCTTAAGGGAAGAGGGATATTTGCCTTAGTGTAAACATGTCATACTTCATCTGATCATCAAATTAAATGAGTAGAGCCAAGATTTTCATAATATGTCTGATTTAACATAAGTTTACTCTGGAAGTCTTATTCACAAAAATAAGGCTTACCAGGCAGCAGACACTCTCGCGTGATTTTATGCAGTATTGAGGACATTGATACATAAATCGTATTAAAAATTGGATCTATAAATGTAGGTTGGAGCATGCCATTTATATTGTCGAATCTTCTCACCTATGCTACACCTTGTTTAATCATGATTTGTGAGTTTATCAACACATAAAACAACACAAACCGATACTTTGGGATGACAGAACACTGGAACTGCTTTTGATCAGATTATCCACTTGTGCTGTCCTCTTATTTTTATGGGATTTGTGATTAGACTAGAAATAATTGTGTGAATTAGTAAAATGAGTCTGCTTTTAGTACAATAAGACACAAAAATAATGATAGAAAATTATAAAACACTATTGTCAAACTGATTCCATAAATGGTATGTATTCCAATTAGTGCTAATAGCTTTTGATATTCAAATAATAGCATTTATTGTAGTTTTAGCTATTCTGACATATAAGTTGATCAGATTTTTGCAGAGTTTAAAATTTTGCTTTATAAATCGTATCCATTTCTTAATATATAATGTGAAAAAAAAGCACCCTCTTTGAGATCTGTAGTTTGGCCTATCAGGACATAGTAAAAATAACGTAAAACACAGTAGACATCACAGTAAAACACCATGTCATCATTTTTTACAAAGAAAGCCAACATGGAGAAGCCATGTGTGCAAAACGAAATAACATGTTTCCCCGAAAATAAGACCATCTTATTTATTTTTTTTGCCACTAAAAAAGGCACCAGGTCTTACTTTTGGGGGGGGGGGAATGTCGTCCATTGACTCACCTCACTTGTTGCCCTCACCCTTTTCGCTGTTAGAGGCTTTCAGGAACTTCTGCGGCCAGCAAGGCCTGCAAGGCTTTCCTGAAAGCCTCTAGCCGATAATGGAGCTCTGGATTGATCTGGAGCTCTGTTATCGGCTGCAGAGGCCTTTAGGAAAGCCTTGCCGGCTGCAGAAGAAATGGGCCAGCAATTTTTATCCATGCACCCTGGAGTGGGCGGGGTCTTAATTAGGACTTATTTTGGGGGTAGGGCTTTATTGGGCGCATGTGTAAAAATCAAGCTGGGTCATATTTTCGGGGGAAACGGTATACCTTATGATTCAATATCATGTAGAACCACCTTAGTATCAATAACTTGAAGTAATTCTTTTCTGCATGACTCACATTATTGTGGAGGAATTTTGGCCCACTCTTTTTTACAACATTGCTTCAGTTCATTGAGGTTTGTGGGCATTTGTTTATGCACAGATCTTTTGAGGTCCTGCCACAGCATTTCACGTCAGTGTTCCAACTAACCAACTCCAAACCAATAAACTCAGAGACAAGCAGTTCCTCAAAGTTCCATTTTATTAGAGTTGTTGTATTGGCACATCTGGGAGAACTTGAATCTGAGAGCTCCAGGTTTTCCCTTCAAAAAAAAATCAAAAAATCCATCCCCCTGCACCCATCAGTCCATCACATGGCCCAATCAAATCTTCGTTCCTACTGAAGACATTCCTTCAGTCACTCCCAGGTGCAGAGCAACATGCCCTTGACCAGGGGTCTTCAAACTTGACAGCTTTTAGACTTGTGGACTTCAACTCCCAGAATTCGTGCTCCAGTCATGTTAGCTCAGGAATTTTGGGAGTTGAAATCCACAAGTCTTAAACTTGCCAAGTTTGAAGATCCTTGCCCTTGACACTCTGGGAAAGAGTGTCTAATCGTCTACCTTACTATGAAATCCCCCCTCCCAAATTCCCAGGCACCGAATATGGCAGCCTCAAAGTTCCGAAGAGAAAAATGGCTTCCAAGGCTGACATTTCAATTGGGTTGAGGTGTGGACTTGTGGCTGGGTCATTGCTACAGCTCGATTCTTTTTCAGCCATTCTGTTGTAGATTTGCTCATGTATTTGGGGTCATTGTCCTGTTCCATGACCCAATATTGGCCAAGCTTTAGCTGTTGGAAAGTTGACATTTGGTCTCACATTTGACTCTAGAACAGTCCCAACCTTTGTGGCTTGGCAGCGGGCTGGGGTCGGGGGGATGGGGCTGTGCAAATGGTGAGCTGGCACGTGTGCTTGCAGTTCCACTCACTTGAGAGAGAAGCCTTTGGGGTACGGTTTCACACTCCTTTAAGCTTCTCCATGCCAAAAGCTTTTGCAAAGGGATGGAAGGCCTGAAGCAGCATGAGATTGCTCCCCCAAAGCCTTTCTCTGTAAAAGTTTTTGGTGCAAAGATAAACCTTTGGGGCCATGGTCTCATGCTCTTTCAGGCTCACAAAGGCTGTTAGATGCCCCCAAAATGGATCAGGTGTCCTGCACAGGCAGCCTCAGTAAGTCACACTCAGTCTCTGCTCTTGGAGCATCAGGAGTAGGTAGTTTAGCAGCCTGGCTGGGGGGGTGGGGGAAATCGGGCTATGTGAATAGCAGGCCAGTGCTCACACACATGCATGCAGCTCCACTCATGCATCCTTTGGGGCACCACATGAAAAGTGGAGCTGAGTGCATACATCAGCCTGCCTCTCACGTGGCCCAGTTCTGAATAGGCCAGGGCCCGGTAATATGCTGCAGCCTGGGGGTTGGGCACCTGCTCTGGAATACTTTGGTATACAGAGTTCAGGGTTGACTCAATGATTGCAAGGTGGGTGGATCTTGTGGTTGCAAAACAAACCCAATAATCACACACTCACACACACACACACACACACACACACAACCATGCTTTACAGTTGATGAGATATTTATGCTGATTTGCTGTGTTTGGTTTTCACCAAATGTAGTATGTGCATTATGGCTAATTTTCTTCACTTAGGTCTCATCTGTCCAGGCAATGTTCCAGAAGTCTTGTGATTTGTTCACATGCAACTTTGCAAACCTAAGCTTGCCATGTTCTTTTTAGAGAGAATAGGCTTTCTCCTGGCAATCCTTCCAAAGAACACTGTATTGGTGTTTTTCTAATTGTATTGTATTGTTAATGAACTTGTAAGATTTAACACACTAACTGAAGCCTATAGAGTCTGAGATGTAACTCTTGGATTTTTTTACAATATCCTGAGTGTTGCATGATCTGAAGTGAATTTGCTGAGACGTCTATTCCTGGGAAGATTGACAATTGTCTTGAATATTTTCCACTTGTGAATAATATTTCACTTTAGAATGATAGACTTTTAAGTAATTTAGAAATGGCCTTATACTCTTTCCCAGATTAATGGGCAGCAACAAATGCTTTTCTAAAATAATTGATGTCTTTCCTCTTTGGCATTATGTTAACACACACCTCAACACTGGAGATCAGCAAACACCTAAAACTTGGGCTTTTATAGAGGGTAGTGACACTTGCTGATGATCAATTGATTAAGAGCACCCAATTAGCATCTGGATGCTACTTAGCCATACCTATGGAAGCAGTAAGGGTGTACTTAGTTTTTCACACGTGGCTTTTCCATTTTGCCTTTCTTTTTGTAAAATAGATGATGATATGATGTAATATGTGTACATCTGAGATTGTATTTTCCTATTTTTAAGAACTAAAGCTCAGATAATTTTTACTTTGTCCTAATACGTAAAACCATAGAACTGAAATATGAACTTTCTTTTTCATATAACTGTAGCTTTTGTTGCAGCCGCTTTCCTATCAGAAATATAAATGGTGAAAAAATAAGATTTCATTTTCCAGACATATTTTAGTTGCATTAGGAAAAGGAAGTGAGCTATTTAATCAGTCCATCAAAGATTAGAAGGAGGACAAATCTAGAATACCTCTGAAAGCATTCTATATGACAGAAAAATTTATACTTCAGTGATGCTAGAATATATATACATTAAAAACCAGTTAAAATATTCTCAGTTGTAGACCTTTAATGTGTTTTATTAGGTATTTTTAAAACAATTTCATGTGACCAACCTGATTTTTCAATCATTTTTGCAGTAATCATTAAGTGAATCACTATGGTTGTTAAACAACCCATGATTGTTAAGCAAATGCCAGACATTAAGTAAACCACTTTTCAGCAAAACCATCATAAAATGCAACTATATGACTCTGGGTTCCTGCAAGTAGCTATAGAGGCAGCTGGTTCAATCAAAAGGTCAAAATTCAATCCAGAATTCAAACAGCCAAGACAAGTTTGTCATCCAATCCAAAGACTAAGATTTCTTGTTTAAACAAAATATATTGGAACAGTTTATATTTTCCTTGCATCGTAATAAATTGTATACATGGGAATCATTCTTGCTTGAATTTGATTAAATTTTCTTTTTTATTTAAACAAATTTTATTAATTTTTAAAAACAATACACAAACAAACAAAATGTAGAATATAATAACGTAAGACATCTTTTCTAAAAAAACAAATAAAACATCTTATTTAAAGACAGGACAATTCTAAATTATCACATTTCCATACAAGCACAATTTAATATGTATATTTATCTTATCTGTTCAAGTTCATATCTTTTCCCAACTTCTCTTTATTTCTCCCTTTCCTTCTATTCAATTGTATTTCTTTTGCCTTGGATTATATATATTCATTGTATCCATCTGTCTTATTTACAATTTCGTTATTCTCTTCCAACATTCTTCTAGTATTTTATTAATTCAAACATAGACAAACAAGACACAAAACATAAATACATAAAACTTCTTTTTGGAAAGCGGCTTACCCCGGATTACATCTTTTTGTACAGACATAAATCAAATTCTTGCTCACTTAATATACTATTTCATATCTTATTTAACATTCTATATTTTTAATATATTTTCTCTCTTCTATTCACTCTTCTATTGATTTTTTTTCCAGATTTAAGCTTCCTGTCAGATATTGTCAGAATTGTGTCTTTTATCCAATATTGGGCTAAATGTATTCTCAATACAGCAAGCATGTATGAATAAATGATGCTTTTTGTTAATATACACTGGAATTATAGTAAAAAATAATCTCCACACTTTCTTAATAATATGTATATCTTTTCAAGTACTATGGAGCTTTAAACCCTGTTGTGTTAAATATTTCCCTTTTTGTCATGGCATTTCCAATGTTTATTACTATATGATTTATCTATCTTGGAAATTATAGATGTTGTGTATCAGCTATTAAAATATTTTATACCAATTTTCTCTTTATTATGTAGATTTTATATTTGTTTTGTCTCTGTCTCTGTCCTATCTACATAGGATTTCTATATCCACTCTATCTGGTGGTATTGGTTTTGTATGAGCATTGCAAATGCTGTCATTCTTGTCCCTCCTTAATATGAAAATTTTATCCTTCCAACAACTTGTAAAGCATCACCTGTGGTGTATTGTGGCCTTCACTGAATATATTTCTTTCTGTGTCTTTAATCTATTCAATGAATCTGCATGGACCATGTGATTATAACCATATATGATTATATTTTTCTTACTTACTGTAATTATGTCCAGGGTGAAAAGCATTTGAAAGAAAAGATAATGGTGTAATTGTTGGGTGTACTATTTTCCTTATGGAATCCCATGATTTTATCAAACTGTTATCTGATTACAGTAGCTGTGACTTACAGAAATTCATTTAGTGACCATTCAAAGATACAATGGCACTAAAAATAGTGACATGACTATTTTTCACACTTCTAGCATACAGCATTCCCATAGTCACATGCTCAGAATTTGGATGCTTGGCAACTGACATGTATGACGGATGCAGTATCCTGGGGTCATGTGATCACCTTTTGTGACCGTCTGACAAGCAAAGTGAGGAAGCCAGAATTGCTTAACCACCATTTTACTAACTTAACATCTGCAGTGATTCACTTAACAACTGTTGCAAGAAAGGTCATAAAATGGGACAAAATCACTTAACTGTCTTGCTTAATAGTGGAAATTTTGGGCTCAATTACACTGATAAGTTGAGGACTACTTGCATATTGTATGTCCTTTTATATTCTTTGCATCTTGTTACTATAAGTATATAAAGTCCATTGGCTAGGCCAGCCCCTTCCAAATTATAATGAATAATTTAAAATTTTGAGGAGCAAGTCTTCCTCCGTCTTTTGAATCTTGTAAAAAAATTAACTTTTTTGCCATAATTTAGCATAATTTAATTTTGATATATATTTTGCTAAGCATTAATTGCCTTAATCGTACATTTCAAATCTGCCATTCATTTCAGTTTTAGGAACACCAAGGTATATACCTAATTTGCATTAGGTATAATATTTATTCTGAGTCTTTGATTCAACATCTATTATAAAGTATATAATATCCATTATTTTCTCTATAGCAGGAGTGTCAAAATCAAGACCTTTGGGCCAAATCTGGCTCACAAGGTGGTTAAATCCGGCCTGCAGTTCTGCCCTGGAAATAGCGAAAGACTGGCCCACGGCACCTTGGCCTGGACTAGGCCAATCAGGTGCTGATCTGCCACCTGGAGGTGGCCATCCAGGCCAGACTGCAATCAATCTTAGATCCATGGTCCTGCGTCTGCTCTTCGCCTGGGCACGCACAGAAAAGGCGGTGGGCGCATGGGACCTGGAATTCTGAGGACTGCGTGCTCAGCGCTTCCCTTCATCCAGGACGCCAGCCCTCATGCCTCCTGTGTGCACACCCAGGGGGTGGGGCTGAAGCAGTGCTGCACATCGGGTGGGATTCAAATTTTGTAAGAACTGGTTCTATGGGCATGGCTTAATTTGTGGGTGTGGCTTGGTCACATGACAGCGTGGTTTGGTCATGTGACTGGATGGGTGTGGCTTGGTGGCCATGTGACTGGGTGAATTGGAATCCTACTGTGCTAACTTCATTCTGAAGTTCAATATCTAGGGATCTTTCTAGTTCTTCTCTTACCTGAGTGTAAAGAAGTTGTTGTTCAAGTGACAAGCGACAAAACTTATCATAATGGGTAATTCCTCCCCCCCCCCCCCCCCGCATTTGCTTCTTGCCATAAGAATTAAAATTGACTTTCCAGGACAAATGGAACCTATATTGAAGGAGAAATTGGCATCTAAATTAATATTTACAATAATGCATGCACCTCTACTTTTTATTGTCCTAATTCACTCTCCATGTGTATCTAGGTACTTGGAAAAGAATTCTCAAAACGTCATGACCTTAAGTGATTTATAATAGGAAAATAGTTCCAGTTGCATTGGAGCCATAGTTTTTGCGATGATAGACTATCACTGCTGTGATATTTATAGGCACTGATATAATGGAATGTGGGAATGACCTTGAGAGACAAGGTAAAGAGACACAACTGGTAAGAGGTAGATGAGCCTACAACAGGAATGTGGGCAAAGCAAGTGACTAAGAAGACACTCCCTACAGTAGTAGGATGCAAAAATTTTCACTACCGGTTCTGTGGGCGTGATTTAGTGAGTGTGGCTGGGTGGCCATGTGACTGAGTGGGTGTGGCTAACACAACATTACTCATGGCAAGGTGGGGCAGCACCTTGCTGTGAGTGAGGTCGAGTTGGCCATGCCAACCCAGTCACATGACCTATGCTGCAGAGACAGGGTGATTTCCTACATAGCTCCCCCCCCCTCCCTTGGGATGACAAAAGCCCATCTAAAGGACACTAGCGCAAGGAGTGTGAAGGGAGGTAGACACTGCGCCTCTGAGGAAAGATATAAAAAGCTATTTTTGTTCTCGGCTTCTTCCATGGGGGCTGAGGAGTGACAATGAACAATCAGCAAAGTCTTCCAAAGAGGGAGGTTTAGGGTGAGTTACTGGGGAGGGGGCAGCATGGGAGGGGATGCTTTGGCATGCAGTGAGGATAAAGGAACAACTGTTCGGTCTCTCACCTACCAAAACAAGGATGGGAGTCTTTCTAAGCAAGCTACAAGCAGCAGCAGAGAGTCTAAAACTTGGGCACTCTTAAAGTCAATCTTGAAGAGCTGGAAGACATTTCATTAAATCATCCCCCAAACTCATTGTTGGGAGAGGTGTAGCCCCTGAATACACAAGAAGTCTTGGGCAAAGTTTTTCCAAAGTTTGGCCAAACCTCCTCCTTCTCGGCCTCAAACATACACACAGAGCAAACATGCACACACGTTATGGTGCCAGGGAGACTTGCCCATGCACAGTCTCATTGCAGAAGGTCCCAGCACCATGAGTGTGTGTGTGTATGTTTGAGGCCAAGACGGAGGAGACGACTTAGCTGAACTTTTCCAGCCTCGAAAACTGCTCAGAAAACAGACGTTCTCCCCTTTCTCCCAGCCAGTGTGGTCATGCAGTCTCCTGGCTAGGGGGGAGAATGCTCTCTCCATTCTCCCAGCCAGCGCAGCCATGCGGCTTCTCAGCCAGCATTCAGAGGCAAGCAGGAAGATTCGGCAAGCTCCAGGAAGTTCCAGGAAGCATGGGAAGCGCTGGGAACAGTGGGAAGCTTCAGGAAGGGACGGGAAGTAGCAGGAAGCTCCAGGAAGTGGTGCTGGGGACGGGGGCGGGGGCTAGTTAGCTAGGCCATGAGCGTCATGTGCAATGGAGCCATGGAACGGCCACGGAAGCAATCCAGGCAAGCCTGGGGACAGTGGGGGGAGCAGCGCAGCAGCCTGGGAGTTGGCAGTCAACTGGGGCTGGCAGAGGCGGTGGCGGCAGCGGCAGGTAGGCAAGGCTGGGAGTCAACTCCACTGGGGCTTGCCATGACAGTGGCAGCCTAGGCTGGGCCAGAAGTCGACTGGGGCTTGCTTGCAGGCTCACTCACCCAGGGAGATCGGGGACAGAGTGGAAAACAGGCAGCAATGGCAGGCAAAGGCAGGTTAGCACTGGGTAAGTGCTGGGCAGGGCGGGCGGGTCAAGCGACAACTGGGCAGGCTGGGGTGGGGCCAGCTAGAGGTGGTATTTGCTGGTTCTCAGAACTAGTTAAAATTTCCAATATCTATTTGCCTGAACTAGTTCAAATCGGCTGAATACTACCTCTGCCTCCCAGCTTCTTCGGCTATAAAAGAGGCGGAGAGAAATGTACTTTCAGACTTGCAGAATTGTGATACTATATCTTTATAGTAAATCCAAATTAGCTCATATGATTGTGTTTCTTATCTGTTTTACCATGCTAAGGTTGATAACTACCTATCCTTTGTCCAGATAAACTTTATAATGGCTGTTGTGCTTGTTTGTGCTAGCAAACAAGTACAGTGATCACTATGCATCTTCCAGGCACCTGTATGGTGCTCAGATATTTGAAATGCTTAATTTTCTCTGTTTCTTTTCTCTCGATAGTTCATTTAATTCTTTTGGGGTTTTCTCAGGCAACGCTCACAGTAATAATGGATTATAAAACTTTTTAAAGCTTTGAGAGCTTGTCTAAGTCCTACAGGGTTTAAGGAAGAGACAGTCGTATCTGTATATAAAAGAACCACAATATACACATGCGCCCTCAGTTTTGAGGAACAGTAAAGATGCAAACTCAGACTAGATTATCAAGCTGCAAAGGAATTTTATGTTAAATAAAGTGGGGGCTAAAATAAAACCTTATCTAGCTTCATTTTGAACAGGGATTGAATTTGAGGATCACATCTAATTCTAACCTAATTGAACATGAGATATACCATTCCATGTAATTCTAACCTAATTGAACATGAGAGATACCATTCCATGTTTCTATTACTCAATATCTCCCAAAGAATTTTTCCTGAAATTGCATCAAAAGCTGAAGGCCTATAAACAGTGTAACAAATATAAGCCTGTTGTTACAGCTAGATTTTTATGTAAGATGTGTAAGCCTAGACTTCAGTCTCATGTAGAATTAGATTAAATTAACAGAGTTGGAAGGGATCTTGTAGGTCATCTGGTCCAACCCCACACCCAAGCAGGAGACCCTACACCATTTCTGACAAATGGCAGTCCAATCTCTTCTTGAAAGCCTCCAGTGATGAAGCTCCCACAACTTCTGAAGGCAAGTTGTTCCATTGGTTGATTGTTCTCACTGTCAGAGAATTTCTCCTTATTTCTAGGTTGAATCTCTCCTTGATCAGTTTCCATCCATTATCCCTTGTCTGGCCTTCAGGTGCCTTGAAAATAGCTTAACCCCTTCCACTCTGTGGCAGCCCCTCAAATGTTGGAACACTGCTATCATGTCTCCCCTGGCCCTTCTCTTCATTAGAGTAGCCATGCCCAGTTCCTGTAACCATTCTTCATGTTTTAGTCTCCAGTCCCCCAATCATCCTGGTTGCACTTTTTCTAGAATTTTAACTCTTTTTTTATAGTGTGGTGACCAAAATTGGATGTAGCATTCTAGGTGTAGTCTTACTAAGGCTTTATAGTGTGATAAAAATCAACTGACAAAAGGGGGTGGGGTGGGGGGAATATTTCAACTGCACAAAAGTCTCCCCTCCTCTTTCCACTTTTCCCCATTTCTCCCTCTCTCTCTCTCTAGCTTTAGTAAATCACAGATATTCCTCATAAATATCTTTCCCACCATGGGGTATTTATATACAACATTTGTCTTAACAACAACAACATTGAAACCTTGCAGCTTTTATACAAAAGGAACTCTCTCTCTCTGGGTTGTCAGCACAAAGGTCTTAGGAACTCTTTTTCTTATGAGCCTCAGAGCTTATCACACACATTTGTACAGCAATCAGACTTTTCTTGTGAACCAATATCACATGCATAACATTCAATTTTTCTATTTAAAACAATCATAATTATTTCAGGGAACTTTTCACAAGCCAATAAGCTCAATTTTCTTAAAACAACAATTTGTGTACCATCCTCCCATAAGGTTTGGAAATAATTACACATAGACACTTTCATGCAAACATACCATTATGAGCATCCACAGCTCATTCTTCAATCAGTGGGAAAGGGAGTGGCTTTAATCAAAATGTGATTTTGGGCCCTAACCACTACCCATTTTCCACAGCTCCAAATGCAAGCCAAAAAGTTTACCTATACAACATTTGCCGGCAGTCCAAACATATCACAATCATTTCAATCCCATTCACTTCATACTATTATTATAGACATATATCTAGAAAAGTTTAACAGAAATCACAACACATTAATCAAAGGCAAATTATCTACGTCTTCCCATTTAGACAGGCTTTTACCTTTTTACTACCTGCTAAACCCCGGGAGGGAAGAAAAATAAACCACTTTTTTAGGAATGATAAATCCTCAAGATTTATTTCGAGATATCACTGTAGTTTCTTCTCTTCCTATCACACATAACAGCAGTGATTAACCTCACTTCCTAATTGTTTTCGCGAATGTCTCACATTTACTCAAAGTCACACCCAGTGTTCTTAATTTTCATTAATCACAGGAGTTTTACTACCTGTCACCCTTCAAGATTTTTTTCCTTTGCTTTGCATCTTTCGGCTGCCATAGTAATGGGGGGAGGAGTGAAATAATTGGGCTTTGTGGGTATGGGAAATGTACTGGAGGTTTAGAGATGGACTGTATAAGTTGGGGAAAAACTTTCTTGTTTATGCTTCTTTGCTGTGCTATGCGCAGACCCAACTCTTTATCAAAATAGGCCAAGGTCAGATGCCTGCATCACCACCTGAAGACGCCAACATGACATTAAATACAACTTTAATTTGATGGACAGTTTGAACTATTGTGGGTGGGAAGGTTGCCATCACTTTGTATATGTGGTTTTTGTGTGCAATTCCTCAGATTCAGAATTCCATTGATTTCCAGTAAAATATATCTTTTCTCTAATTAATGGAGTCTAAGTGTTTCTTTCTTGGATTTTGAATGGAGCACTACCTGACATTATTCTGAATCTCAGTTTACCAGCCCACCTAGAGAATTAATACTTTTCTTCCGAGGGAGTCTGAAAACAATGTCTAATCTAGCCAGCAACCAAGAGGATTTGGGAACTACTGCAAGACCAGCTTCCCTGCAGGGGAATACACCCAGGAATTTAGAGAGCTGGCATGTCATATTCAAGGCTGGTCCCAGAAGACCCTGATAGAAGCTTTTAAAGATGGGTTGAATGAAGATGTTTTTCAAAGCTACATCGCCAGAAAGGACCCCAGTGATCTGCAACTCTGGAATGTGTTGGCAGCAGAAGTGGAGATCAATCTGACCCGAAACAAATTCAGGGGTGGTCTTGGTTGGAGCAAGTCCCCTGCACCAGCCCTTGAGAAGCCCCAAAGCCTCAAAAGGGAGGATCAGCAGTAAAGCCCAAGACCACCACATGCTTCTGATGTGAGAAGGAAGGTCACCGGGCTGCAGACTGCCATGCTAAGCTGGAGCCAAAGGGGGTGCCAGTTGGAGGAAGAAAACCTGAAAAAAACTCCAGTCAAGCTGCGCGAAACGGCACTTAAAGTGGAGGAGGAGCTGGGAACTCTGACCTCTTCTGGTGAGTGAATCTGAATCTGAAGACGACCCTCTGGTAGGTCCAAACAAGGGCCCAATGGGATTAAGGGTACCCATGTTGGAAGCTCAAGGAGAAATGTTCGCCTTGTTAGACTCTGGGTGCACAAGGTGTGTGATCAGCTCAGAAGTCGTGGAGAAGTTGGGTTTAAGACTAAGGACTTTAAAAACTCCCATAGCATTTTGCTAACTGAATGGATCAGTAGCTGGGGGCGGCCCTGCGTATTTCATAATGGAACCAGTTGAAATGACAATGAGAAGGCATAGAGAGACTTGGTGTCTTATTGTTGCCCCAGGATGGAGCACTCCTTACTACTAGGCTTGCCCTGGCTCCGGAAGTGGAACCCGCAAGTGGATTGGAGAAGGGGATTGTTATGCATACGTACTGACCAACCCCCAGAAGGGAAGGGGCAGTCTCAGCCGAACTCCCAGGATTCCACAGAGCTGGCATCCATGGGCAGTGAGAACTTGGGGGGGGGGAGAAAATCCCTGAACAATATTGGGATTTAAAGGAGGTGTTTAGTTTAGCAGTCGCTAACCGATGGGCCGTGGCCCACTGGTGGGCCGTGAGAAAATTTTGGTGGGCTGCAGAGAAATCCCCTCCCCAGAGCACCCCCCCAAAGCAATTAACCCAGGCTGTGCCGAAACACACCACTGCACCGCCCACATGGCCCATGGGAACCCTCCCACCCACCCACTCCTTACCCAGCAAACTTGCCTGCTAAATTGCTATTTTTCCTTTTTCCAATCATCATCTGTTCTGCTGTGCCAGAAAATTTAGATTAGCTAGGAAGCAGGAAATGGTTGGATTTCTTGCTTTCTAGCTAGTCTTTATAGAGTTTGGCTCTGCTTTTAATCATAGCTGAACCTCCCTTAGGACTGAAGGTTTGCTTTCAAGCAAATTTTATGTGACAGACTGAGCTAGCCAATGGCAGATAGATTTCTGAATGAATCTGTGATTCTGTGAGCAACTCAATCTGCCTGCCTGTTTTGCCCGATTTTGGGTAAAAGTTGCTCTTTTTTATAAAAAATTCAATATTTACATAAATATTTATAATATTTACATACAAGCCATGTCCAGCCAGTCACATGACCACCAAGCCACACCCACAAATTAGGCCATGCCCACAGAACTGGTTAGTGGTCCCTGGGATTTAAAATTATGAGTTTGGTGGTCCCTGAGATCCAAAAGGTTGGCGACCCCTGGTTTAGTGAAAAGGCATCGGATAAGCTCCCCTCACCATCGTACAACAAATTGCAGTATTGAAATTTTAACAGGAGTGAAACTTCCAAAACCTAAACTGTACTCAATGGCACCGTGGGAGCTAGAACTGAAGTCATTTATTGATAAAAACCTTGAACGAGGGTTCATCCAACCTGCTAGGCCTCGAGTAGCGGCCCCAGTATTGTTCCACGAGAAGATGGCTCACTTCGTTTGTGTGTTGACTATAGAAATTTAAATGCAATTTAGGTGGAGAACGTGTATCCCCTCCCCTTGATGACATGTTGACCCATCTAGCCAAAGGGAAAATTTTTACGAAACTCGATTTGAGAGAGGCTTACTACCAAGTTCGAATCAAGAAGGGAGATGAATGGAAAACTGCTTTTAATCGCCCAATGGGATGTTTCCAATTCAACGTTCTCCCATTTGGCCTACAGTGGGCTCCTGCTGTATTCATGCAAATGATAAATGAGGTTTTGCATGAACATTTATGTTATATGTACAGAATAGCCCTTGAGTAACAAGGATATGCACATGGAAACCTTTATGAGAGTAGTTATGAATAATTATTCAGCCACACAAAGATACACTAAATTGAGTTAAAGTTTACTTTAAGAAATAGCACAGTCCAATAAACGGTCCAGGTCATATACGTTTTACAGTGCAAAGAATATCCAATTACAAAGTCTTCTAACCAGTTGCCTTTGTCATTTCCAGTAAACAAAAATATCAAAGTATAAGCACAGCATAAATACAACAGAGAACCTTAGATAGCAACAGAATGTCAGAGAGAGCACACTATGATCTCTAGCTCCCTCTTATGGTAATTTGCAATATAATCAACCAATCAGAATATAGTATAAATCAATGCAGTGATTTTGTCTTAAAGCTACAAACATACATTGTTGGTTTATATATTGCCAATTGGTGGACAGATTCCTAACAATTTATACAAAGAGGTACTGGTTTATCCTTATCTACACCAAGATTCTCGATGAGCATGTCAAATTAGTATGATCAGTTTTGAAAAAACTTTGAGCTGCTGAACTGTACGTGAAGTTATCCAAGTGTGAGTTCCATCAAAAGAAAATTGACTATTTAGGCTACCGCATATCACTTGATGGCATAGAAATGGATCTGGGGAAAGTTTGCGCCGTTTTGTAATGGGCCCCTCCCCACACCAGAAAGCAATTGCAAAGTTTCCTGGTATTTGCTAATTTTTACTGTCAGTTTATCCTGGCCTTCACGAAGATTGTACTGCCTATTACAAACCTCCTAAAAACCAAGGGGGAGGTGAAACCAAAGCCCAATCGACCGCTAGAGTGGTCTATGGAATGTCAAGCCACTTTTGAGAAGCTGAAATGACTTTTTGCAGTAGAGCCAGTGCTAAAGCACCTGAACATGGATGCCCCTTTTGTAATCCAAGCCGATGTGAGTGATGTAGAAGTGGGGGCATTGCTACAAGCAAACAAGATGGGAATTTTGCAACCGTGTGCATACACCTCCCATAAACTAACCGAGACAGAAAGAAGATGGGCCATTTGGGAAAAAGAAGCTTAAATGCTATATAAATTATCAACAAGCTGATTGGTCAGACTTATTACCATTTACTGAGATGGCATACAACAATTCGGTTCATAGTCATACTGGTTTTACCCCATTTAAAGTTGCTTCAGGGTAAGACTTTGTACCCATACCTGAGCTTCCACAGAAGAAATCCAATGTTCAGTCACTGAATGAGTGGATAACCCAACTCCAGCTTATCTAGCCAGTTACCCATAAAGCTCATAAGAAACACGCAGATAAAAAGAGAGCCCCACAAAACCAATATCAAGTGGGGAACAAGGTTTTCTTGTCCACTAGATATTTGCAAACCACACAAAAGTCTAAAAAGTTGGGGCCCAAATATGTTGGACCTTGCCCAATTGAATGAATTGTGAATCCTGTGGCAGTCCAACTGCAATTACCTAAAACCCTTAGACGGATTCACCCTGTTTTTCATATTAGTTTGTTGAAACCTGAACATGCCTCCGACCTGAGACCTCCTCAGGTTGAAACACCCCCCCACCCAAGTTCCTCTTTTGATTGAGGGTGAACAACATTTTGAAGTTAAAGAAATTTTGGATTCAAGGAGAGAAAGAGGTCGACTCCAGTATTCAACTGTTTGGAAACACTTCCCTCCTTCCCAGTCAGAATGGGTAAATGAAAGGGATGTTTGAGCCCCTAGGCTCATGCAGGCATTTCGTGCGAAATATCCTGACAAACCTTACAATTTTGTAACAGTTGTAACATGTATATTATTCTTTTATCTTGTATTCTCTTTCCTTTATAGGGCTAATGCCTTTATTGCAGGAGGGCCGAATGTCAGCCTTCAAGATTTATTTCCTTTGCTTTGCATCTTTCGGCTGCCATAGTAACAGGGGGAGGGATAAAATAATTGGGTTTTGTGGGTGTGCGAAATGTACTGGAGGTTTAGAGATGAACTGTATAAGTTGGGGAAAAACTTTCTTGTTTATGCTTCTTTGCTGTGCTATGTGCAGGCAATTTTTTATCAAAATAGGCCAAGGTCAACAGACCACATGACCCACATGACATTAAATACAACTTTAATTGGATGGACAGTTTGAACTATTGTGGGTGGGAACGTTGCCATCACTTTGTATATGTGGTTTTCATGCACAATTCCTCAGATTCAGAATTCCTTTGATGCTACCACTTGATTTCCAGTAAAAGATACCTTGTCTCTAATTAATGGAGTCTAAGTGTTTCTTGGATTTTGAATGGAGCACCCCCTGACACTACCTGTCTCTAAGCATTGTCACTTCCTTCTACTGACATAAATTCCCCAGAGGGGAAGAGGGGGACTAGAAGGAATTTCTTTTTCAGGATCCTTAACAAACATTCCGTTTTGGGGCCCCATATTCCACCCAAGACTTTTGCTTCCTCTTTTAACTGTTTCCTTTAACAGAAACCACTCTGCATTTCCAAAAGGAAGGCACAATTATGCACACACTACTGTCAATTATTCAAGGAGGGATAGACCACCCAGTGAGACTTAACCAAGTACCTCCTTATGTACTAGTACTCACCTGGGCACTGGTGCCTGGTCTTTCTCTGCTTGGGCTTGGGCAGCTCCTTGTTCAGGGTCTCCAGCAATACATTTGAAGAGCAAATCCACAATCCACCACTGGAGAAGGAGCCTTCTCCATACCAGCCGCTGAAATCAGTGGGTGCCCCCTGGTCTACAGACAACTCTCCTCTACCAGTGGCAAGGTGAATGTCTTCGAGTCCTGGTTCAGAGCCAATTGTGATAAAAATCATCCATTCAGGTATTCAGACAACTGAATATTGGAGACACGTGAACAATATATAAGAGCTTTATGAAGCTTTTGCAAAAAGGAATTCTGCCCATGGGCAGAAAACATTTTTCCCAGGAGGGCTGGGGTTCAAATATTCAGTCTCTGCCCCTTTCCTGGGTTCACAATCTATCCAAGCTGCATATCTCCCTACGCAATACCTGTTATTGTAGCATAACATCTGTTTCCTTGTGCTGTTTACCTATTTCCAGTTCCAGTAAACTCCATCATTAACATGACACTGGTCACTGTAACCTGCCAAATATATAATCTTTATACAAAATAGAAAATTCTTACATAATTTTCCAGTAAATTATCTTAGGTTAACACAAAGGTTAAAAATGGCATTACCATTGATTTATATTTTCACATGTATAATTCTACATATCACAATAGAGTGGTATTAGTGCCACTCTATCTTGATTGTATCCCTCTATTAATGCAATTTAGGTTTGCATTGGCTTTTTTGGTTGCAACTGCACACTTCTGGCTCATATTTAACAGGTTGTCTACTAAGACGCCAAGATCCCTCTCACAGTTACTGCTATAAAGCCTGGTTTCACCCAGTCTATATGTGTACTTTTGGTTTTTCTTGCCTAAGTGTAAGACTTTTCTCTACATTGAATTTCATTTTGTTAGATAGGGTGGAGTGCTCAAGTCTGTCAAGATCCATCTGGATCTTGAGCCTATCTTCTAGGGTGTTAGCTATTCCTGCCAGCTTAGTATCATGTAGAGTTATAATTGCAGGAATGTTCCAATCTCGGGTGGCAAACCTCAGATAAAGAATGTTTCCAAGCAAATACAACTCAGGCAAACAAAGTCACTAATCTATGGATAAAGGAAAATTAGAGAAGGGAAGTAGACATATGTTAGACTTTAACTAGAGATAATTAATTGTATGGATTACTGTACTAAACAGTAACCAAAGTTGAGCAGTAACCAAAGTTAACCAATGATGGAGGATAACCAAAAATGTATATAAATGCAAGACTATACTCCAATAAAGATCATCATCATCATCATTCAGTTGTTCATGATCAAACAACTCGACTGCCTCGTCATTACAACAAGTGGTGCTTGAACAGGGACCCTCTTACTTGGTCCAGCAAGGATTTCGTGCACCTTCAATCCTTTGTGGTTTCTTCAACCTTTTGGTTTCTGTAAGTATGGGGTCTTCGCTTTCTGAGGAACAAAGGAAGCATGTAGATGAATTAGGCTATTTGTTGAAGAAAAATAATACCGAGGTACCACAGAGAAATCTCTTAAGGCTGTTCCAGGAGATTGCAGCTCAGTGCCTATGGTACCCAGAAAAGGGGTCTTAATTTTAACTGATTGGGAATGTATTCGGAAAACATTGCATACTGAACCTTGAGCAAAAATAGAAGTTTTGCATGTGTGGCATTTATGTAGGCATGCAATTGAAACATTTGGTCACAATGAACTTTCTCTTTTAACACCTCCACCTTCACGTTATACTAATGCTGTCATTTGTCCCCCTTCTTCACCTGAATATATGTCTTCAATTCAACTCTGGAAGATATGCTGCGAGTCTGCCAGGATATTGGATCACAAACTTATAAAATGCATATGTTAGCAGCTGCTATTCAGAAAGGACAGCGACCAATTGGTAACTCTTTTAAGTGTAAGAAGCCTGGCCACTTTCAGAAGGACTGTCGTTTTACACCTTCTATGCCTCAGAATCGTCCTTCTAAGAAGTGCCCTATTTGTAAAAAGGGATTTCATTGGGCCAATCAATGTCGGTTTCAGTCGGGAAACTTGCCAATGGGTGTGGCACCCACCCAGAATCCAAAGTGTGCCTTTCCCATCACTCTGACTCCTCCAGCAGTCTCTCTCACTCCTCCCCAGTCACAGCCGGTAGCACTGGGATCAATTTAATCACTCAAGAGGAAATTGAGTTTAAATTTCCCATGGAAGTTAAAATAGTTCCATTTCAATTTAAAGGTCCTCTTCCTTCAGGATTAGCTGGCTTAATTTTGCCTCATTCTTCTGCACACAAAAAGGGTTATTTTGTTGTGCCTGGGGTAATAGATTCAGATTACACTGGTATCCTCATGATTCAGATTTGGGTGAATCTTCCTCAAGTTCTTTCTTGTAATTCTTCTGTTGCTCAATTGCTTCTTCTTCCATATGAAAATCCATCTCCTGGTATAGGTAATCGTGGGGATGCAGGATTTGGATCAACTTCTTTATCTGTAGGCTTACTTCATCAGCTAAACTCCTCTTGTCCTTTGTTAACGCTCTTCCTTAATAAACAACCATTTCAAGGGTTATTGGATACTGGAGCCAATGTTACTGTCATCTCCTCTTTACAGTGGTGTGGTGGTCTCTCATGGAAAAGATGAGACACAAGCGAGTGTTCTCGGGATGAGAGCCCAGAGCAAATTCCAGTGCTCTCTTTTATTGAGATTTTAGTACATGGTAAGCATAGCAAGTAGAGTCACATTGTGGATTACAATACTTAGATATAGTACAGACTTGTTTACAGTTTTCTGAGCTGCTTGTCTCTAGTGTTTGTTTTTAATTTCCTTGCACTATCTCAGTGACCTTTAAGCAAGCATGTATGTATAAAGTCTTAGATTAATCATTACCCAATACCCAAGTCAAAGTTTTATTCCCACATCTCCCGTTTTAGTTTTTTGATGATCGTGGATGCCTCGGTAGCTTTTCGCCATCTGCAACAGCAGTTCTCCTTCCGTAGGCTTCACCCGACACATTCCTAAAAGTCCAGGGAGACATCGGATACAACAGCATACGCAAAGAGAAAATATAATAAGCAATATCACTCCAACAATTAGGTGACAAATCCATGAACCATCTGGCAACCAGGACCAAAGTGCAGACCACACATCCAGTCCCTCACCCTCCGATTGTAATGGATTCTCCTTCAAGGTTCGTTCCATATGCTGTATAGTAGCTGTAATGTTTGGAGAATAATCAGAGATATACATGCAACAATGCGTATGAACCACAGCGCAAACTCCCCCTTGCGCAGCCAAAATAGTGTCCACTGCATATCTGGTTTGCAGGACAAAGTCAAGAATTTTGCCTTGCTCTTCTTCAAGCAGCTTTAGCGTTTTAATGGTGTCATTAAACATAGTAACTGTCCAATTGTTTAAATGATGTAAATCTCTATAGTTCATCATGACTCCTAAAGGGGGAATAACTCCCCTTGTCCAGTAGTCATGGGTCAAAACAGAGTTTACTTCCGTTGCAGAACGCGCATTGCGGATATGAGCAGTCCCCAAAGATTTTAAAATGACATGAGATGGGATTACTTTCCCAAAGGTGCAGACCCCTTTCCATCGTGCTGGCATGTGATCATAGGCCATCTGTCCACACAGCAACCATAGATTTGCTCCCAGGAGATGACCAACCTTATTTGGCTCAGCATAGATTAGTTTTGCAAAGGACTCCATTAACATAGCCAAATGAGTGGACGATGGTGCGTTATTCCCATTTGCACATTTAGGCAGCTGGTTTTCTTCCATGGTGGGACAGCATGTGGCAGGAATGTATGGACACCCATTTTCATTGATCAAAGATGTGATATCAAATTTAGAAATGTTATGTACAAAGTAAGTAAGATTTTTAGTTTTCATGTCATCCGGATAAACCCGACTTCCATTGCCAATAACAATTGTTTTGTTACAAAATGGATATGTTCCCAAGTAAGTCATATTCTCTACCGTTTCATTGTGGGTCCAGCAGATACCCGCCACTTCTTGGATCCGGCTTCCAAGGTGTAAGGTATTTATGTTACTTGTAGTCCAACTGCTAGACCACGTCCCTGAACAACCATAGCATTGTCCCCTATACCAGTCGCCTTCGGCCAGAGGTACTGCAACCATTGGAAGCCCTGATGTTTTGTGAGTTGGCATGTGCATACATACCCAACAATCAGTTTTATTATGAAGGTTTGCTAGCTTCTCCATGTCCTGGATCAACGTGTTTCTTTTCCATTCCCCCAAATCCACCCCCTTGCCCCTTTGGCTGATGATAAGGACGCACACAGTGAGCAGGAACCCAAACGACTGTCCCCTCATCTTCAACGGCAGTGTATCCTCGGTCCCAAGTTATCAGCGGGACAGGTCCTTTCCACATTGGATCTGGCAGTCTCCTATACCGAACTTTCGGTCTTGGCGTACCTGCAGAAGGGGAGGAAGCAAAATGCCTACTGGCTGCCGTAGCAGCAGGGGATCCTGTCATGTTTAAAAAATTTAAAGTGTATAAGGTAATATTAAGAATGTTTTGTATGTAAGGCAAACCATATCCATCCACTTCCCCCATTTTTGTTTTTATATGAAGGAGTGCTTGTTTGAGTGTCTGATTAGCTCATTCCACAATGGCCTGACCAGTGGAGTTGTAGGGAATGCCAAATTTATGTATAATTGACCATCGATGACAAAATTCCGCAAAGGTGGTGCTGATGTAAGCAGGGCCATTATCGTTTTTTATTTCCATTAGTGGCCCCACATGTGTGAAGGTACGGAGACAATGGTTGATTACATGTTTTGTAGCCTCTCCTCGTTGAGGTGTTGCCATAATGAATCCTGAATAGGTATCAACAGTGACATGCAGATGGTGCCATGGTTTGAAAGGAGGGTGTTGTGTGACATCCATCTGCCATAGTTGACAAGCAGCTGTTCCCCGAGGATTTACTCCTTGAGGAAGAGCACTGGATTGGGCACTGCAACTAGGACATTGCTGAATAATAGCTGCAGTTTCTGCAGCAGTGAGACCAAATTGTTTACAAAGAGCTTTGGCATTCTGATGAAAATAGCTATGTGAGTCCCACGGAGTAACAGGGGAAAGCAAGAGGCAGGACATGGCCGAGACGGCCGTGTCGGCCACATCATTCCCTTCCTGCAGCTCCCCGGGATGTGGCTGGTGGCTGCGAATATGTGCAATATGCAAAGAATGTGTGCAAGAATGAAGACAGCTTTGCAGGGCTAAAAACAAACTCATAAGATTAGCATCAACAGATGGGGAAAGATAAGCAAATTCAATGTTAAGTATCAATTGATAAACGTAAAGAGAATCCACAATTAGATTTAGCAGTTCTTGTGCAAATTCCTGTAAGGCCAAAATAGCAGCAGCTAATTCAGCCCTTTGTGCTGATTGCTGAGGAGGGGTAATCTTTGTTTTCCATACCCCTTCCTGTCTCCATGCACAAGCACCGTAGGTCTTACCACCGTCCACATAAACGGTCATGCCCTCAATTGGCTGCTTAGCAATAACTGAATTAAAATTTACAGATACGTTTCTAAGCAACTGGAAATGGGGGTCACTGGGGGTATGGCAAGAAATCTTCCCTGGCTAATTTTCAAGAGCAATTTGCAATTCAATGGATTGACTATACCAAGTTTCCCACAAAGTGAGGGAGATAGGTAAAAATAACTGAACTAGATCTATGCCATATAAATGTATACTATGATTCCGGCCTTTGATGATTAACTCACTATAAAGCATAGCCATAGTAGAAACTGTTTTTCTGGGAGTGTTCTGCAAATGTAACCATTCAATGATATAAACCTGTGTTTCATGTAATTGAAATAAAGCTGCCGTAGGCAAGGCTGGAGTTTGTAAAATTGCCAAAGCAAATGGAGTGTCAGGAATGCATCGATCAACCCAACGCTGCATTAAAGCCACATTTATGTGTGCCAGTACCTCCCTTTGTTCTGCTGATAAGGTTATAGCAGAATCCGGTCTCACGGAGCCCTTTAGGGCCAAGAACAAGGGCTGGAGCACCGCTGTAGTTAACCCCAGGTAGGGTCTAACCCAGTTAATTGTTCCTAGTATTTGTTGTAATTTTACTAGAGAAATTTTTTCCTCAATTTTGATTTCCGGAATGACTGGATGAGCATAGGTTGCAAGGACCTTATGCCCTAAGTAGGCGTATATGGCGTTTGACTTTGAATTTTTTCTGGAGCAATATGAAGTCCAAATTGCAATAATACCTCTTTAAGGCAAGGTAACACTGCCTTAACCGTTCCCAGTGGGCCAGGAGCTGCAATTAAAATATCATCCATGTAATGGTAAACCTTCCACCCAGGATGGGAGGTTCTGAATGGAGCCAGAGTCGTTCAAACATATGACTGGCACATCGTTGGACTGTTTAGCATTCCTTGTGGCAAAACCTTCCATTGGTAATGAAAGGTAGGTGCATTGTTATTCAACTCAGGTACGGTAAAGGCAAATAATTGCTTGTCATCTGCATGCAAAGGGATAGAAAAGAAGCAATCCTGCAAATCTACTACAACTAGATCCCAATTGCGCGGGATCAGGTTAGGGTTAGGCAAGCCACATTGTAACGCTCCCATTGGTTGAAGGATGGCGTTGACAGCTCTCAAATCATGTAAAAATCTCCATTTTCCATTTTTCTTTTTGATAACAAACACCGGAGTGTTATACGGACTAGAAGTTGGCTCAACGTGGCCTAATTGTAGCTGCTCAGCTACCAATTGATGTAAAGCTACAAGTTTTTCCTGTGGAAGTGGCCATTGGTCAATCCAAACTGGCTGAGAGGTTAACAGTTGTAACTTTTCCATTATCCAATAACAATTTTTGTGACAGCAAATCTCTACCCCATAAGTTTATGTGCAGGGGCAACACAAGAGGTTGAATCCTTGCGGTCTCGCCAGTTGTTCTATGCAATGCCATCAACCAATGTACACTACTTCTTGCAAACTGCATACCACCTACGCCACAAACAGCCATTCATTGGCCATTCAAGCGCCCATTCATTTGGCCATTCCTTTTGGCGTATCACAGAGACATCTGCTCCGGAATCTATAAGGCCAGAAAATGATTTTCCCTGAATTTCAATTGTCATTTTAGGTTGGTCTGTAGTCAACTCTTTTGTCAGAGCTAGCAATTCTGCAGCAACTGGAGAACTGGCCATTTCAGTGGACCCAAAACCGCCAGTTCGTGGGATCCCAATTAAAGGATTCATAGGAATGTATGGAAGCAATAATAATTGGGCAATAGATTCACCGGCCATTAATGATGCAGGAGTATCAGTGTACAATTGTACCTTAATAACCCCTTTATAATCTTGATCAATAACCCCTGGAATAACAAAGAACCCCTTTTTTGATGCAGAAGACCTGGGAAGTACCAACCCCACTGTTTTTTCTGGTAGTGGTCCATGCAAATGAGTGTCCTCAATGTACACTTGATTAGGAAAAGTCACATCAATCGAGTGCAACATTTTTAAACCCAAACCTGCACTCCTGGTAGTTGTAGGCGATGCCTTTTGTAACAGCCTTGAGAGCGGGGCTAGCTGCACGCCCCAAATTTAGTTTCCTGAATTTTGGTTCTGATCAGAGCGACATTGGTTTGCCCAATGAAACCCTTTTTTGCATTTCGGACAGACCGACTTCGGGCGGATGTCCTTATTTTTGTTTTTGTTAAACGCCATTCCCCCCCCAGGGGCTCGGCACTGGGCTTTAAAATGGCCAGGCTTCCCACAATTAAAACAGTTCCCCGTAGGTTTCATCCCTCTTTGTAATGCCATAGCCAAAGTCTCCATGTTGTAAGCCTGAGAACCCACCACTGCACATGCCTTTAACAGATCAGCCAGAGTAACCTCACCTCTAGCCACCAAAGGCTGTAAGATACGCTTGCAGTCAGCATTTGCATTTTCGACTGCCAATCTCAGCAAAAGTTCCTTTGCCGCTTCCTCATTGGAGATTTGCCGGGTAATAGCCAATTGTAGTCTTTCCACAAAATCGTTATAAGACTCAGATGCTGTTTGCTTAATTTGAGAAAAAGACCGTGCCGGGGTTCCCACATCCTGGATGCGGGATAACGCCCCAAGGACAGCCGCCATAACCACGGGAAGTGCATGATCAGGCAAATTAGTAGCTTGATCAGCAGTGGATTCAAACAAGCCTGCCCCATAGATTTGGTCTGGCGTATACAGCCACCCCGAATTCCGTCCCCTAGCTTCCCTTTGGTACTCTGAATCAAAAACCACATACTGAGTAGAGCTCAATATCATTCTCATTCAATCTTTGCAGTCATTAGGAATCATGCGTGAAGTAGCCAAACTTGTCAGAAGACCCTTTGTAAAAGGACTTTGAATACCATAATCTTTAGCGGCTTTCTTGATTTCCCTAAGTACTGCCAACGGAATCGGAACCCATTCCGCCTGCATGTTGCCTTGAGCATCCACTTGCCTATTAACTGGAAACAAATTCATCTGGGGAATCTCATCAGGCTCTAATTTCCCCTCATTAAAAGCCTGATGCATCATTGCTTGAACTTTTCCCATTTGTGGCTGGGGTTTCTCCTCCACAGGCGTAGGCGCTGTTGGGGGTGAGAAAACACACTCCAGTTTTGGAGTCGGAGGGTACAACACAACTCCTTTATAAGGAGGAGGTTCTACTAAAGGTTTTAAAAGAGGTTGTTGCTGGGTCTCTAAAGCAGTCATAACCACCTTCCAATATGTCAAAATTTCAGCTGTTGACCGTGGTTCCTCATGAAGGATAGTTCCAATTCTCCTCCATGTGTCTAACTTTAAAGAGCCCTTGTCTGAGTACTAGGGGCATTGCTGCCAGATCTCTTGCAGCAGCTTTTTCACATTACCTTTTGAAAGAACTATATGCTCCCCTCCGGATGATTTAAAGATAAAGAAATTTGTCCTGACTAACTTCAGCAGCTCACTAACATGACGTTCCTGTGGCTGAGAAAGTTTCCCCCCCCATGTTTCCTGAAAAATCCTATTGTCCAGCAATAGTTAAGTACGTACTTTACCTATTCCAGGCGATGAAACACAGAGGTCCGGACACGTACCACCTGCCGTGGATCACGTCAGGGTCACCACTTGTGGTGGTCTCTCATGGAAAAGATGAGACACAAGCAAGTGTTCTCGGGATGAGAGCCCAGAGCAAATTCCAGTGCTCTCTTTTATTGAGATTTTAGTACATGGTAAGCATAGCAAGTAGAGTCACATTGTGGATTACAATAATTAGATATAGTACAGACTTGTTTACGGTTGTCTGAGCTGCTTGATTGTTTCTAGTGTTTGTTTTTAATTTCCTTGCACTGTCTCAGTGACCTTTGAGCAAGCACGTATGTATAAGGTCTTAGATTAATCATTACCCAATACCCAAGTCAAAGTTTTATTCCCACACAGTGGCCAGTAGTGGCCAAAAATGACAGTTTCTTCATTGTGGGGAATAGGAGGTCCTACAGCTGCTTGGCAGAGTGTTCAAGAAATTAATGTTACAACATCTGCTGGTAAGTCCTTTTTCCTACAACCATACATTCTAGATATTCATACTAATATTTGGAGCCGTGATATCCTTTCTCTTCTTAATGCCCATTTGATTTTTGATGATGGCTCTTCCTGTTAAATGGCTCTGTTCTATGCCGGTTTGGGTGGAACAATGGCCATTATCAAGGGAAAAACTCACTGTTTTACAACAATTGGTTCAAGAACAATTGGCTGCTGGTCATATAGAACCTTCTACTAGTCCTTGGAATACTCCTGTTTTTGTTATAAAAAAGAAAAATGGGAAACCTAGAATGTTGCACAATTCCTCCATTCCAATTCTTCCTGAATTACAAGTACAGAAATCATATACATTAGTACAATGGCAAAAATTACTTGGCATTATTAATTGGGCATGCCCATTCTTCTACATTACAACTGGTGATATGTTGTCCTTATTTCAGTCTTTGAAGGGAGCACAATCACCAGGAGATCTAGTTGTATTAACTGATCCTCAAAGAACATGACTTCAAGAAATATTGAATAAGTTTAAGCATTGATATGTGGACAGGATAACATCCTTAACAATAGGACTTTGCTTAGTATTCTTCCCACTACACCCTTACCCACGGGATGTCTTTATTCTAATGCGTCCCTGCAAGTGGTCAACATTCATGAATGGATTAATTTGTCAGCTACTAGGTTATCAATCAGCATTAGAGGATTTGATTATTAAAGGTCGTAAACGAGCCTTACTTCTTACAGGACAGGATCTCATTAGCATAGCTTTCACTCGTACAAAAGTTGAACATGAGCATTTGATGATGATTTCAGAATCATATCAGATCGCCTTTTCTCAATGTGTGGGAAACTTGTTATATTCTTTACCCAAGGATCCTAGAATAGTGGTTACTACTACTTTAAATCCGGCCTTTTCTTCCATTGTTGTGTGAAATCCTATTTCTAAAGCTCTTACAGTCTTTACCGATGGATCACTTACAAGGGGTGTGGTTGTGTGGCAGATTCAACAAAAATGGTATTCTAAATTTACTGCCACGCAGACTTCAGCTTAACGTGCTGAGCTGGCTGCTGTGATTTTGGCTTTATGATTGTTCAATGACCAACCTATTAACTTGATCATTGATACTCAATATGTGTATTTAGCTATGCAATCTCTTCCCTTTTCTTATTGTGCTCTCTCTTTGGATAAGAATTTGTTATCCTTGTTTTTATCTTTAAAAAATAGTTTGGAAACTCGCTTGTATTCTTTGTATGTAGAACACATTCGAAGTCATACTCCCTTTACTAATGCCTTGACTGAAGGAAATCGGAAGGCAGATGAATCCTTAAAGGATGTTGCGTCTTTGTTTGCTGATCCTGTTGCTAGTCATTCTTATTTTCATCAAAATGTCAAATCGCTTGCAAAGCAATTTAAAATTTCATTATCTCAAGCCCAGGATATTGTCCGTGCTTGTCCAGCTTGTCAGCAACTGGCAGTTCCCTTTCCAGTAGGTGTCAACCCACGAGGAATCCAAGCTAATCAAATTTGGCAAATGGATCTAACTCAATTTTCAACCTTTAAGCCATACTGTTATCTTCATACGCCTATTGACACTCATTCACACTACCTTTGGGTTACTGCTTCAAAACATGAATGTACTTCAGATGTTATTTCTCATAGCCTATCCACTTTTGCTGTAATGGGTCAGCCTTCTCAGTTTAAAACTGACAATGGCCCCGCTTATATTAGTAAGGAATTTCAAGCCTTTTGTCAGAAATGGAATGTTACTTTAGTGCACAGAATTTCTTACAACTCTCAGGGCCAAGCTATAGTTGAGTGAGCTCATCGTACTTTTAAGGCATTGCTTCAGAAACAATTAGAAACTGAGTCTGGCCCTTACCATCTGCGAAAGATTCAAAATCTCATTGCTGTAGCATTATATACTTGGAATTATTTAACCTTTTTAGATTCTCTTGCAGACTCACCTGTTAATTTGCGCTTTTGAACTACTGAATCTTTAGCAAGGCCTTTGGTAAAGTATCGCCAAGCTCCAGATCCAACCTGGAAAGGCCCTACACCGCTGATCATCTGGGGTCGTGGTTACACCGCCATGAAGATCCTTCTACTCGACAAGCAGTGGGGGTTCCAGCACGCTGTGTTCGTCTGTATCATGGCATGGCATCAGGGCCTTCACAACCCGATTCTGGATTTCAATCTTCATCTCAACACGGAAGTCCGTCTTCCAAGGTCGACGCGCCCGCAACCCATCACTTGGGGCCAGGTTAAATCTACTACATATCAAGCTCAACAACAACTGCAGCAGGCCCCATTACTTCAGACTCCTGAAAATCTTGTTGCTGCTGTTTTTGCTATTATTACTTGTTGTGACTAGGAGGTTTGAACCTGCTCTGTCAGAAGACATAGGCTCGAGTGATGAGGAAGATCTGGCATTAAGGTTTGAGCCTGCCTTGTTGAGTGACACAAATGGGAGTCAGGAGGAAAAGGAAGATAGGGCATTGGGGTTTGAACCTGCTTTGCTGGAAGTTTCGGAATCCTCATCCTCTCCCGGACCTTCCTCATTAGTTACACCTGTGTCGGTAGATAATCAGGAGAACGTGCCAGAGCCCTTGGATGTAGATCAGGGGTGTCCAACCTTTCACCTTCCCTGGGCCACATTAGAAGATGAAAATTTGGTTTGGGCCACACATAAAATAAAATAACAGTAACCATACCCGATCATCCC
>NW_020769329.1:16702286-16787423 GCF_900518735.1 Pseudonaja textilis
GCGTTTGCAGTTGGACAATTTATCCTGTTTGGAATTCATCTCTGATTTATACTGCTGCTCGTTATCATAATTGGCTGACAGGTTCTGGGAAAACTGCCAACGACGAGTTCAGTTAAAGGAAAGTTAACTCTGTTGTTCCTGGTCTTTTCTGTTTGTATATTTTCCTTTGGACATTTGGACTCTCACCTCGTGGCCACAGGTGAGACAGGACAATTACTGCTAACTCTGTTACCATTTTATTTTGTATTTTCTTGTGTTTCTGCTCAAAATGACACTTCTCTGGTTCATCTTAACCCTAATTTGTGGGTTCATCATGCCCAATATATGTTTATGACCCATGGCACAAATATTACTTTATACTATGAGCCCCCAAATGGCATTTGGTCAAATTTCTTTTACCCCTAACTTGATCATGTCTTCTACATTGATTGCCTCACAACTACAATCTATTTCACACTCCTGGCTATTTTCTACACCCCCTATGCAATTGAATTCTGTCCGTTGGCGTTACTTGAAAGTTAAGTCAATTTACAAGGGGTCTGTGTTTCTGTTGTCACGCTAAACACACTTAGCTTCATAATTGGTCTGATTATGATGCTGCTCAGCACATATTAAAAAACCTAGGGAATTATAGTTATTGTTCTGACTACTATTGGTTGTCAGGTACCTTTAATTCTTCTTTGCATGGAATTAATATAGCTCCTGATATGTATCCTGACAATTTTCCTATTTTTAATGCCTCTGATTAATCTAATACAGGATCAATATGCGCTGGTTGGCAGTTTAAGGATCCTAATATGTTGTTCTTTTTTGATAAATATGCCACTAATGTTCATCCTCAGAATTATCAATGTGCAACTATAGGTTATTTTACTCTACCTGTTCAAATAGGTACGCTCCCATCAACTCGACAGCGGCGTTCCTCTCTGGGGCCTACATGTAATGATGAAGTCATTACTGACACACAATTGTCTTCTGGTTCTACATTTGGCCATGCATTGGCAGGGCCCGTTACAGGAGTCCTTACTCTAGGCTCTTATCCTGGCATAATTGCTCAAGAAAATAGACAATCTATTCTTGGTCTCACCTGCAGACTTGAAAAATCCATCAATGCTACCGCTGCTATTATTCGTGATTTGCAGCATGAAATAGAAGACTTAAATCAAGATGTTTTACAGCAGCGTTTTGCCATAGACTATCTTTTAGCTGGTCAGGGAGGGTTCTGTACGTTAGTTGGACGCCGTGGATGTGCTGTGCATTTTCATTCTTTGAATAAAACTATTGAGGATGAGCTTGCCAATTTACAATCATACATTCAAAATAATATCCATGCTCATTACTCACCTTTTGAGTGGCTAACCAATTGGCTCCCTGATTGGTCTTGGCTCAGACAGTTTTTCTTTTATGCTATAATTATTATTATTGTACTAATTGCAACCTGTTGTTTTATTCAATGTATTCCAAATTTATTCGCATTGTTTTGTCCTGCTTCCCCCTCTCTTAATCCTCTTCAACTGCGATACATTCATAAATCTTTGAATCCTCCATTTAAAATAAAAAAACAAGATTATGTAGAGTTGTAATTGCAGGAATGTTCCAATCTCAGATGGCAAACCTCAGATAAAGAATGTTTCCAAGCAAATACAACTCAGGCAAACAAACTCACTAATCTATGGATAAAGGAGAATTAGAGAGGGGAAGTAGACATATGTTAGACTTTAACTAGAGATAATTAATTGTATGGATTACTGTGCTGAACAGTAACGAAAGTTAAGCAGTAACCAAAGTTAACCAATGATGGAAGATAACTAAAAATGTATATAAATGCAAGACTATACTCCAATAAAGATCATGATTCAGTTGTTCATGATCAGACAAATCGACTGCCTTGTCATTACAACAGTATCATCTGAACATTTGGCAAGTTCCCCTTCTGTTCCCTCATCTAAGTCATTTAAGATATTGAAGGGTACTTAGCCTAAGACAAAACCTTTTGGCACCCCACTGCTTACTTCTCTCCATGTAGACATAGTGTAAGCACTGGAGTTTTTCCCTTCAACCAAAAAGAATGAACTTCTGAAAGCTGGATATTACAAAAGGAATCCTTTATTGAAAGGGAGTGAATCCCAGCACTAGTCAGAGTCTAAGATGTTTCCAGGCATACAGTAATAGATAAAGGGAGTTAGAATTCCTCCCCTTATTTAGATGTGGATTTAGTCAAACAAAGAACCACATGTTAATTCCCCCCACCCCTTCTCTGGGAACATATCTTAGAAGAGTTCCCAGGGGTATCTTCCAGAGCTGGAATTTTTATGGTCCCTTCTCATCTTGTTATCTCTTCAAGAGATGATAAGTTTCTGGACATCTGACTCCAGTCCTCCAGTTGTATATCATGTGCAAGTTATACAGAATCAATATAAGATTTAATATATTCAGGTTACATCAAAAAGGATTACTTGTACAAACTTCACCCTACCTCCCTTCTTCCATTGAAGAATGGCAGATACACAGATCTGACACATAGACCCATTAAGGACTACTCATTGAGTACGGTTTGTCAGCCAGTTATGAATTTATCTGGTGGTGATGCTATCTATCCCACTTTTTTTCTAGCTTACCAAGAAGTGGATTGTGATCTACTTTGTTGAATGCCTTGCTGAAGTCTATTATGTCCACAGTATTTTGCTGGTCTACTAATTTAGTCACTATGTTGAAGAATGAAATAAAATTGGTTTGCTTTGATCTGTTTTTAACAAGCCCATGCTGGCTACCAGTTATAACTTTACTCATGTAGATGTTGGCAGATCTATTATTTTATTATCTTTTCTGGTATCTTCCTGGATATTGATGTTAGGCTGATTGGTCTGTAGTTTCCTGGGTCTGTTTTCTTTCCTTTTTGGAAGATGGGAACCACATCAACTCTTTTCCAGTCCTCTGGTAGTTCCCTGGTGCTCCAGGATTTTTGAAAGATGTGGTACAGTGGTTGGGAGATGAAATCTGCCAGCTCCTTTAGAACTCTGGGATGTAATTCTTCAGGTCCCATTGATTTGTATTCATCAAGATCAGACAGGTATTCTCTTACTTTTTTTTTTTTTGCTTATTTTAACTTTTGCTTTTAGTCTGTCTTTTACAGTTATGTTTTTGGTAGGTTGGGCTATAGTTCCTTTTTGCATGAAGACCAATGCAAATAATGAGTTAAGCAGTTCTGCTTTCTCTCTGTTGCCTGTTACTTCCTTGCCATCTTCTCTCTTTAGTGGACCAACTGTTTCCTTAATTTTTTTCTTGTTATTTATATGTTGGGATGATTGAGATGAAAACCAGCTGGCTTATTGCCCAGTACAGATAGTACTCGATTTATAACCACAATTGAGCCTCAAATTTCTGTTGTTGAGCGAGATATTTGTTAAAGGAATTTTGCCCCATTTTACAATCTTTCTTGCTTCAGTTAAGTGAATCATTACAGTTGTTAAGTTAGTACCATTGACTTTGCTTGTCATAAAATCATAAAAAGGATCACATGACCTGGGACACTGCAGCAATCATAAATATGAGTCAGTTGCCAAGAGTCTGAATTTTGATCATGTGACCATAGGACTGCTGCAACAGTCATAAGTGTGAAAGATGGTCATAAATAACCTTTTTCACTGCCATTGTAACTTTGAATAGTCATTAAATAAATAATTATAAGTTGAGGACTATCTGTATTGCTTCTTTCTGTAGCCAATCTTGTAATTAGTTATTCAAGTATAGGCATAAAGTTTGCTAATCATATTTAGCAAATTTATGGAGCAGATAAGGTAGATTCTACCCCCAATCTCCTTTTTAAATTTTGGCACAATATGGTAATAACAGCACCTCAGTAATAACCTTTGTGATCTAAATAAGAAAAAAAGATGCCCACCAGTTAGCATTTCCTTCAACACGGCACCTTAATTCTAATCACATTATTGATGAACCACTTGAAGAAGGTTGGGGTAGGGAATCCTCATCACAGTAAATGGACAAACTGAGTGGGATTTTATGCTAAGTGCTATTTTCTCTGATGCTCCATTTTCAGATAATAAGGGTACATTGCATTATACTTTAGTTGTTTTAAATTTATTTTATACTGGTCTTAGATTATAATAATGAAGAAACACTGCGTTATAATATTATATAATATATACCATATTTCTTTTAAGCAGAGAATTAATGTTTAAGACTAGATTAGGACATTCCTTTCTATTTGTTTCTAAAAGTGCCTAGAAGTTTAACTACTTAAAATACAGAAAGAAAGGCCAGAGTTTGCAGTATATTTGTTAAGAAGTAAAAAAGGGAATTATTCTTTCTGCAGAATATCAGTAATAAGCTACTAAAAGTCATTAATATATTCATGTTTTTTATTTGTTTCATCTCTTCATTGGGGTTTATATTGTATGGATTAGAGTTTTACCACAGATTTTTAAAATTGTTATATTGTACCATATTTCTCCAAGAATACGGCCACCACCAATAAGAAGGCCCAGCGTGATTTCTAGGCATGAGGGGAAATTAAGCCCTGCCCCCAAAATTTAGGCCTTTTTAATCCATGCGTTTCCCCGCCATTTCTCACATCGTTCATTAAAACTACATGAGATGAAGAGAAATGGGGGGGAAGGGGAGGGAGAAAACTTGCCTTTAGGAGCGCCCTGCAGGTAGCCTAGGCTAGAATACCCCAATCTACTACCGATAGAACATCGGCCAGTAGAAGCTCCCCAAAGGCAGAATCACCAGCCACTTCTATCAGCCAGTAGAAGCGGCCTCGGGGCGAGCGCCCACGTGTACTCCCCTTGCCATGAAGCCATTTCCATCGGCTGGTGGAAGCTCCCCAAAGGCAGAGTCACCAGCCGCTTCTATCGGCTTTTAGAAGCAGCCTCACGGTGAGCACCCACACGCACTCCCCTTGCCACAAAGCTGTTTTTATCAGCCGATGGAAGCTCCCCAAAGGCAGAGTCACCAGCCACTTCTATCAGCCGGTAGAAGTGGCTTTGTGGCAAGGGGAGTGTGCGTTGGGCACTCACCCTGAGGCCGCTTTTACCGGCCGATAGAAGCAGCTGGTGACTCTACCTTTGGGGAGCTGCTATCGGCCAATAGAAACGGCTTCGTGGTGAGGGGAGTGCATGTGGGGTGCTCCTGTCAGGAGCACTCCACGGGCAGCAATGCCTCACCCTGAAGTGGCTGGTGACTCTGCCTTTTGGGGAAGCTTCCATCGGCTGATAGAAATGGCTTCGTGGAGAGGGGAGTACGTATAGGCGGTCGCTGCGAGGGTGCTACCAGCTGAAAGATTTCCTCCCCCACGCACACCCCACCTAGAGCGCCCCCTGCGCACTCACCTCTCCACAACGCCACTTCTACCAGCCAATAGAAGCGACTGGTGACTCTGCCTTCGGGGAGCTTCCATCGGCCAATAGAAGCAGCCTTGTGGAGAGGTGAGTGTGCATGGGGCACTCTAGGGTGGGGTGCGTGTGGGGGAGGAAATTAAGTCACCCCTGAAAAGACATCCTAGCCATTTTTCAGGGCTCAAAAAAAAAATAAGACCCAGCCTTATTTTATGAGAAGCATGGTATATCCAAAAATAAATGTTTGATTGCAGTGGGGTACAAGTCCAATTATTCAGATCAAATCAATCAAATCTTGAATTGGCCCATTCAGAATCATTGCTGTGGGAGAAATTTAGCATAGAAGGTTTTTCCTATTAGAAGTGTACAGAATACTCTTCTTGCATTTTTATTTAGTTCTGTATGGATATATCCTAGAGAAAGGAATGTTTAACTATACCTTTTCAAATCTGCAATTCAAAAAATTCAAAAGGGGCCTCATACTTTTTACATCAACTTTTTAATCATGTGGCATTTGAACCCATTCTATTTCTAACAGTTATATTGTATTCGTTTATATAAGTAGCAACTGTATTTTAAAAACAGTATAGAAACAATTGGCTTCAGAAAACAATGAGCCTCTGGCATAGATAGTATAGGTTCTACTAAAGTTCATTCATCCTGCTCTGTTTTCTAATCTACAGAAAGCTAACATAGGGTGCATATATGTGAATACTATATTTTGCACACTGATGTTAATAAAGCTGTTTAAATGCAGTGCATTTCTTTTCTTTAATTTCTACCGAATCTGGTTATTCTGATTTTTAAATCTGATATTATTTACTGATTTATTTCTACTATCAAAAAGTTTTAGAGAATAAAATTGTATTCAGTAACGAACAAGTACAGGTAGCCCTCAATTTACAACCATTCATTTACTAACTGTTCAAAGTTAGAACAGCTCTGAAAAAGTGAGTTTTGACAGTTTCTTTTACATTTATAACGGTTGCAGCATTCCCATTGGTAACTGGTATGTATTTAAAACAGTTGCAGTATTCTGGGATCATATGATCATCATTTGTAACCTTCCCAGCTGGCTTCAGACAAGCAATGCCAGATGTGCTTAACAACCTAATGAGTTACTTAACAACTATGGCAAAAAAATGTCGTAAAGTGGGATGCAATTCATTTAACAAGTGTCTTACTTAGCAACAGAAAATTTGAGCTCAGTTGTGGTCTTAGGTCAAAGGCTACCTGTATTAAATAGCAATTTGTGGAACAGTCAATTTATTCATATCTAAATTCTATGAACGTGCCTCATTTTCAGAATAATTATACCAATTTTCTTTTGACAGTAACAATTCATTACTAACAACCAAAATTCCTGTTTCTAACAAATTATAACAAAAGAGGTTAAATGACTAGTTATTTGTGACACACCAACATTTTGCACTGCTAACCAGTCATCCTTATTCTGTCAAAACTTTATATCAGACTGTGTTCTAGTAGTATACATAGTCCTTGACTTACAACCATTTATTTAGCAACTGTTCAAACACCATGTACAGCAGTCAAACCAATTTACAACTGGTCCTTGCACTTATGATCATCACAGTATTCCCAGTCATGTGATCAAACTTTGGGCACTTTGCAACTGGTTGCAGAATTCCAGGGTTATGTGATCCCTATTTGTGACCTTTCCAGCTAGCTTCTGACACAGCAGCCATTAGCAGAAGCCTGATTTGCTTAATGGCCATGTTATTCATGTAGGTGATTCACTTAACTGTGTCCAAAAGGTTGTAAAATCAAATGTGATTCACTTGATTGCCTTGCTTAGCAATGATAATTCTAGTTCTTGTTATTGTAAATTGAGGACTTCCTGTAATTAGTATGCTTGGTGATGGCATAATTCTATATTCAAATATTAATTGGATTTTAGTATGAGTAGTTTTAATCCCTACATTTATGCAGCTGCAGAGATACTGTAGAATCATCAAGTTGGAATAAACATTGAGGTCTAGTCCAACCCCGCTACTCTGTGCAGGATCCACCACAGAAATGGCCTGCTTTTCTGTTTCGTGCTCTACACATTAGGCAGAAAAAGAGGAACGGCTGGTTGCTTTACTGAATCATTAGTTTCGTTCAGCTGTGCCTCTTTACAAAGAATTTCCATTCCAGAATTCGCTACCGAAAGATGCTTCTTACCATCAGTTTTGTATTCCAAATCTTCAGCCTTACACCATACTTACCTTTTGCCCAGGTTTACCCGATTGTATCTGAAAAAATCAGGACATTAAATGGCAACCTTCCTTCTTCCTGGGCGAGAGATTCCTTTCTCGGAGAGATTTCTATTAGTAAGAGGAAGCACAACAGCTCCCAACATCCTTTCCCCATTGTCCTCATCCCCCTTTGTCCGGCGCAGTGGAGAAAAAAAAAAAGACTAGCGCTTTGAGCATGCGCCGCCCTTCGATTTCTATTTTTGGCCATTTTGATAACAGGCGACTGTTGAATAAACAGGAGTGGGTCGGGAGTAATTCTTCAGGTGACTTCTTTGGATAGCGCCCTCCAGGGGAAGGAACCAGCGAGCACAAGGAAGAAACAAAGGTAAAAATTCTACAAATTCTTGGTTTCATGGGTGAAAATCAAGCCTGAGGCGGCCTGTTTTAGTGTAGAGAAAGGCAGTTCTCCGCGACAAGCTCGAAAAAGCTGTTTGCGTGTTCTCCCGGCGTCACGTCCCAGAGTGACGTCAATCTCAGAATCTAGCGCCGACTGCCCGTCGCTCACTTGAGTGATGCTGATATGTATAAGACACCAAAAGTACGCGTGAGCTCTATATTGAATCCCTGAGGAGAGCTCCTTAAATCCCATCAAGTTCAATGGAAATTGAGGCTAGCGACTGTAGTTGGTTTGTACATCTTGCATTCTTCGGAAGGTCGCAGGAGTTGATCATTTTTGTATCGTTCTTTAAAAATCGTTTTAGAGAAATTCTGCAGTTAAAGGTGCATTTTGGCTTTCTTCCACAAATAGAGTTAGGACAAGAAAAGCTCAGCTTTGCCTGATCAAGAACGGATTCCCAAGAATTTTGTCCGAGGTAATAAATAGAAATTGAGATCACATGACTCAACTGTCTCAAATGGAAATATAGAAATCTTTAATTCTTTATTCCATTCATTTCTTAGAATTTCCATAAATTTATTAGTAAGTATAGAGATCAATCTTTTTATAGTGTCAAAAGATTTAAGAAGTTCTAGTATCTTAGTTGTCTCAGAATCTAAGAATAATGCTAGTCCAAACGATGTTATTAACAAATATTATAACTATGTTGTCATTGGGTTACATCTGGTAGAGGATAATTGTCTCTTAACGTGTTAGAAATTCATCTTCGTCATTTATCAATTGATCCAAAGTCAGTATCGACAGTTCTGACTAATGTTTCCATATCATATTTTCCCCAATTTTTAAAATTTAGTTTTCCCATAAAGTTAATTTAGCATAGGAAAAGGGTCAAATCTTTTTTTAGATATGTTTCTTATATAATTGTTAACAGAGATACTAGAGGTTTAGTATAATTACATGTTATTAACTAAGTAATATATTTTAGTATATGCATACCTGGATATATAATGGATTCACCTACATTTTCTCTGTTCACAACAAAAGGAAGCAGTGGTGGAATGGAATGCAAAGGTGGGGAAATGGTATCTAGGCAACTGAGGCATCTCTGGAAGTTTCCAAGGACACTGAGCATGGCTAGCTGTTTTTTCATAACAAAATGAACAGAAGTGATTGGTGGACACAGTTGTGGGTGGCCCAGAGGCAAAGGGAGAAATAAGTAAGCTTGTGTTTGTGCAGGAAATTCAGAACTGGTGTCACTTCTTCTGTGCCAGTGTAGTTTTTCAGTAAAGTATTGTGAGAATCAAGGATATAGCTTATTGATCTAATACAGGGTTCGCCAACCTTTTGGACCTCAGGGACCACCAAACTGACTCCTAACCAGGTGCAGGGTTTTCAGGAACCCAAAGTGCCCTGCCTACCTGGCATCATGGCTCCTTTGTAGGACCTGCACCCACAGACTATTAAGGACATATAGTTTAGTCCCTTTTGAGGCCAGCTCATCTCTAATGGTCAAGAGTGTCAGAGTTTGTAGCTATCCAGCCAGCACACAAGTAAACAATTCAGCAGGATTTATTTATAGAAGAAACTTCTTTATATACAATAATATAAAACATGATGCATGTATGTATACAACACTCATGCAGCTCTTGCAACATGGTAGAAGAAGAAGTAGCAAATACAAGAAGACAAGAAGTAGAAGCAAGGACTAGAACTAGAAGCAAGGAGTAAGGGCAAACAAACAGAACAGTTAAGCTAAGCCATGCCCAGGCTCCGAGCTGCCTGACATGTCTCACAACAAATCCTGTGTCTCAGTCACCAAACGGTTCCCATTGGCTGACTTGTTATGGCTATTCCATTTCATAAATTCTTTTTTTTAAAGTTTTATTTGTTTTATTGGTATAATATATACAAATTCCATTTCAATCAAACTGTTTGTCTGGGTACAATTATTCTTAGGCAATCATAATCAGAGTTTTACAATAATATGTATCACAATAACATTAATACTGTAATGACAATATTTTGTTCGTCCGTTTTAACAAATTTCCATTTTAACGTTTATCCTTTTTATGTCCCTTTCTTTCTAACTTCTGTTTTTATTGTTTAGCCATTGATAAAATAATTCCAACATTTAGTAGATTTATCCTTATACATTTTCACTAATCTTGGTGCAAAATGCCATCTATAAAACATTTTATACAGATTTTCTTTGAATACAGTTGACATAGTAAGTTTAACATTTCTATCCCAAAGTTTCTGCCATTTATCTAGTTCTATTGCATATCCAAAAATTTTAGTCCAAATAATCATTGTTTCCTGGAACAGATGAAAAATTGATAAAGAAAATATTTTGTTATTTATTGGGTATTAAACTATATTTTCTTTTATCAATTTTTCATCTATTCCAGTTAGTATCTGGTCCAATTCTGGTAATTCTTTATTAAAACCATACATTTTAGCATCTTTCTCATATCAAGATTGTATCTGCATTTGTGGCCACCATGCAATGTCCATCCCATTTAAATCCAGAATCATAGAATAATAAGGCTGAAAGAGACCATACAAGTCTTCTAGTCCAATCCTCTGCCCAAGGCAAGAGACCACTGCCCCACACGCACCTTTACTGCGCTTTGGCTGAGCCTGGCACTTGCTTGAGAAGGGTATCCCCGTGTGTGTGCACCCTTCCAGCCCCACCACAGCCAGCCGGGGGTTGTGAGAGGAGAAGGAGAGGGAGGAGGAGGGTCGCCTGAAGGGAAACCTCCACCATGGCTGGTGCTCATTCCTCAGCCAGCCCAGATTTCCAAAAGGAAGAAATAAAAAGAGTAGTGAAGAGCCCCAAGGAGAGCTTGTTGGTTGGGCCTAGGATTGGCTTAGAGGGTGAGAGAGACACACACACACAGAGAGAGGGGAAGATAGGGAGAGGGAGAGAGATACAGAGGGGGAGAGGAGGGAGAGAGGAAAAGAGGGAGAGAGACACATACAGAGAGAGATACAGAGAGGGAGAGGGAGATACAGAGAGAAGAGAGTGAGAGAGAGTGGGAGGGGGAGAGAGACATAGAAGGGCTTTGTGGCTGGGTAGGCATGGCTAGGGGGTCATGTGGCTGGGTGGCAGTGAGTGACATTGAGTTGGCCACGCCCTCCCAAGTTTTGTGGCTCCCAGTGTTTTTTCCTGTGGGAAACCGGTACAAATGGCTCTTTGAGAGTTAAAGGTTTCAAACCCCTACTCTTAACTGTTTCAGGTACTTTCGGAAGTTCAGATTGTTCCAAATATTGTTGTATTTTATCTTCTGATACTTTCTCCTGGTCATACAGTTTCCCATAATACTCTTATAATTTTTTATCCTCATTCTGCTAATAAAGGGTCCCTTTCTGATCTATTAATCAATGTATCTTTTCCACCTCTCTTTTTTCAATTTATATGCCAACCATCTTCCTGATTTATTTGCATTTTCAAAAAAAAATTGTTTTGCATTTTTAATTTTTTGTGCCAGTTCCATCTTTTTCCAATAAATTCATTTTGTGTTCTATCAAATCTATTTGATTTTTTTAATTTCTTTTTTTCATGGTTCTTTCTGTAATTCTGATTCTATCTTTTGTGTTCTTCCTCTAATCTAGACTTATTTTGTTTCTTATTATTATTTTTCTTCCCCGTGTAAGTTATAATTAGTCCCCAGGTATATGCTTTAGCAGTATCCCATACAGTTTGCGAGGAAGTCTCTTCTTTCCTGTTCTCATTTAAAAAAACCAGTCCAGTTCTTTTTCTATATTTTGTATAAATTCTTTATCTTGCAATATTGCTTGGTTCAAAGTCCATCTCAATTTTTCTTTTTTGTCCTTTCCATACAAGTTTTATCGGAGTGTGATCTGCCCAAATATTGGGTTCTATTTCTATCTGTTGTACATATATTTTCAATTCTAAAGACATCCATGCCAGATCTATTCTAGATCTATTTATGCCTATTTGAATAGAATGAATACTGATTTTTGGGGGGGTGCGCTTCTCTCCACACATCATGAATTTCTATTTCTTCTGTCATTTTAAAAAAAGATTTGGGAAGTGTTTTTCTAACTTTTTTTACTACCCTTATAGTTAAGTTCTATATCTACAATTGTGTTGAAAGTCTCCTACCATACAAATATTTTCATATTCCAATTCTATAATTTTCTTATGAAGTTTCCCATAAAACTCATCTCGTTTGTTATTAGGAGCATATATCGCTATTAACAATATCTGTTTTTGGTTCGTTGTTACCTCCATCAATATTCTTCTATCTTCATCTGCAAAAATGTGTCTAGCATTTATTGTTTCTTTAATATATAAAACCACCCAGCCCTTTCTTTTGCTGCACTAATGAAAAATATAGTTTTCCAATTTGGGGGTATTCTAGTAGTTTACTATATTGTTTTTTAATGTGTCCCTCTGCTATTAGCCATTTAAAATTTACATCATGTTTTATTAGTTCTCTTGTCAAAATTGATACTGTTTCCATATATCTCTTACTTTTCTGGGTATTTGTTTCAAAACTGCTATTTTTCCCCCTTTGTATTTCAATGATGTGTTTCTTGCTCTTTGAAGTATTTCTGCTTTTACTGCTTTCTTCGTAAATCTCACATGTACCTCTCTGTGAAGTTTATTCCTTCTAGCATAAATTATATATATTCTAAATATTTCACCCATTTTAGAGAGGACTTCCTGTTTACTCTTGTCCAATGCATCTGCCAACAGTTCTGCCATTGTTTCAGTGAGGTCTCCTTTTTCCTCCTCAATATTTTGTAATCTCAGGAAATATTCAGCTCTATCCATCTCCAGCGTAATTATAGATCACTCATGATCCGTATCTACTTAATCAGCCTGTGATCCATGTTGTCCTCTTTTTTATCTATTTGCTCTGTTTTCTCTTCCATTTTCTGAATCAGTTGTTCATTTTTTGTTATTATTTGCTCAATGTTATCTATTTAATCCTCCATCTTTTGTTTCATCTTATGCATCCTATCTGCCAAATCATCGTGGTTCTTGGCCATGGCTTCTTGTAGTAGTTGAAACATGGTTTTAATCTCTGATTAAAAATTATTAAATTTCTCATTCTGCAACATGACATCAATCAAGCTTTGGCTCGAGGGGCTCAATGCCGCTGCTGGAGCTGCTGTTGATGGTGCAGATGTTGCATTTTTCTCCCTGCTTTACTTAAATTTGTATTGCTTGCCATTTTAATAATTTTAGCTAATAGAATATTTCAAGTAATTATTTAACATAGCCAGCCAATCAATATTCAAGCAATCAATAATAATCAAACAATACAATACTCCACAATACCCTGCTTAAAGAGCACACCTAAAGCAGTCCAACAATTTCCTTTCTTTTCGTTTCTGTGGTTCCGAGAGTTCAGAGAGAGTGGGTAGGCCAGAGGAAGCATTTGCTGCTAATCAAGAGACAACCTGAGGCACAGCTGGGGGTGCAACAGTTGACCATGTTGCCAACATTGGGAGTCCAGTTACAGCACTGAGGTAATGTGTGGTGCTCCATAAGATCTGAACGCAGATCCTGTGATTGTGGTGACTGGCAGGGCATGGCTGTAGCCCAGCAATAAGCCTTCAAGGCCTGCTTTGCTGGTTAGGAGGTAAGAGGAACAATTTTAATCCAGATGAGGCCCAAAGGATGTAAGCACTGGACTTTTCTGCTTCAACTGAAAAAGAATGAACTTCTGAAAGCCAGGCACTTCAAAATGAATTCTTTATTGAAAGGGAGTGAACCCCAGCACTAGTCAAAGCAGAATCTAAGATGCTTCCAGGCATACAGTAATAGATAAAGGGAGTTAGAACCCCTCCCCTTATTTAGATGTGGATTTAGTCAAACAAAGAACCAACATGTTAATTCCCCCCTCCCCTTTTCTGTGAATGTATCTTAGAAGAGGTTCCCAGGGAGTATCTTCCAGAGCTGGAATTTTTATGGTCCATTCTCCTCTTGCTATCTCTCCAAGAGGTGACAAGTTTCTAGACATCTGTCTCCAGTCCTCCAATTGTATATCATGTACAAGTTATACAGATTCAATATAAGATTTAATATATTCAGGTTACATCAAAAAGGATTACTTGTACCAACTTTCCCCCCCCTTCTTCTTCCATTGAAGAATGGCAGATATACGGATCTGACAAGGGGTAAGTAAGAGATTATACTCCCCATCCCCTCCCCTACCAGGAACCAGTATTCCCTCGGGCAGTTCCTCAGCCTTTAACCCACCAGCTAAAATGGCGGATTCAGAGAAAGAAGGTGACCATAGCCCCTCTACATCCAAGGACAGATCTAGGGGCAGGCAAAAGAAAAAGGCTCCTGAACCTAAAAAGATCTCCAGGGCAGAGTAGCAGGTTAAAAGGCCTGCATGCTGCTGGGGGGAAGAGCCACAGATCACCACCCCCGGATAAGTCAGCTCCTTCCGCTCAACCTCCATTGTTACAAATTGAGGCCTGGTCTTCTGATAAGTCATCTGCGTCAGCTCACCTTCAGTTTCTTTTTTTTTAAAAAAAAATAGATTTTATTGAATTTACAGTTTAAAAACACATCGATGGTACATTTACAAAATAGAAAGAAAACGGCTGGGGGAAAAGAAAGAAAACACCCAGCTTAACACACCGGATAAGGGCCGGTTGGGGGGAAGAGAAAAGATATAGAGGGAGAGGGGAAGGGGAGGGAGAATAGGGTAGAAAGTACAATTAAAAACGAACGATATCTTTTTGTGACAGTCTGTAAGGATCATTTCTCTTCGTCATATACAATCTACTCCTCTTTTCCATTATGTTTAAGTTACTCTATATCATTTACATAATTTGTCTCTGTGTAAGCCAATTATACCATGAGTCCCAGTTGTCGTAAAATATTGAGGACTCTTTGTTTTTTAACGCTATCGTTAGTTTATCCATTTCAGCACACTCACAAATTTTCTGAATAACCATTTGCTCTGAAGGTGTATGAGGTGATTTCCAACATTGAGCAAACGCTAATCTAGCCGCAGTTAGAATATGGATTATTACATATTTTGTCTTTTTGGATAAATATCTATCAGAGATCCCTAACAGGAAGAACTCTGGTTTATAGTCTATTTGTTCTTTAGTTATCTCCTCCAACCATTTTCTGATTTTTTGCCAAAATTTTTGGGTAGTTTTACAAGACCACCACGTGTGGAAAAATGTTCCTTCAGTGCTTTTGCATTTCCAACACCTTGAGCTCATGTTAGGGTTCATCTTCGCCAACCTCGAAGGTGGTAAGTGCCATCTATATAACATTTTATACATATTTTCTTTGTACGCCACCGATTTCGTAATCTTGATGTTTCTATTCCAGATCTTTTCCCATTCTGTTAATGTAATGCTTCTTCCAATATTCCTACTCCACGTTATCATGTTCCCTTTCACTATCTCTTCCTCTAATTCTACTTCCAATAAATATTTATAAAATTTGGAAATATTCTTTTTATTTGATCCTAATAAGATTTTATCTAAATATTGTGATTTGCTATAGATTCCAAACTCTTTGATATCTTGTTTGTATCTGCTATGGATTTGTATATATAACCACTGGTCAATTTTAAATCCCTGTTCCTGTAAATCCTGTCGAGTTCTTAATTTTCCTAGAGGGTCTAATAAATCTTTATATTTAATCGTTTTTGTTATATCCAAATTGTTGGGATGAACCATTGCCTCCATTGTTGAAAGCCAAATCGGAATTTTTAAATAATGGTTTTTGCATATTTTTTTCAAATTAGTTAATAATGAATCTCTAATAAGGTGTCTATGAAAATACGACTGTTTAGTTTTCCCCACTTCCCATAGAAATTCCCAATTTGGGAGCGCTAGCCCCCCTCTACTTTTTGCATCTTGTAAAGCCTTAATATTGATTCTAGCTTTTTTCCCTTGCCAAATAAATTTAAGTGTTACCTTATTTATATCTTCAAAAAAAAAAATTGGTAATTTAATTGGGATTGTCTGGAATAAGTAAAGGAATTTTGGTAGGATGTTCATTTTGATCGTGGCAATCCTGCCCAGTAGAGAAAGCTGCAGCTTATTCCAGGATTCTAGGTCTTTCTTAATTTGCTGTAATAGTTTATTGTAATTATTCTCTTTGAGCGATTTACTATGTGGTATTAACCATATGCCTAAATATTTGACCTTTTTTGTTGCCTGTATCCCTATGGTTTTTTCTAATTCTTTCCTATGATTCTCTGTTAGATTTTTAGTCATTAATTTTATCTTATTTCTATTGATCTTTAATCCTGCTACTGAACCAAATTGTTCTAGTTCTTTTATTAGGTTATGTCCTTTTTCCATGGGTTCCTCTAGGAAGAAAACCATATCATCTGTGAACGCCTGTAATTTATATTCCTCTGCTTTGACCCTTACTCCTTGGATTTCAGAGTTTTGTCTTATCCGCATTAACAGTGATTCTAAACCAAGTATAAATAGGAGGGGTGAGAGGTGACAACTCTGTCTGATGCCCTTTTCAATGTTTAATGGGCCTGTTTGTTCACCATTAATTAGTATGTTGGCCTGTTGGGTGTTGTAAATTGTTGTGATAATGTTCTCAAATTTAGTGCCCAGACTCATGTTATAGATTTTTTGTATTAAAAAGTGCCAATGTAGATTATCAAATGCTTTCTCAGCATCTAAAAACATGAGTGCAAATTGTTTCTCTGGATGAACTTCATAATATTCTAAGACGTCAATAACGGTTCTTAGTTTATTTTTGATTTGGCAGGACAGAAGGAAACCATTTTGATCTTCATGAATGTATAAATTTAAAACTTGTTTTACTCTATTCACTATAATTGAGGTAAATAATTTATAATCAGCGTTTAAAAGTGAGATTGGTCTATAATTGTTGATATATCTGGCATCTACGTCCTCCTTCGGAATTAACGAAATCAACGCCCCCCTCCATGAGTCTGGCATTTTGGCTGCCAAAACTACTTCATTAAACACTTCCAGCATCAGTGGCCCTACTAACTCTATTGTAGCTTTGTACAATTCTACTGGAATCCCATCTGGACCAGGGGATGTATTATTACTTTGGTTCTCCATTGCAGATTTCAACTCAGACCATGTAATATTCTTATTTAATAATTCTTTCTCTCCTTCCCCTATTGTTTTATCATTCGTATTCTCCAGATAAGTTCTTATTTTGTCTTCATTGATTTCTTCCTTTTTATATAATCTTTGAAAATAGTTTAATATAATATCTTTTTTCTTCTCAATCTCATGTTGTGGTATGCCTTTCTCATCTATTAGTTGGTGTATCCGTCTCTTTTCTTTTTCTTTTTTAAGTTTATAAGATAGCCATCTTCCTGGTTTATTAGCGTGTTCAAAATAATTTTGTTTGGACCTTCTCAAACTAACTTCTATTTTATCTTGTTCAATTAAATTCAGCTTATGTTTGGCTAATATTAACTGGTTTTGTATTCCTTGGATCTTAGGGGTTTTTTGTAATGGTATTTCTAAGTCTTTGATTTGTTGTTGTAATATGTTTTGTCGGGCATAAGTTCTCTTGTTTCTCATAGCATTATAGGAAATTGTTGTACCTCTTATAATTGCTTTCATAGTATCCCAAATATTCTGTTTTGAAGTTGTTTCATTATTATTATCTTTTAGGAAATAGTTTAGCTCCTCTTTCAGTTTATTGATATACTCTTCTTCGTTTACTATGTGGGTATTTAGTGTCCATCTTTTTTTTATTCCTCTCCTGTCTCTCCAAATTAGCTGTATTGGATTGTGGTCAGCCCATTCATTTGGTAGGATTTTAATTTCTTTTATTTCATTAGCCAAATCCAAATCCATCCAAGCCATATCTATTCTAGTCCAAATCTTATGTGGATTGGAATAGTATGTAAAATGTTTCTCTTCCAGGTTCTGTTCCCTCCATAAATCTTTTAAATTTAACTCTTTCATCATTTCCTTACATGCCACAGAAAGTTCCCTTTTCCCCTTCTTGTTTTTTCCCATATTACTATGGTCTCTTTGGTAGTCTGCAATGGAGTTTAAATCACCAATCAAGCAAATGTTCCTTTTTTCAAAGCCTACTATTTTTTGGTGGAGGTGTTTAAAAAATTTCCCTTGGTCTTCATTTGGGGCATAGATTGCTACAAGTAAAAATGTGATGTGGTTTATCCAAACTTGTATAACCAGAGTTCTTCCTTCGGGATCCGACCAGGTTAATTCTGCCTTTACATCTTGTTTTACGTAAATTGCAATTCCTTTTTTCTTGTGTTTATCAGCTGGTGCCGTAAAAAGTTTCCCTAATTTTGGACAAATTAGATGTCTTTCATCATTTTTCGAAATATGTGTTTCTTGAAGACATATCTGCGTTATGTCGAATAAGTTTTGAAAATATCCTTTTTTTTATATTGAATTTAATCCATTTATATTGATGGAGAACAACTTCTTCCCCGCCACCATTTATCTACGTCTGCTTAGATTTTTGCCTAGTAATGATTCGATTCTCTTGTTGTTGTGAGGTTTGCTTTTCTCTCCCAGGTTGTGGTTTATCACTTCCTGAAATTGGAGAAAGTCGTTCCTTTTGGGTTCTGTGACGATATCGGTCCTCCTGTGGTCTCCTTTTAAGTTCTTCTTTAGTGGATTGACCATCCGTATCCATGAGCTGTTGATAAAAGTCTTGGGCCTATTCTATCGATTCTATTTTGATTTTCCTCTCTTTCCACATAATTAACATCCCTTCCGGGATTAGCCATTTAAATTGGATTCCTTTTTTATTTAACTCATTAGCTAGAAATTTATAATCTTGTCTTATCATCCTCACTTTCTTTGGAATTTGTTTTAAAATCGTAATTTCTCTGCCTTTATATGATATCGTTTCCTCCCTAGACATTTTCAAAATTAAATCTCTCAGACATCTCCTAGAGAAGCGGATATGGATTTCTCTTGGGCAGTTGTTGCGTCTGGCCTAGCTTGTGCTAACCGTATATACCTCATCAAACTCTTTAATTAGGTCATCTTTTTCTTTTCCTAACCATTCAGCCAATATTTCTGCCATCAAATGTTCCAATTCTTCATTTTTTGCTTCAGCCACATTCTGGAACCTTAAATACGCCATTGCTTTGTCCATCTCGAGGTGAACCAGTGAGTCTTCCGTTTCTCTAAGTACATTTTTAAATTCCTCATCCATCCTTTCAAAGTTAGTCTCCATGAGTGTTGTTCTACTCTCTATATCTTTTAGTTTCACTTCATTTTTCACCATGGCCTGCAGTAGGGACCCTATCTTACCCTCCACCTTCGATATATCCGCTTTCATTTCAGCCTTCAGTTTCCCCATCTCATCTTTCAATTCGCTTATATCTGCTCTAGTTTCATTGTGATTTTTAATCATCATTTCTTGCATTTTAGATATAGCTTCCTGCAAGGATAATAAGGAAGTTTGTGTATTAATGTTGGGGACATTAGGCTGCTTTTCCCCTGTTAAGGACTCCTCAATAGTTTTTTGAGTTGTTGGTGGGGTGGGTGTTAACGTAGTCGATAGGGTCGGGGTAGCCTTCCTTCCTGTTTTTAAGGCCACGGTTGTCGTGGATGTCATCTCTCTAAGTATTTGTTTTTGTTGATGCACAATTTTAGATATATTATCCCAAATCACCATTCAGTGTTTGGGTCTTGTATTTGAAAGTCTATTCTCGTATTTCAATTTAATATCTCGTTCCACAGTCTTTTCCCCTATATTATAAATAGATATCTACTACAGTATTCTAGTCTATGTAATAAGAAAATTGGTCAGCAATAGTACATCAATTAACACTTTAAGGAATTAATCTTAAATGTCTTAAGTAGTCTAAATAATTTATAAATAGTTTATATCAACAGAGTTTATCCCTCTTTACTATTAATACTTAAAACAGTAATCTCTTAACTCTATAATAATAGTATACCCCCCCTCTTTCTTTCCCCCCCCCAAATAAGTAGAATTATGTAAGCTAGGAGATACAATAGGGAGGCAGGGGGCAAAACAATAAGAGAAAGGGTAGGAGAGAGATTACCACAGCTTCAGAAAATCAACAAACAAAAAGCAAGGAAGTCATCTTAAGGAGAAAGTAGTGCCAAACTAGTAATATTAAGTAGTACCACGTAATAAAGGAAGCAAGTTGGGTGAGCTAAAAGTCCATCTTCCAGCTAGAGGATTCTTTTCAGCATTCCAATCAGCAAATGGTGTAATGTGCTGACTAATCTGCAGTCCCAAAACTGTCTTTCCCAGCCTTCTGTTTGTCTCTGCCTTCTTCCTCTTGCTTCTTCTTCTTTCTTTGCTTTCCAACTTTTAAATCAACATACAAATCTTCCAAAGTCCAATATAATGCTCAGTTTGTCTTCTCCACGATATTAAATAGATGTGATAGTCGTGTTGTACTCAGATCTGAGGATTCATCGGACCCGATCAATGCCAGTATTCTTTCACCTCCGTCGCCTCCCTTTTCTCAAGTAAAGTCAAAAACAAAGGTCCGAAAATCAGATGAAGCCCCTCACAAATTCTGGACCTCCGATCTCCTGGTTTTAACAATCTCCCTCTTTCCCCAGAGCTTCCCTTTCACAGGGTAAAATCTGCACTTTCACTTTTGTGCTTAGGCTTTTCCACTCTCCATTATAATCCTTTCATTTTCCCAGCTGCTTTTCTGGCCGCTTTCCGCCCAACTTCTGAAAGGTGCTAATCATAACCAGGAGAGAAGAATTTACACTGTCATTCTTCTGTCATTCTGCTCAGTCTTCAAAGGTTCCAAGTTATAAACCGTTTCTCTGTTCCTGTTACTCTCGACCTCGCAGGCTGTCACTGCTTTGCTTATTCACCCAAGTGGCATAGAATGACAGTTTACTCTTCTGCTCCGGGCTCGGGAGCTTCCCTCTTCGCTGTCAGGGGGTTGCCTTCCCCACTCTACCGCTCAAGGTTCTCCATGTTGACATGAACCTCTCTGGGGTTCGTGCATCCCTGGGGGATCGCTCCTGGCGCCAGAAAAGGTGTTCAAAGACCGCAACAGTCTTCTTCACCTCCATTCGCCCTGTCCTGCCACCGGAAGCTCTCCAACCTTCAGTTTCTAGAAGGAGGCAGGATTACGAAAGGGATTCTCTCACGACCTTCCAAGCGGTTTCCTGGGAGCCCACTCCTAAGAGGTCTAGACCAGGAGTGGAGACAACTTTTAACCCCATGGTTGCAGGCCTACGTGACCCTGAGAAGGCAGAGCAGGAATTACCTACTCATATGGCCATTAGACAGGGAATTATGGAAATTCTCCAAGCAATGAGAAGACCTGAATCTGTGGTATCTGAATATTCAGAGCCGAATCCTTCCATCTTTTCCAGGAGTAGACAGTCCTTGAGGAATAGGGCTTTTCCTGACCCATCCCTACATAGCCTCCCATCTAGGGCCCTAGAAGTAGACGAGAGAATCTGACATCTCTACTGCTGAAGACATGGGCCTTCTAAGACCAGCTTTTCCTGGTTTCTTTGAATCCCATAAGTTCCGGGCATTACTGTTTAAGGCTAGGAAGATGGCTTAATTGGGGCCAAAGGCAGATGTTGGGGTCATAGAGGGAGATATAATAACATTTCCAGACCAATTCTTTGCTGAACCAACTGTACGCCCTGAAAAGGTACTGGCCCCTAGATTATTTTTAAATGTCATAAAAAAACAACTGGATTCAATGGGCACAGCGGCTGTGTTGCCAGCTAACTAATGCCACTACTTCAGTATGGGTCCTGAACTCACCAGCTCATTGCAAGTGCCATCAGTGGACAGTCTGGTTGCAGCCTTGGTATCGACTTCATCAAACCCTGCAGATCCAGAAGAAGCCTTGAAGGTGGAGGATAAAAGAATTGAGCAGTCCCTCCAGCATACGCACCAGGTGGCTGCATGGGCAGTCAAAGCTGCATCGGCTGCCTCATTCTTCATGAGGGCCTCCTTACACTGGCTTCACTAACTACAGGACAGGATTCCTGCTGCAGATGTCCCGGTCCATCAGGACATCCTTAAGCTAGTAGCAGCGGCTGAATTTACAGCAGATGCCACCTTAAATAGTGCCAGATTTGCAACCAAAACCATTGCCACTTCAATGGCTGCTCGTAGAAGGTCTTGCTGAAAAACTGGCAGGCTGGTGGCCAGCACAAATGGAAGGTGCCCCTATAATGGGGGACAAATTGTTTGGGGAAGTCTTAGGTTCCCATCTTGTAGAGACCAAAGACAAGAAGTTCCTTTCATCTCTGACAAGGCAGTCAAGTTTCAGGGCAGTTCCATATTCCCATTGGTCATCTTTCAGAGCAGAGGGCAGTATTGGGGCTCAAGGACCACAGAGGCAGGCTTTTAATTGCCAGGAATGCCCACAGGAAAGAGCAACCAGAGATAGGCCTCAATACTCAGGCAAGCAGCCCTTTCATGGGAAGGAAGTTGCTTCTTCGTCACTTCTGTTAATTGGGGTAGTAGTTCTCCCATTGGGGGTCTATTATCCAGTTTTGTTGCCCAATGGGAGGCTACAACATTCACCGGTTGGGCCCTAAATACCTTCAGGTATAGCCTTTTTTTAGAATTCAGGTCTCAACCCTCCTGGTTCTATGTGCCTTGCCCTGTTTTCAGGGAGGCATCCCGTAGAAAACTCATGGAACAAGCTATTCAACACTTGCTGGATATTCAAACCATACAGTCAGTTCCATTGAGTCAGCAGGGTAACGGATTCTACTCCTGTCTGTTATTCCTAAAGCCGGGGGGGGGGGGCTGGTGAGCTATTTTTGACCGGAAAAGGCTCAATATTTGTGTTACAAACGTTTCAGGATGCATTCACTAAATCTATTCTGGAAAGTGTCAGGGAAGGTGACTTCCTCACCTCAATTGATCGTACAGAGGCTTATCAGGATTTGCCAGCAGGTTTCTACGCTTCAGCTATGCTGGGTATTACTTTCAATATAGGGCTATGCCCTTTGGTTTATCTTTTGCCCCTTGGGTATGCACTAAGATTCTGACTGCATTGGCAGCTTGCTTGAGAACCTTCCTGGTAAGGGTGCAGTGTTACCTGGATGATACCTTAATTCAATCATCCTCACAGGAATGGGCCTTGAAGGACCTCCAGGTGACAATTTCTCTTTTGCAAGACCATGGTTTCTCAATTAACGACAAGATGAGCCATTTCATACCAACCAGATGTCTATTACATCTTGGAGCAAACATTAACACTGTGTCTTGTAAGGTGTTCCTTTCACAGGAGCACAAAGATAGTCTTCAAAAACTTGTGGGGGAGATCACAAGAGCGGATAACTCCTTTGGCCCTTCTCTTCTAACTCTTAGGCAAGATGATCTCTTGCATATCCATCGTGCCTTGGGCTAGGTGGCTTTCTAGAAAGTTACAGTGGTTCCTCTTGCCCTACCAAAAGGCAGGCAAGAGCCATTTGGCATTTAATGTCATAGTCCCCACATCAGTCAAGCAGACATTGCTATGGTGGTCCTCCCAGGCAATAAATGCAGGTCCCTTATTCAAACAGCCGCCTCACCTGGTCATCACCGATGCCAGTCTCCTCAGCTGGGGGACTCACCTGCAGCCACAATTGGCTCAAGGCCAGTGGTCTGTTTTGGTGAAAGGAAAAAATATCAATTGGTTAGAGTTGAGAGAGGTAAGATGGGCTCTCAAGAAATTCAGAAGCACTATACAGAATGTACATGCCCTGATTTTGACATAATGTCACCACTAAGGCACGTATTAACAGGCAGGGTAGCACCAGATCCAGGGCTTTAATGTTGGAAGCAGAATGTCTGGGTCTTTGGGCAGAGAGGAACCTCTTATCCATCAGAGTGGAACATATTTCTGGGGTAGAAAATGTACAAGCAGACTGGCTTAGCAGGGCCAGAATTGACCCCTCAGAATGGAGTATTCCCCCTCTTTTATTTCAGGAGCTGACAGGATGGTTCGGACTATCGGTTGTGGACTTGTTCGTGTCTCCAAACAATGCCAGACTCCCCAGGTTTTTCACCAGGTTCGTGACACGGGGCTGAAGGGACCAGTGCCCTCAGAAGCAGGCGGCCTCAAGGTCTCCTTTATGCCTTCCCTCCTGTTCCTCTTTTACCAGCGGTCATCAGAAAGGTACTGGAGGAAGAGGTCATATTTCTGGCTCCTTACTGGCCCAGACATCCCTGGTTTGCGGACCTGGTAAATCTCTCAAATTGCCCAGCCATGGAGGATTCCTCCTCACAAAGTTTCATTACACCAAGGGGAGATAATTCATCCAGAGCCTCAGTGGTTCCAACTGACCACATGGCGGTTGAACGGAGTGCTCTGAGGAAACAAAACATATCAGAAAAAGTCTTCCACTCTATACTAGCAGCTAGGAGACCCTCCACTAACTGCTAGGAGTCCCTCCACTAACTGCATTTATGAAGCCACATGGAGGGTTTCCTGTCAGTGGTGCAGTAAGATTGGGATCACTCCCTTTTCTGCCTCAGTAGGCAACTTATTGGAATTTCTAAAGGAAGGGCTTGACCAAGGACTCTCAGCTATCAACCTACGTAGACAGGTGGCCGCCCTCTCTGTTGTCTTGTATATTCATAGGAAGGGATCCTTGTCTCTTTAACAAACTATCTGTCAGTTCCTAAAAGGAGCTTCAAACCTTAGACCACCTGTGGTCCATAGGTTCCCCACTTGGGATCTCTTTAAAGTGTGAAGGGCCTTAATGAGTGATCTATTTGAGCCTCTCAGATCCATCAGTTTACATCTACTATCACTTAAGGTAGCCTTTCTAGTAGCCATCACTTTGGCTAGAAGAATCTCTGAGATGGCTGCTCTTTCAGTCACAGAAGATCTGTGTAATTTCTACCTAGATAGAGTTGTTTTGAGATTAAACCCCTCTTACATCCCCAAGATCAATTCGAGGTTTCATAGAGCCCAAGAACTTATACTGCCAATTTTCTGTCCCAATTCTACTCTCAGCTTCTTCTGGATTTAGTGATGAAAAAGACTACTCACGCTGAACAAGTAGTGAGCTTTTATTCTTTTTCCATTCCAAAACATCAGGTAACAATGAAGCATAATAGTTTAAAGTCAGCTCTGGCTTCATCTGCAGCCAGAGATGTATTTATACATGTCATACATTAACTAATCACATAATTAAGGCATCCAATGAAGACAATGAGCACAACTATCTGGAATATCTATCACACCTGTGTACGTTCTTGTCATGTTATTGTTCACTATGAAATATACAGGTTATGTACTAACTGCCATTAACACCCATATCCCCGTCACCAACACCATCCATCACTCACAGCACCTAACACTTTCCCGGAGAGTCTCGTTCTGTGCAGTAAACTACGTTCCACTGCCAACATCTTGTTGGCAACTGCTGTCATCTAGCTGCATCCATCTGCACTCACCTGCCTGCACTATAGGGAAAACACCGATTAAGTTCATCAGACATCGCAGCCACAGAGGGGATTAGTCCAAGTACGGCAAGCACGCCAATCCCTCAGCAGCTGCAAGACCACTGCATGGTAAGACCACGGACTACATTGTCGTGGCTCCACAGAACCAGCATAGGAGTCGTATTGGAGTCATGACAGGCGGCCCCCTCTACCAGGATCTATTCTGCAAAATAACACAACAGTAAGTTAGTATAGACAAAGGTTTCAACATGGACCCAGGTTTATCAGGATATTTAGTATGGAAGCGTCGTAATAGTCTACCTGCACACATATCCACACGAAGTACCCAGGATGCGTCTGTTTCTGGGTATCCTTTCCAGCGCACTAAGTACTGCACGTTATTTCTTTGTATGTGGGAATTGAGTATTTCATCTATTTTGAATTGGTGTGCGTTTGTCGACAATATAGGGCTCACTGCCTGTGAGTCACCCTCAGATTCAACAGGCTTCAGTAGGCTGACGTGGAAAACCGGATGGATACGTCCCAACAACAATGGTAATTTCAACTTTACTGTGATCCAGTTAATAATGTTCATTATCGGAAAGGGCCCCACATATTTGGGTCCCAACTTTCTGTTATTTAATCTCAATTTGATGTATTTTGTAGATAAATGTACCCTATCCTCTACTTGGAACGGTCATGACACCTACGCATAATTGGAATGGGCGTGGCATATTCTGGATGTTCGCAGAGCATTGAAAATATACATCCAGCGAACACTTCCAGTCTGTACAACAGAGGCACTTTTGTGTCCTTCCCAGCCAGGCACATAAAAGGTGACTCTGTCTACAGTAGGTAGATGGATTCAGGCCTGCATATCTAAGGCCTATCAGAGTAGGTCTCTTCCTTGGGGGGTGATGGCCCACTCTAACAGAAGTGCGGCAACAATGGCAGCATGGGCCAATCAAACACCCATTTAAGAAATCCGCCGAGCAGCTACATGGTCATCACCATCACCATTTATCTGACATTACCGATTGGATGTCTTTGTGTCGGCTGATGTGGCCTTTGGTAGGAGGGTTCTACAGAGCGTTCATATGCGCCAATGTGAGTAGGACCAGACTCAAGCCCTCTCAGGGACAGTCCAGCTTTGGTATCTCCCACTCTCTCTGGACTCTCAGAGCCATAGAGAAGAAAATGAACATTGGCTTACCTGAATGTTCCTTTTCTCCTGTGGCATAGAGAGTCCAGCCCCACCCTTATTCGTCTGGTCTGGGTGTGGGTTGGGGGAAGCGATAATGTATGTATAAAAAATCTTGAAACTGCAGTCACATCCAGACTGCCAAGTGCTTTGTCAAAAGCTGGGGTGTGGCCATGGCGCAGGGCAGAGCTTCAATTAATGTGCAGACTCAGTCCAATAGGCCGAGGACTCGAGCCTACCCACTCTCTCTGGACTCTCTACATCACAGGAGAAAAGGAACATTCGGGTAAGCCAATGTTCATTCTTTCCAGTTCTTCTTTTCAGATCTCGAGTCACTGCTCTTTTAGCTGTTATGTTTCACAAAGCCAAAATATCCATAGTCCTAAATTCTCTTTAAAAAGGTTGTTTACTTTTTTAATGTATTGTAATCCACAGAGGCCCGCCAAACATCAGGCTTATACCAAACATATTATAATCACCAAAAAGTACAGCAGAAGAATAATAAATCTTCAATTGCATTATAAACAATTTCTGTTCTTTTCCAGTTTCAGTTACTCAGTTTATAAAATCCATATCCAAATAGAAAGCTTTATATGCTTAAAACTTATACTGTTTCCACTCTCTTTCTCTGCAATTTTCTCTGTAAAGTCTCCAGATGTAGCCAATTTATCTGTGTCTTACAACAATGTTCTTTCAATAAACCACCACAAGGTCATTCAACACTTTCCCTTTCTTTCCTTGATTTTCACTATATTGATTTTTTTCCAGCCAGCAGATGTCACTGTTGCACTATTTCCTCCTCTGCTCCTCTCCTTTAATTTCTTTTAGCTTAAGCCAAATCTTTCCCTTATTAGGAGTTCCAGAGTCCAATTTGTATTAAAAAAAGTTTTAGAGTAAAACTGCAATTAATAATTCCATTAGATTGGCCAGTCCAGTTTTCTTCTTTTAACTTTATTTCTCTTGAATATTTCAAAAAGTTCACTTTGTTTATCCAGATCTGTTTTTGACTTCGTGTTTGTTGCCACTATTCTTGGGGATGGCAGATAAATAAATCCACCCCCTTCTTTTACAGTCCCACTGTCACTCAGACCAGTTTTAAATGGAGCAAATTCCTCAACAGAAGTTGGAAAATTCTCACCCTGTCGCCAAATTGTTCCTTCTCATTCTTCTCCAGTCAGTCTGTCACAACTTAGGTCCAGGATGCAATGGCCATCTTTTCCTGCCAGATGTGAGAGCTTTCCTCTGGATCAAACAAGGAGTTAACAATCTCCTTGTGATCTATGCAGAGTCCTCTCTTCTTCACTACCCCTCCAGGATGGATTAGGTTCATCAGGACCCTCTGGCAGAAGCAATTCGTAGAATCTCCATAGAGCCCTATGGAGAGCACATCGTATCGTACCAACGTCAGCACGCCTCTCAGTTCTTAAATTCTTATATACTGACATTCCTCCCTTTATGACTGGAATAGACAAAACCCGACAACTTAATATTCTTCCCATGGTGCACTCTACCCAATGGCTTGATCATTATATCTGCCAGATTGTCCTCTGAAGAACAAGCTAATTAATTTACATTTGATGGCTTATCTTACATTACAATATTTAATATCTACATGCTTGCTTCTATTTTTTACTCTGTCAGCTGTTGCCATTTTAATGCAAGAAGCATTATTTTCAAACACTGTTACAGCTTTATTTACCTTTACATTTAAATCCTATAACAGCTGCACGTACCAAGTTACCTCTGTACAAAGTTCAAATAGAGTAATAAATTCTTCTTCCACAGTAGAAATGGCTACAGTTGTTTGTTTTCCGGACTTCCAACCAATTAAAGCCCTTCCAAATAATACCACAATCCCAGACTTTTTGTTTCTTTACATTATTGGCATAATCAATATCAACATAACATTTCAACTTTAATTCTTCAAAGATCTGTATTTGAAGACTCAAATTCACAGTTCCCTTCAAATACTTGAGAATCCTTTTTTACACCATTCCAATGCAATTATGCAGCAGTAAAGTGACTTAAGATGCTTGCAGCACAAGCTATGTCTGGTCTGGACCATTGTGACAGATATAACAGGCTCCCTATTGCTGACTGATATATGTCTTGATCATAGTCTTCACTTTTGTCCTCACCTAAATTGTTACAAAAATCTGTGCTCATAGGTGTTGGAGCAGAATTACAATCTTTCCTGTTATATCTCTCCAACAGCTGTTCAATTTTTCTTTGAGAACATAACCACCTTTTTCAGTTTTTTGTATCTCTACACCAAGATAATTTTGTATTTCACCTAAATTTTTCAAACTTCTCCAAATTGATTAGCAAATTCTTTTACCTGTGACACATCTTTTGCAATGAAACAAGATCATCCACAAATGCTAATAATTGACAATCCCCACCTTGTAACTTTACAGTATATATGCAACCAATCAACCTTGCAACTCTTGAACCCAAGACCCTTCAATGCCATATCTAAACAGATATTCCAATTCCTGGCTGACTGCTTCAGTTCATAAATGGCCTTGTTCAATTTATACACTGTGTTAGGCTTTTTATTTTCATATCCTAATACTTGAACCATGTAAATTTCTTCCTTTAATTCTGCATTGAGGAATGCTGTAGTTATATCAAAATGCCAAATTTTATGGTCACGTGCTGCTGCCAACGCTAGTGCCAACCTTATGCTTTCACTCTTTACTGTAGGTGTGAATATCTCATCATAGTGCACGTTTTTCCTTTGTGAAAAACCTTGTGCCACTAATCTTGCCTTATATTGTACCTCATTGTTGGATAGTACTTTCTTTTTGTACACCCATTTACATCCTACAGCTTTGCAACCCTGTGGCAAAGTTATAGATGGGAACAGTTTATTTTCACCCATGGATTTCATTTCTTTATCCATGGCTTCTTTCTACTTCATTTGTTCAATTTTAGGTAATGCCAATACTTCCTTATAGTTCCTTGGCTCATACCATACATTACACACTTTAACTTCACTAGCAGAATACCTGTCAGGTGGAATTCCCTTGTTCTATTGCTCTGACCTGCATGGCATTGACTGCTCCTGTGTTTCAATCCTCTCTGAGTCATCATCTCACCAGGCTCCTTGTTCTTTTTTAGCTTCTCCTCCCTGAACGCTGTCACTGTCACTAAGTGAGTTATGATCACTAAGTGGATCATTGTCACTAAGTGGATCATTCTAAAAATTGGCATCAATTTTGTTCCAATTTTGCTCTTCAGACCTGGAAATCACTATTCTTTTGCTCCCATTGCTAAAGTGATAGCTCTTTGAGCCAGACTCATATCCCGTAAACCTGAACTTCTAGCCTTTGATTGACCTTTTCTCCTGATTGCTTTTGGAATATACACCCATGCATTGTTCCAAACACCCTTGAATGAGAGATGGCTTTCTCCCATATAATACTGCATATGGAGTATCATTAATAGATGAACTCCACAGCCGATTAATTAAATAATTAGCAGTCAACATGGCTTCACCCCAATATGACCTCAGGCAAGAACCCTCCAGCAATGAGTCCTTCATTATTTGTAAGACTCCATTCTGCCCCTCATCTATACCATTCTCAGCTGTTGTGTATGGATTAGTGTGCCTGTGTTTTATTCCTAACTGTCCCAACCACTGTTGAAAACTTGCTGACATGAATTTTGAACCTCTGTCAGTTTGCAGCTGGCATGCCTATTGTTTATATTTCTTTTCTACAAAGCCTACCCATTGTTTAAGTTTCTGGAGCACCTCTATTTTACTTTTTAGTAAATAGCAGAAACCAAATCTGCTGTACATGACTAATGCATACTTTGCTCCTTTGGTTGGCATTGGCCCAACCAAATCTGGATGTACCAGCTCTAGAGCTCTTGTTGTCTGCCTTGCGCTACTCTTGTTTACTAGGAATGCATTGGACTTTGATGATTTACATACTGCACACTCTAAGAATGCTTTATATCCCTTTAAGTTTAAAACTTCTGCAAACTGTTGCATCTTTTGCAAAACTCTGAAGTTGGCATGGTCAAGCTTTCTGTGCAAGAGATGAATACATGAATCATGTTGTGCCACATTTCCAAATGTTTGGAAAGATTATCTTGTTATATGCCCCGTGCACAAACACTCCCATTTCTTTTTATGAGACCTCTCCCATTTACAAATGTCTCAAAACCTTGTTTGTCTAAACTTGAGACACTCAGTAAATTATGCTCCATTTCATGCACACATAATATGTTACTACACTTTTCCTTTAGACATGATACCAGCACACCACCTTTTCCTGTGACTTTAGCCTTCTGGCCATTTGCCACTGCATCACCTCCAGCTGGATCCATTCTGAAAAATAATTTTGAATTATTAACAATTGTTTGACTAGCCCCACTGTCTATTAACCATTTGTCTCTGCTATTACAATAGCTAACTTTTGCAGCAGCAACTTGACCAGTTGTTGTCTTCCTTGCAAGCAGTCTTTCTTCAAAGGATTCTTATCACCACATAAGAAACACCACCTTTCTGTCTTCTGTTTCTTTCTTTGTAGAAAACCTTTGCTGGGCTGTAATCTGTTCTTTGCTCTTTCTCTGGTCTTTGTAGGCATCCTTTCTGTTGCTTTGGAATGTGCAGACATCTTGTCTGTTGCTTTTCTCTCTCTGCTCTGCAGCCCAAACAATATAATTCTTCTGTTCCAATCGGGGCAGAGATCTCTCCTGGAAATCAAAAGCCATCCTGCAAGCTTTCTCAGCCTTGTTCTCTCTCTCTCTCTCTCTCTTTTTTTACACAGGCTGTCCTTCAGCTTAATTACAGTTCAGTCTTACTGTGTGCTCTGGGCCCATAACCTGTTAGAGTTTGCAGCAATCCAACCAGCACACAGGAAAATAATTCAGTAGGATTCATTTATAGAAAAAACTTAAGCAACAGAGTTTCTTATATAGTGTCTTTGAAAATATTGTATGTATTTTATTCTTTTCATAGCATAAAAAGGCATGCCATCCCAGTCCCTCCAGCAATAGTAGTCTTCTACATCTTAGATTTATCCATTCTTTTATCTGTTAGTGTGGAAGCCTGGTAATAAAGCTCCCAATCCAGCAATCTAAAGCCCCCATTATTTTTAAATTCTTGCAGCATTTTCAGTTGTATTCTTGCTCTTTTTCCTTGCCAAACATATTTCAAGATTATTGTATTTAGCTTATCAAAGTATTTTTTCTCTAGTTTTATAGGGATCATTTGGAACAAGAAAAGAGCCTTCGGCATGATATTCATTTTTATAGTTGCTATTCTTCCTACCATTGACAGTTGTAAGGTTTTCCAGTTCTCCAAGTCCAATTTAATTTGTTGTATTAACCTTGTATAGTTATCTTCTTTAATTGTTGCACATCTTGCTGTTAAACATGCTCCCAAATATTTAACTTTCTTGACTGCCTGAAAGTCAATTCATTTTTCTTTTTATCTGTAAGGTTTTTAACTAGTATTTTAGTTTTCTCTTCGCTTATTTTCAATCCTAGAACTTCTCCATATTCTATTTTTTTTCATTAGCTTAGGGCCAATTTCCAATGGTGGTTCTAAGATAAATACCAGGTCATCTGCAAATGCTTGTAGTTTATATTTTTCTTTTTATTTCCATACCTTTTATTTCTGAGTCTTGTCTAATACTTCTATCTAATACTTCCAATGTTAATATGAATAATAATGGGGACAGCAAACATCCTTATCATGTGCCTTTACAAAATTCTCTTATTTAAATTAATTTAAGTAAATTAAAATTCTCCATTGACTCCCCATTCTGTCAGTGTTCCAACCAAACTCTCCAGTTCAATTCAGCACTTGGAGACAAAGTAAGAATTTATTCATATTGGCACATCTGGAAAACCTGAATCTGAATTCCTGCATTTTCCCCTGCTATATTAAATTCACACCCAGCCCCCTTACTGATGACCCTCAAGTCACACTCTCCAATCCACTTCCATTCTGAACTCCTGCCAAGTCCAGTCACTCCCCTCCAAACTCTAGCGACTTGACCTTGGGCTCTGGTGAAATAATGTTGTGGCTATCCTCCCTTATCACTTTACTTTCATTCCCATGGTTCCCTTCCTCCCTTGTGGCAGCCCCAAATTCAAAGAAAGATGGATGGGGGGGTGACAGGCTGCCTCCCCTCAAGCAATGATAATGTCCTGAAATGAAACAAGTGACGAGGTTAGTAATACTGCAACTAACCACCTCTTCCTCCCCCAGGGGGCCCCTTTGGCTTATCAGTAAATTTTTCATGAAATTGTTTTACTAAACTATCTGCTTTTACATCCCAACTTTTTACCCAAGTGGCTTCAGACAAAGGGTGCCACTTTCACTGAATTAAATATTGTAAGCTTCCTCTATGTAATCTAGAGTCAATAATTTTCTTTATCTCATAATGAACGGGCAGCAGACTCAGACAGTGAGGAGGTTGGGGAGGAACTTGGACCAGTCCTGGAGTCTGGGGAAGGCTCTAATGGATGCTCTGCATCAGAAGCAGAGATAGGGCCAGGGCTGTCCGACATTTCTCAGCTGCCTTCAGAGTCAGAGATAAGTGGGGAAGAACAGCTGGAGCCTGTTCCAGATGCACATATGAACAGAGCTGTCAGGAGAGGAGAACAACTAAGGAACAGGGGCCAACTCTGAAAGAAAGGTACACATGGATGCTGAATGGCCCCTCCCTGGGGAATAAATAGAAGCAAAGGGGGAGTGGTGGTTGCAGGAGACAATTAGTTCACTTATTATTATGAAGATTTGCTTATCGTGGTTCGTGCCTTGGAGACTCCTTGCCAGGAATTAATTTACAGCTTTGCGACTGGAAGCTCTCTGCCTGGCAATTATCCAGGGACTGATAAGGTCTGTTCTTGCACTTAAACCTTAGAAGTATTATTGCTGGGATTTTGCTGTTTGTGAATGCCATGAATCTACAGTAATTAAATAAAAGGAGTTTTTTTGGGAGAATGAGTCTGTTTCTTGGTTCTGCTAAGCCTGGGTCTGAACAGCTGGGTCTGACTTGGGAAGTAACAGCCAGCTTTAGTAAGCTACTATGGAAAACTGGATGCACTTTCCCAAGCAAGCAAGGGAGACTCGACTGCAGTTACTGTTCTGACCCAACCGGGTTCCCAGAGAGCAAACACAGACAGGCAGCAGCCCCCACCTTTCAAGATTAATCATGAATGCTGTTCCTTTACAGATAAAAGGCTGCTTTCCAACAATTAGCTCCAACAAGAAAGAGCCTTGCCAAGTTGTTTGTCAAGGCTGCCAGAAACCCAGAGATAAAAACTAATTTACAAGATTCATGAACTAAGATGTCCACCAGTTGAGCTTAAGAGCTTCTTTGCTTTCTGCAATGAATGCTTTTCCAAACCTGGCTTTTATCCTCTTGAGGGAGGGGCCATTACCTTGCAGCCTTACTGCCGAGTCGCCTGTGCTGTTGTAATTGTTCTTTCCTCTGAGCAATCCTTTGTGCATGTGCACTTGGCACAGACTCTCCGGGAACCTCCTCATCACTGCTGCCAGCGCCCACAATCTCTAAAGGCAGCAGTCTACTCCCTAATGGTCTTGGCCCTTCATCAGAGTCCTCACTCTCCTCAGCCATCTGCACATGCTGCCCGCTAACCACAACAGTTACTGGGTTGATAACTTTCACTATAGGGAATGGGTTTAAGAATTTAGGACCTAGCTTCTTTCTGGGCAATCTCAGCCTAAGATATGTGGTCGATAGATAGACCCTATTGCCCACTTTGAAAGGTGATCTAAATTTCAAACCTTTATTGTCAGAGTACAACATGTGTACAATGAGATTGGCTGAGTTTCCCTTCGTGTACCCCCCAACACAATACAACTCTCAGTGAAGACAGAAAATCCCTAGCCCAGTGAATCCTACTAACAAATACACAATCCTATTGCACTATATGAATTTATTGCATGTCACGCTGGCCCCACAAGCCAATCATACTATGTTGCTGTAAGGTTATTTTCCATTCAGGAGTCTGACAGCCCATGGATAAAAACTGTTCTTCAGCCTGTTTGTGCAGCTGCCTATGCTTCTATATCTCCTTCCTGATGGTAGGAAGAAGTGCTGACCAGGTGTGTCATCCCTGAGGATTTTCCTCACACTTCTAAGGCAGCAAGCCCTAGTGATGTTGTCTAGTGGTATCAGGGGACAGCCCACAATGTATTGTGCTGTGCTCACCACCCTCTGTGATGTCTTTCTATCTGTGGCTGTCAAGCCGGCATACCATACTGTAATGCAGTGAGTGAGGAAGCTTTCTATTGTGGACCAGTAAAAGGAGGTCATCAGTTGTAGTTCCACTTTGTTTTTTTGCAAGACCCTGAGGAAGTGGAGTCTCTGTTGGGCCTTTCTGGCCACCTGGGTTGTGTTGATTTTCCAGGTGAGATCTTCACTGAGGTAAACTCCCAGGAATTTAAAGGAGAAAACTCTTATTGTGGCCCGGCGGTGGCTGACGGAGCTGGCAGCAGGTCAGACAATTGCGAGGAGATTGGGGAGGAATCTGGGCCAGTCTTGGAGGCTGATGAGGGCTCGAACGAGGGCTCTGCATCGGAGGCAGGGATGGAGCCAGGGCAGGCTGGCAGTCATCAGCTGCCTTCAGACTCAGACAGCAATGAGGTGGGAGAGTTTCTGGAATCGGTTCCCATCCTGCACATGCACAGGGCTATCAAAAGACAAGAACAATTGAGAAAACAGGGTCAACTCAGGAGTAAGGCTGCACCTGAGAGATGATTGGCCCCTCCCATAGGACATAAAAGAGGAGTGAAGGGGCATGAGCTTTTGCAGGAAGCAATTAGTTCATCTGGTCGATTCAAGCTTTGAAAAGTTCTGTTTGACTCTGTATCAAGTTTTGCCTTGCCCTGCATTTGGCAAATAATTCTCTGGCAGCATTCCAGGTGTGATAAAGTGGGTGTTTATAAACATCCCCTGAAAGTCTGTTTGTGAAGACTTGCAAGCTGTGAATGAATGTAATTCACAGCCATGGAAATAAAAGAGGTTTTGCCGGGACTACGATTGTGTTTTATACTTTCTAAGGAACCCTAGGTTAGAACAACTCTCTCCATGCAGCTCCCCTCGATGTAAAGTGTGGCAGGTTCCTCTCCTTCTGGAAGTCTTAACACCATTTCCTTTGTCTTGCTGATGTTCAGGTGCAGGTTGTTTTCTAACCACCAGGTGGATAATTTTTGAACCTCCCCCCTGATCAGTGTTTGTCTGCTTGAAGTTTGTATTACTCAGCTGCCTGGGCAAGAGCGCACTTGATATTCTCCCACTCCTTCTGTAAAGAGTTCATCCATTCAGTCAAGGACATCAAGGTGGGAGTCTCTAGGCAGTTCAGCCATTGGCACAAAGTCTATTCCACTGGTAATCTGGAATGGGGTTAAGCCAGTGCTACTATGGACTGCATTATTATAAGCCACCTCAGCAAATGGCATCAGCTCGGCCCAATTATCTTGCTGGTAATCCACATAACACTTCAGGTTCCACCATTGTGTTGGTTCATTCTGCAGCCCCATTCATGCTTGGATAAAAAGCCGAACTCTACCCTTGTGAGGACCCCACCATAGGAACTCCCGCCAGTACTTTGCAGTGAACTGCACTCCTCAATCCGAGATGATTCGCCGTGGCACTCCATGTAATCTGTAAACCTGATTGATGAACATTTTTGCCAGTTTCTTGGCTGAAGGTAATACAGGACAAGCAGTAAAATGTGCTTGCTTACAGAAGAGATCAACCACTGTCCAGATAACTGTATTCCCCCCCACTTTCTACCAGAAAGTCCATTGCTATTTCCTCCCAGGGACAGCTGGGATAAGCTACAGGTTGAGCAGTCCTGACAGTTTCCCAGGTCATATTTTCATTGCCACACAAGTGGAGCAGCTTTTGATATAATCTTCTACATCGTCTTTCATCTTTGGGCACCAGACTTGACGCCATGTCAGGTGGAGTGTTTTTAGGAAGTCATTGTCCAGCCAGCCTCGAGTTGTGGCTGTTTCAGTCTTAGCCTGGCAAGGGCATACAATTTGGGACCCTTCCAGGCTAAACCATCCCACGCCGTCAGATTGGGGTTATCCTTCAACCATTTTTCTTTTTTCCCAAGATGGCACCACCGATGATGGCTGCCTCAGTGAAATGCTCTCTAATGGTTTCTTTATTGTTTCTTATTCTCTGCAATTCACTATGGATTTTATACTCACGAGACCATCTGCTAAGAATTGGGCAATGTTTCTTTAAGGAGCAGCTTTGTGATTCCTCACTCCCCCCTCTTTGCAAACGCGGAGGAGATTCTAACAAATTCCCTGGTGCTATGGATTACAACAAACAAAGGAAAGAAGTGGCAGCACCAAAAAAGGAGACGAGGTAAAAGAGCGGGAATTTTGAATAGACTAAGGAATGGGGGGAACCCTATCCCTTCAATCTTTCTGAGTAATTTACGCTCACTTGCTAACAAGATGGATGAAATACTCCTTTTAAATAGATGCAATTCTGATTTCTATAACTCAGCAGTTCTCTGCTTGAAACCTGGCTTAATTCATAACAGCATAAATATCCCAGGATTTCAGATAGTTAGTTCAGACAGAATTGAAGAGACATCAGGTAAAAGGAAGGTGGAGGATTATGTTTATATATCAACAACAGTTGGTCTCAGGATATAACTATAATATATAAATCCTGTGATGAAAATTTAGAGTCTTTACATATCAACTGCAAGCCATTTTATTCTCCATATGAGTTCTCCTCATTTCTCCTAATAGCTGTGTATGTTCTTCCACAAGCTTGTGTAAACAAGACATTACAAACTCTAGCTGATCAAATTATGGAGGCTGAAGCCAAACACCCAGATTCCCTTCCCATTATTTTAGGAGATTTGAATCAAGCAAATTTAAGGAAAGAGCTCCCAAAATATTTCCAGCATGTCAATTGTCCCACCAGAGGCAAAAATACTTTAGACCATTGCTACACAACATTAAAAGATACTAATAGGTCTTTACCATGAGCAGCTGTGGGTCACTCTTATCACTGCATGATTCACCTTGTACCTGCCTACAAAGACTTAAAACTACAAAACCAACAATTAAATCAGTGAGGACTTGGACTGATGAGGCAGAGCTGAAGCTACAGGCTTGCCTTGACTGCACTAGTTGGAATGTTTTTGAAGATACCTCTACAGACCTAGATAAGGTCACAGATACTGTAACATCATATGTCAGCTTCTGTGAAGACCTATATGCCAGGTTCCAAGAAATACAAACATTATAAAATGAACTCAGAGGCATTTCTGTTCCTCAAAGAACTATTTTATTTAATTGTACATCTTGGCACGAACTGGTGGAAGCCAATACTGAAAGTTTCCCGGGCTTCCACGTCACTATAGTTAAACTTATCTTTTTTCCCCAAAACAATATGTCATGTTGTCCAACTAGGAGATGAAATAGTTTCCTGGCAACTCCGCTCCTCCTTCCTCTGGCCAAACAGCAATTGGAATGCAGCTGACTCATTGCCCAGCTATGTTGTTTTGGCTGGAGCTTCACCTCAGTTCTCCCCCACTTCCATTCTCAACTGTGTCAAACTGAATTAATGCAATTCCACCAGCAAACTAAATTCAGGCTTGACAGGATGCCCCCCTCCAACTGGAGGAATGTTCCTGCAAGACATAAAGCATAAGGCAATCACTTATGCCACTAACCTCCCCCCTCCCCTCACCGGGAGGCCACTTCAGCTTCTGAAGGTACTTGTCATGGAATTGTTTTATCAACCTATCCGCATTTACCTTTTAACTTTTAACCCAGGTTGTTTCAGCACAGGAATATCCCTTCTACTGTATCAGATATTCTAACTGGCCTCTCTGTACTCTCAAGTGCAAGATCTTTTTTTATTTCATAGTGGGTTTGACCCTCAATCACCAGCGGTTTGGGGGGAAGCCGATCCACTGGTGTGACTTGTGAACTTACTACCTGTTTCAACAGTTTACTGTGAAATACCGGATGTATTTTCCCGAGTAACCTGGGAAGTTGAAGTTGTACTATAGCTAGGTTAATAAGTTTAACTATATGGAATGAGCCCATATATTTAGGACCAAGATTTCTTGAGGCCAATTTTAATTTCAAGTATTTTGTGGACAAATACACCTTGTTCCCCACCTTAAACCCTGGTTGAGGAGCATGGTGGTTATCAGCCTGCTTTTTATATGACTCCGCTGCTTTACTCAGGGCTGTTTGGTATTTTGCCATGCTTTTTTCAATGACAGTATCTACTCTGTTAGCGACATGGAGGAGGGTGGCTCTCTAGGGAGCTCAGGCATAGGAACAAACTGCTGGTCACCTGGAAAGGGGACAGACCGGTGCTATTGTGCACTGCATTGTTATATGCTACTGTAAGGTCCCAGAAGTTTCCCCGAGCCACAGAGATGCCAAAGAGTGAGACTCGAGATGAAGCTTGCAAAAATAACATCTTTTTTTATTTGGCCAAAGCAAAAAGTCTGGATGAATACTATGTCCAAAACATAAAGACAAAATGCATGTAAGGAATAGTCACATCCTGCAAGAATGGCTCAGAGTGTTATATACATTTTACGCTGATAGAAACCAAGTTTATCCAATCAGAGACAAATGTTCATTATTAATATGGGCAATGTCTTGCTCATGCCCTCCCCCTTCCTTATGCATGGACCGTTCTTTGTCCATGCTCTGTCCATACTTTGTTATTTTACACAGTATCCGTTGTCCTTGTGTGTTCGTGCTCCTAGGCAGCCGCACCTTATCTACAGAACAGGATGTTCCTGGGAATTGTCTCCAAGGATGTGTCTAGCTCCGAAGCAAATTGCAGAGGCAAGAAACCAGATAGAAAAGGATACAATTCTGTTCCTTACAAATGATTCCCATCCTTAGTACAAGCAACTTCTTTAACAAAACCAAAGAGCAAAGGTTAGATTGATTCATGTCAATATGTCCTTTCATTTTCCTCCCTTTTCTTATGACAGGTTGCTTCCTGTCAATGGTGGCTAGGGGGGCATTTAAGGACCATGTGTTTTGCTGGTCTAACGGGAGGAGGGGTGGAGGAGCGGGTCAATGGACACTGAGGAGGCTCTCCCAGTGATGGGAGAGGTAACCATATGCTGGATCAGAGGGATGGAACAGGAAGAGAAGGAGATCTCCAAGGGCTAAAAACACTAGAAATCCAATCCATTTCCAGTGAGAGAAGATACTGCCAAACCAGTTGAAGTCAACTGCCCCAGTCCAAGTCTGTACTGGGATGTGAGAAGTTTTCCCCACCCTTGTAGCAATCTCCTCCATAACTTTTTCTGGACCATCTCTCTGTAAACAACAATTTGTGAGATAAAATTTTCAACACATACCTCCTGTTGCTGACAAAAAGTGTAAAGCAAGTCTATACTGACATTTATATAGCTGTTTTAAACTAAGCTGCCATTTAGCCATTAAAGTTAAAACAATAGCAGTTTCATTAGCTATTATTTCAAGCACAAGTTGTAACCTTATAAGTCTATTAACCACACATACACATGCTCCATACTAATGGCTAGGCAATTGCACATAAGCAAACTTTCCACATATCCCATATAAGCCATCTGTAGCATGCCAGTTAAGAATTTCATTACCCACATCCGTCCATAACCCACCCAGTCTAGGTGCATTTTCAAATGAGTTACTAGGTTTTGTCAGGTTAATTCCAAACTGAAAGGTTACATTAAGCAAAGAAAAGTCCTTTGTTTGTAATGTATGGTTTTTCAGATTAATCATTCCATTATATTCTCCCCCTATTAGTTCTACCCATAAGAAAATTATAACCATTGCATCAAATCGAAACCTCCTATATCTTCAGGAATTATGATATCTATCTCCTAAAACTACTGTGTCCAAGACAGGTTGATCAGGTTAAGTGCCCCAATTTTTACACATTTAGTCTACCCACTGTTCTACTATTACTATATCACAAGGTTCTTCACAAGTGCATGCTGGTCCACAACCACAACAATGTTAACAACAACAACATTCAAATGATACAGGTCTTCCGCTTTGAGCTTCTTCGGTGACAGACCAAAGCCTCATCTCTCCGAGGCTTTGATCCGTGCTCACCACTGGAGCGCCCTGAGCTGGCTGGTTTTGGGGCTAAGCCACCCCGTAGAGGTGGTGAAGAGGGGGGAGACTGTCTGCAGGGTTGAGGAGAGCCGCATCTCTCCTCCCCAGCTGGCCATTACTCCCTTTCCCGAAGGCAGTTGTAGCGGTGCTCAGAAATGGCCACCACAAAGAAGAATTCGACCGGAAAAGAATGTGCAGGAGGAAGATAAGAGAAAGTTTTGGTTGACCAGGTCAAACAGCAAAAGCAATAAATAAGGTACCTGGAATTTAAACTTAACAACATTGTCCCCAAAGAAGATTTTGAAGCTGTGAAGGAGAGAGAGAAGAGAAAGGATTAGGTTTTTTTTCTTCCCTTCCTTGTGCTGACAGCTAAGAGACTTAAGCAAGAAACTGAAAAAAACAATCCACTTTAACATTAATAGGCATCTAAGCTGAAAATAAAAGTCAAAGGGATAATAAAGATTTCTGGACATTTAAAAGTTTTTAAAAGCTGGAAAGGAGAAACAAAAAAGAATAGAAGGGCAGGATCTGGAAAAAAGGAAGAGACTGCCTGGAATTAAGGAATGGAACTGTAATTAAAAGGAATTTACAGTGAAATTTTAACAAGATTCCTCAAAGATACATTTTAATGGAAACTTGGTAACAAAATAATAGAACCCCAGGAAGAGAAAGTGGAAAAAAGAAGCAAGTAGAAACAGCCTTGGATTATTTGGATTACTTGGTGATTTTTGGTTTTTGCATCTAGATGACTAAAATTAACCGGGTGGTTGTTTAAAAGTTTTTTAAATGGTATCACTCTTAGAAGAACTGAAAACGGAACTTAAAAAATGGAAAGAAGACGCACAAGAAGGGAAAAGTTCTTTTGGCTTCTTGTTTCAATTCTTAGAAATGGAAATCTGGAACTATGAGAAGCAACAAGAAATGCTTGCAGAACAAGAAGATTGGGACAAAGAAGAAGCCATCTTTAATGATCAAATAATTTTAAGTGGAGGGAAAAAAGAAAAGGGGGGAAAGAGAGTGAAAGGTTTAAGATTAGAAAAAACAACCCAAAAGAAGAACAATTTGAAAGATAAGTATAATATTAGAAAGCAACAGAAGAGGGGATTACAGATGAGAGAGTTAGAAGTAGAGAGAAAAGGGGGTAAAAAGGGGAGGGAGAAGAAGAGGGGGAAGAAGGCAAGGAAAAGAAGTTGTAAAAGACAGAAACAAGAAATGGAGAAAGAGGGAAAAGATATAAGAATTGTAACCATAAGTTTGTTTAGAGATAATGGGTGAAAATTTAATTGTAAAAGGGATTCTGCAAAGATACATAAGATAGCTTTGTTATATTACAAATAGAAATAACTTTAGAAAATATGATGATGGATAAAATATTTATTGTAATGCAGTGGGATGTTTGTTAATAAATAAATGAATTAAAATGATTGAGAGAATTAAAAGGGAACATTTTTAATTATTAGTAATGATTTATAAAAATATAAGTGAGAAATATGGAAAAAAAAGAATTAACTATGGAAAGTTTATATGTGTTCCCAAGGAAGTATAATATTCAACTGAAAAGAAAAGTTAAAGATATTAAGATTTTAATGCATATTAATGATAGAATTGAATTGGAATGGAATGTGTTTTATTTACATATATATATAATTTTTTCTTTTTAAGAATATAGTGTCTATTTTAAAAATAGCAGAATTCGATTGGAAGTTATGTGTTATATTGAATGCTATAATCTTAAAGCTATACATTGAAGCTTAAATAAGAGCTTGAATGGATAAAATTAAAGGATATAAAGGTGGCATACTCTAATTGGTAACTACAGGGAAAAATTTGCTTAATAAGAAAAGATAATGTGAAATTAAAACAGGACAGACAAAATTATAAATATAATGATTTGAATTGAGATAATTAAAACAAAGTTGAGAAAATTAAAAGGGGAAAAATTATGTAGAAAATATAAAATGGTAATAAGATATGGAATAGAATATAAAAATGAGCATGAAATTGAGTTTTGTGTCTGTATGAAGAAGTGATAACCTGGGACCATGCTATTTTCAAAAAAGATGTTTTATTTGTATTTTGTTTTTGTGAAAACCCAAATGAAATTTTCAAAAAAAAAACATTCAATGATACAGTTACAATCACAGAACCAACACATCCTGTAGGGTGCAAAGTTCCACAACTTCACTTAGGATCTTCAGATGGAATAACATAGGCCACCACTCAGGCAGGAAAAATCAAAAAGTTGTACTCCTGCAATGAGAAAAAGAAATCACAAACAAAACCCATTAATACCACCATGACCACATTAGTTTTTGATAATGTTTATTCTCAGCTAGTCTTCTCCAGGAACCACTTTCCACTCTTTAAGTTCATCAACTGGTCCTTTTACATGCTTGTAGTGGATCTGCCCTTTGTCTTTGTTCGGACTGCTGTTTCAGTGGTAAGCAGAACTTGGCAGGACCTGTCCCAGGTTTGGCTAAGTTTTTCCTCACATCAGCTTTTTATCAGGATCCAATCACCAGGCTGGAATTTTCTCTGGGATCTTGGAGGCGCCCACAGTTCTGCTGTGGTTCCCAGTAGTCTTGGTGTGCTGGCCACGGACACGGAGGCCCTGGAAGTGGTGCTGGCCTTGATGGGCCCTGATCTTCAGGCACTCCAAATCCTTGCACAGCTTGTTGTCCAGCCCATTGGGCAAGACCTGCCTATACTTGCCATCCTTGCAGTCCTTCTGCCTGCTGAGGAACCAGTCAGGGATCTTGTGGTGGTGACCCACTTGACCTCATCCTCTGTGAGCTCCCCAGCTTGCTTGGTCAGGTCGATGTCTGCTTTCTACAACACCATGTGAGCATAGCGTCTGCCCATCCCTTGATGGCGAAGGCGATCTTGCGCCACCCATCAGTGTTGGTGTTCAGGACATCCAGGATGTGCTAGAACTTATGGACAGCAAATTTGGGAGGTAGGGTTTGAGCTAGTAGTCCTTTGTTTCTGAGGTAAGATAAGAAGAGAGGACAAGTATACAGCTCTTTACAAAATATATATATCTTTACTTTCATATTGTGGAATTTCCAAATGTGATAATTCAAACATTTAATAAGGTAAAGTGTCCCTTTTTGGACAGGTTCGAATTCTGAGCAAGGCCAAGGGTAAACATTTGGTCTATAGCATAGTTGAATTTGCATTCCATGGAATGTGACATTCCCACTGAATTCCCACACTCCATGATTGATTGAAGTACTTTTGCAGAAAAATGAGTTGCTGTCTATACTTTCTACTATCCCATATCTAGGTATTATTTGTTCCAGTATAATTTTGGTGATTACTGCTGTAGCGGCTCTCATGGTTGGATAAGCCTCAACCCATCCAGTCAAGTGATCCACTATCATCAATAAATAATTAAATCTACCCACTTGAGGGAGTTCAATAAAATCAATTTGAATGCATTGAAATTGTCTCACGCTAAATGTTTCCCTCCCTTTTCTTTAGGAGTATGACTTATTTACTAACTCTTTTACATACTATACAAGTCACATATTTGTTTAGATACTGTATACAATCCACAGTATTCATAAGCTTCCAAAACAAATCACATCATACCTTAGTCCCCCAATGAGAACCCTGATGATGTAGTACTTCCAAAATCAATATTTACCTTCCATCAGGCAATACCCATTTCCATTCTCCAATTTCTATTGCTCCCACTTTCTCTAACTCCTTCTCATAACATTAAACATTCCTCCTACCATTGCCATCCAAATCAACACAAGTCTGTGCAGACCAACTTAACTTTCTAGCTAGCTAGACCAAAGGTCCGTCTTTTCCTTCTATTACTTTCATGCAACTATCCCAACACAATAATGTTCAAGATCAAATCCTCCCTATAAGACTCCTTTTAACCTTGACAGATAGGATCTAGCATTTTAAAATCCTCAAAAGCCATTCCCTTATACATGTAACACTAGGCTTTTGGTTTTACATACAAGTCTTTATTCAACCTACAATATCCAGGCAATGCTAGAAATTTTCTCTCATTCTACATATTGTAATCTCTTACTCATCTCTGTAACAATTCCTAAAAGGACTTTTGTCGCTAACAAACAAACAAAGAATGCCATAGGATGAAGCATCTTGACTCCTAAGCATCCATAAGGCACACAGACATAAAAGAGGGTGGTAAGAAGAACTTCAAAAATAAAACAATCTAAATGAGGTATTTTGAGTCAATGTTCTAAAATATATTTGAGTCATACTTTAGTGTCAAATCTCTGCTTTGAGGAAAATATGGATTAAGAGCATATACAGAGTGCGCCTGGTTTGACTTTTGATTCCCTTGTTGAGCTAAGCTTAGCTCCATTGTAACTGGGAGCTGAGCCAGCTGCAAAGATACAGTTTCTAGGCAAACTGCCAACCTTAGCCATCTAAGGTTATTTTGTTTGCAGAAGCGCTGAGAAAAATCATGATCTCAAAAACTTCTAGGAGAAAAAAATCAAATCAAATCAAAATTGTATTCAGATCAGCAGAGCTTTCTATGTGCATATGAAACAGATGCAAAACAGTGAAAGGCAAGGCTGCAGAAGCAGGTTGCCCCGCCTTTCTCAGGCAAAAGCTCAATGTTTCAACTAAGCAGAAAAAAATGGTTAAAGCAAATCAGTCATTATTTACAATTCTTTTCTGGGAGCTTTTTCACAAGCCAATGAGCTCCATTTTCTAAATAATTTTGTGTACTGTTATTAGAGGGTCTCATCCTCCAGGTTTGGAAATGATTACACACAGACATTCACACACACATTTCCAGGCCTGGGGAGGTTTTGTCCCTTTAAATCTCCACTTTTTCTTTATTTAGCAACCTGTAGCTTGTTCTCAGAGCAGTGGGATAACGCTTAGGGTGTTCAGGATAGGCAGAATCGGAGCCTACCAGCAAATGACCAGGTCAAAGTCACTGGATAAAATTTTCCAGGAGTGCTCTTGACTTTGCCTCTGGTCCCAGCTGGTTTCTTCCATTTGCCATAGTGAAAGCCACTGAACTTCAAGGAGTTCAGCTTGTGAGGAGCTGAATGCAGCCATCTCGATGAACGATCCCTTCGAGCTCCACGTTCCGGCGCCAGAAAATGTATGGTCCCAGAAATTTCCCTGAACCACCAGCTTCTAGGGATTGCAGTGGTCTCCACTCATTGGCAGCTTCGGTTCCTGGTGGTCACTGTGCTCCTAATGGCAGGAGAACACCATTGATTCTGTTGGCAGGGTTTGCCAAAGGATTGATTCTTTGGGTCTAACTCCACTCCAGTTCTCAGCCTGCATGGCCTCTGCTACGCCGCTTCTGCTTCCGAAGGGTAACAGCAGATCCTGCATGGGTCCAGTAGACCCTTCACCAGTCTCTGGTTCTTGTTCCATCTTCCCTGGGTCTTTATGCTCCTGATGCGTGTAGAGAGCATTTCTAAGCTCAGGACCCTGTGCAGTGGTACCATGTAAGCACAAACTGTTGTAATTTTCTTTTTTAGGGGATTCAGGCTAATGTCAGTGTTTCAACCAAACTCTCCATTTCAATTCAGCACTCAGAGATAAAGTCCATCCAAGTAAGAATTTATTAAAGAAGTCATATTGGCATATCTGGGAAAACCCGAATCTGAATTCCCGTATTTCCCCCTGCTATATTAAACTCACATCCAGCCCCCTTACTGATGACCCTCAAGTCACACTTTCCAATCCACTTCCATTCTGAACTCCCGCCAAGTCGGGTCCAATCCATGACTCGGCCTTGGGGTCTGGTGAAAGAATGTTGTGGCTATCCTCCTTTCTTACTTTACTTTCATTCCCATGGTTACCCTTCTGGCAGCCCCAAATCTGAAGAAAGATGGATGGGGGCTGACACATTCTCTATCACTTTTGCCATTTGTTTGGAATAAATTGCCTTAATCATGTTTATGAACTTCTCATCAAAGTCCATACAATCTAGCTGTTGTATCATAATTTGCCAATTTACATTGTCAAATGCTTTCTGTGCATCTAAAATGATCAGCACCATTTGTTTTTCAGAGTGAAAACTGACTAACCTATTTATCAAGCATAGTTGATAAAGTTGCATGGAGTCCCCCTGTAGAGTAATCTCTGATCGGGGGTGGGGGTTCAATTTACCGCTAAATTCTGGAAGGAATTCATGAGAGCCATTAGGTACTCACAGGGGCTTAGCTCAGCATTTCATGCGAGTACTAATGGGGCCACAGATAGGACTAACACCATGGTAGAGCAATACTTAAGGTGTTATGTAAATTAACAATCAGACTGGGCAGAGGTGTTTCCATTTGCTGAGGTAGCATATAACAACACAGTGCACAGTAATACCAGTCTGTCCTCTTTCCAAGTGACCAGCGGTGTAGAGTTTGTTCCCATGCCTAAGCTCCTTAGAGAGCCACCCTCCTCCATGTCGCTAACAGAGTGGATGGAGTCACTGAAAAAAACATTGGAAAATACCAACCAGGCCCTGAGTGAAACAGCAGAAGCCTATAAAAAGGCTGACAAACATGGATCTCCTCAACCAGAATTTAGGGTGGGAAACAAGGTGTACTTGTCCACAAAATACCTGAAATTAAAATTGGCCTCAAAAAAGCTTGGTCCTAAATATATGGGCCATTTCTATTATTAAAGTGATTAACCCAGTTAAAGTATAACCTCAGCTTCCTAGGTTACTAGGGAAAATACATCCGGTATTCCACAGTAGTCTATTGAAACTGTTGGTAAATTCACAAATTGGACCAGTGGATTGGGCTCCCCGCAAACTGTTGGTGACTGAGGTTCCAACGCACTTTGAAATAAAAAGGATCCTGGACTCGAGGGTACAGGGGGGCCAATTGGAATATTTGATACATTGGAAGGGATATCCCCTCTCTGAAGCAACCTCGGCTAAAAGTTGGAAGGTAAATGCAGATAGGTTGATAAAACAATGCCCTGACAAGTACCCTCAGAAGCCAAAGGGACTTCCCGGTGGGGGAAGGGGAGATTAGTGGCATGAGTGATTGTCTTTATGCTTTATGTCTTGCAAGAACGTTCCTCCAGTTTGGGGGGGCATCCTGTCAAGCTTGAATTTAGTTTGGTGATGGAATCGTATGAATTGGTTTTGACACACTTGAGAAATGGAGTGGTGGGGAGAACTGAGGTGGTTGAATCAGCTGCATTCCAACTGCTGCTCGGCCAGAGGAAGGAGGAGTGAAGTTGCCAGAAAACTATTTCATCTCCTGGTTGGACAATGTGACATATTGTTTTGGAAAAATGAGAAAATTCTAGCTATAGTGATGTGGAAGCCTGGGAAATTTTCAGTACTGGCTTTCATCAGTTCGTCCCAAGATGTGTAATTAAATAAAATGGTTCTTTGAGAAATTGCAATGCCTCTGAGTTTGTTTTATGGTAATTGCATTATTTCGAACGTGACAACAATATTTTAATATAGATAGATGTGAAGAACAGACATATGAATAAGAATTAAGTATTTAAAAAGGGAAAATTAGAGATTGAACGATGATACTGTTAAATATACTTAAATAATAGTATGATCAGCAGTGAAATAATAAAGTCAAATAGTGAGCATAACGAAATAATGACAGAATATATTTTAATATAATTTATATTGTGATTGGTATCAGAATTGAATATTGAAACATTGAATAATAAAATAAGGATGAAATTTTAATAGAAATTTGATAGATGTGAAAAGTTAAATTAGGGAAATATGAATATGAATTAAAGTATTAAAGCAAGTGAAAGTTCTAATGGATTAGAATAGAGACAGAAATAAAAGAAAAGGGGAATAACAGTATACATTTTTATATTATTTTATATTATATTATTATATTAAATATAAATGTAACAACAAGAGGGAGGTTGAGAAATTGAATGGTGGTAGTATCAGGTATGTTTAAACAATATGAAATAATGAAATATTATAATCTACTATAAATGTGTACTATAATTAGAAATATATAAGCTAGATAAGTGTAATAATCATGAGTAATCATATTATTTTTATTTGTACCAATATGTATTGCACCCAGGTGTCACACTGTTCACACATTGATATGTATATGTTATGTAAAACTTGACAAAAAAGGAGTTACTTTACTTTATGTAAGAGTCTTCCTTATTTTCACAATAGAGTCTCCAGTAATCACAAAGTAGATAGTTATAGGACAGTGAGTATCACCACAGTCCTCCAAATGAATGTTGTTTATTTCTCTTATCAGAAATTTTTCTAAACTTGTAGAAGTATGGTATATCCCATTCACTAGTAGATGGCACCCTCAGCTTAGGTTTCAATATTGTTTCAAATCTGATAGATTGATTGATCCAAATTTACTTCAATTTATGGAAGCAAAGTCAGTTATTCAAATAGATTCAAATAGGTAGTTCCAGCATTTTATAATGCCTTTCCAAAACAATGCCTACCCGGTTTAAAAATTCAATTTTCTATTTTTTAAAAGGTCTTCACCTTTTCTCCCCTTTGTTCCTTTCTTTCAGGTCTAGGATTTTTCTCTCTATGGTTGTTTGCTGCTTTAAGAAATAGTTCTAAGAGTCTCTTTTCCTGGATTTTCCTCTTTCTTTTTTTTCTTTAAAGTTTGGGTCTAAATTTTAAAAAAATCTTCTCACTCAGCTCCAATCACTGTTTATCTACCTCACTCCTGCACATTTCTTTGTTACCTCAGCTGTCCCAGCTTTATGGCAGCCATGATGGCTGCTCTTCTCCTCATCATGGATGAGAGGGAAGAAACCCTGGGTCAGGCAGGAAAGTTGGTGCTTTCCATGACCTACAGGGCACCCCACTTCATCACCCCTACAGGGTAGCTATAGCTCCTTTCGGAGTCCTCCAATGGGAGGAACTCAGTTTTATTCTCGCTTTCTTCCCCTGCCAAATGTATTTTAGCACTATTTTATTTAGATCTTCAAAATATTCTTTTTCCTAGTCTAATTGGAATTGTCTGGAATAAATATAAAATTCTAGGCAATACATTCATCTTAATTGTAGATATTCTCCCAATCAATGATAATTGTAAATTTTCCCATTTTGTCAAATCTGTCGCAATCTGTTGTTTGAGTTTAAGATAATTGTCCTCCTTAAGTGTGCTACATCTTGGTGTTATGTGTATCCCTGAATATTTAATCTTATTTGTGACCTGGATCCCCAAAACTTCATCCAATTCTTTCTTTCATCTTGCTAATATGTTCTTTGTTAAAATCTTTGTTTTATCTTTATTTTCAGACCTGCTACTTTCCCATACTCTTCTATCTTTTCTATCAGTTTAGGTGCTGATTCCAATGGATCCTCTAATATGAATACCAGGTCATCTGCAAAAGCTTGCAATTTATACTTTTCTTTTTTTAATTTTCATTTCTTTTATTTCTTTTTCTTCTCTGATGTTCCTATTCAGCACTTCCAGTGTTAACACAAACAACAGAGGCGACAGTGGACAGCCTTGTCTAGTCCCTTTTCTTATATCTATAAAGTCTGTTAGCTCTCCATTTATCATAACCTTTGCAGTTTGTTTACAATATATCGTTTCTATGGCTTGGGTAAATTTTTTACCAAAGCCCATTTGTTCCAATTGTAGCAGCATAAAATGCCAATTCACATTATCAAAGGCTTTTTGTGCATCTAAAAACATCAAAGCCATTTGTTTTTCGGGATGTGTCTCATAGTATTCCAGTGTGTCTAAAATTATTCTCATATTGTCTTTAATTTGTCTCTTCGGCAGAAATCTATTTTGATCAGAATGAATAAAATTGTTTAAGTATCTTTTCAGTCTTTCTGCCAGAATTGAAGCAAAAATTTTATAATCTGAGTTTAATAGGGATATAGGTCTGTAATTTTTAACTTGCTGTGGGTCTGTGTCCTCCTTCAGTACAAGTGTAATATGTGCTTCTGACCATGTTTTGGTCAGAAAAGCTCTTCCTTGTCATAACTTCATTCATAACTTCTAATAAGTGAAGATTCAATGTTTCCTGAAATGTCTTGTAAAATTCCAAACCGTCCGGACCTTTCCCAATATTTTGCTTTTTTAAAGTTTCTGTTAATTCCATCATTGTTATTTTACTTTCTAACATTATTTCAATATCTTTGGGTATCTGGGGCAGATTTGCTTCCTGTAGGTACTGTTGAATTCTTTCTTCCTGAACATTCTCTTGATAGTACAATTTTCCATAATAATCTTGAATAATTTTTTTCTTCTCTGCATTTCCATAGCATACGTATCCTTGTTCGTTTATCAAATGATTTATCCCTCTTGAGCCTCTTTCCTTTCTCAATTTATATGCTAGCCATCTGCCTGGTTTATTTGCATCTTCAAAATAGTTCTGCTTTGCATTTTTAATTTTTTGTGCTATTTCCTCTTTTTCCAATAGCCCCATTTTATGTTTAGTTATGTCCATTTTAATTTTAATGTCTTTCTTTGTGGAAATTTCTGTAGCTCTTTTTCCAGCCTCTTGTAGTCATTTCCAATGTTTTAAAAGTTTTTCTCTATTTTATGTTTCTTTTCCTTGTGTAGTCCATTATCAAGCCTCTTGTATAAGCCTTCGGCGTGTCCCAGAGGTTCTGTAATAATGTATCGTCTTTTGTGTTTTCTTTAAAGAAGAAAGTCAATTCTCTCAATTTTCTGTTTAAAATCTTTTTCCTTTAATATTGTATTATTTAGAGTCCATCTAGATCTTTTTTGTCCTTTCCATACAACTGTTATTGGATTATGATCTGCCCAGGTACTTGTTTCTATTTCAATGCCTTGTATGTTAGAGAGCAATTCTGTTGACATCCATATCATATCTATTCTGGACCATGATGCATGTCTATTTGAATAAAAGTATATTGTTTATTTTATGCATCTCTCTCTCCATGCATCTTTTAGGTTTATCTCATCTACCATTCGAAAGAAGGATTTTGGCAATGTCTTTCTAGTTTCCTTTGCTGCTTTCTGTGTTTTATAATCCAATTTGTCATTTATTATTCCATTAAGATCTCCCATCAGACAAATATTAGCATAGTCCAGTTCAATTATTTTCATATGTAATTAAGTGTCTTTAGATTATTGTCCATTATCTCCACCATCAAAATCCTTCCATCATCATCTGTATATATTTGTTCCGCAGGGATTGTATCTCTAATGTATAATACCACTCCTCTCTTTTTACAGTGTCAACGCTGTAAATAATTTCCCTAATTTTTTTTGTTTCAATATGTGTTTGTATTGTTTTTTAATATGTACTTCTTGTCAGCAGATTATATCAAATTTTAATTTCTCTAATTTATGAAATATTTTTCTTCTTTTAGTAAGTGAATTCAGTCCATTTATATTAATTGTAATCAGTTTTCTCTCATCCATTTTAGACTTTATAAGAAGGATTTGTTGCTCTAGTAGATCTTGGTTCTTGTTGCTCTCTGGGTACACCACCTACAGCTCCTTCTTCTTTTTCATTTACTGCTGTACATTCCTCTTGAAATTCAATTAACGACTCTTCTTTTCTTGCATCTTCCTCCTTTCCTGTGAAATATTCCAGATAGAATAACTCAGCTTTTTCAACTGTATCAATTCTGTATCTTTGTTCCTGACAGGTAAATATGAGACCTTCTGGTATCAGCCATTTGTAATTTATTCCTCTCTTGAGTAACTCTTTAGTCAAAAATAAATATTCTCTTCTTTTCTCTCTCATTCTTCTCGGAACCTGTTTCAGTACCACTGTTTCTTTATCTTTGTACTTTAGTGTTTTCTCACTTGCCACCTGCAGTATTTGTGATTTAATTATTTTCTTAATAAATCTGATATGAACTTCTCTTGGTAGTTTATTTCTCATTGCATATCTTGGGTAGACACGAAAAACCTCGTCCATTCCATCCATCATCTTCTCTTTAGTTATCTCTGCTTCTGCCAAGATTTCTGTCATCATTTCAGCAAGGTTTGCACCCTGTTCTTCTTCTATATTTTGGAATCTAAGATAGAATTCTGTCCTATAAATTTCCCATCCCAGTGATCCCAGTGATCTGCTCTTGTCTGTTTCAACTTCACTCAGTTGGGTATCCATATATCCAATCTTCTTATCTTTTTGTACGTCTTGTTCTTCAATTTTCTTAATTCTGTCCTCATATTGCATCATCATCTGTTGGATATTTTCAATTTTCTCATCTGTCTTTTCTGTTCTTTGCTTGATATTCTCCATTCTTTTTTCAATATGTTCTGTTCTCTTTTCAATATTATCTGTTTTTGCTTGTATCTTTTGAATTCCTTGCATCTGCAGTGTCACTTCCTTCTCCTTCTCCTGTTGCAACATCACCTGTATTGATCGTTTTCCTCCAAATGGTGAGGAGGAAGAAGTCGGGATTGAAGAAGCTGAGGCTGGTATCTTTCTGCTCATCTTACAATACTTAATAGGAAAAATGGGAAGAAAAAGCAAGAGCAGACAACTGCCACTCCAATAAAAAGTAAAAGCAAAAAATAAAAAAATAAAAATGGGAAGGGAAAAAATCTTCAGGCACTTGAGTACCTTAATCCAATAGGTTCCAATTATGTAAAAAGAAAAAGAAAAAAGAAAAAAATGTAAAATGGAGAAAGGATGAAAAATAAAAAAAAATTAAAAGACAGAAATCTGTATATTCCCCTTGATAAAAAGGTAGAGCAAAAAGAGGAGGGAGGGAGAAAAAATGTAATCTTATTCCTGCATTAAAAGACTAAAGTCCAAATATAAAAATCCAACTGGAGGGGAAGTAAAAAAAAAAAAGGAGGGATAAAATGCAGTTCTGTCAGTAAGCAAAGCACTGCCACTAAGTATTCGAGGTTCTTTACTAAATCAAAAAACAAAATTTCCAGTTCTCTTTTCAAGGTCACTTCAAACTTCTTTCTTTCAATTTCAACTCCAGACTCCAGCTATCAGTAGTTCCACAGAGCACCTGCATAAACAATCTACATGCTCTTCCCACTATCTTTTCAGTGAAAAACTCAAGAGTCCTTGAATATAACACCAAATGTATCACCAAGAAAGAAAGAAAAACAATGTAGCCTCCCGGTGCCAGTGTTACTTATTTCCCTTCCCTTTCCCTTCTCTTAATATTTAAGCCAGGAATAAATAAAAAAGAAGGGGAAAAAAATCTTGTCCAAGGAGTTATTTGAAAAAAATAAAAGTTAAAAAGGAAAGACCAGTCCAGTTTAAAAATTGAAAAGCTTTTACAAAAATCCAAGTTCCAATAAAAAGAAAAAAAACCTTCAGGTTTAATTTGTTCTTAATCTCGCCGCTTGACCACTTTTATCTTCACTTTTAAATTTTACTTTTAGTCTTTTAGGGTGTTCTTCCCAGAAAATAGTAAGTAGAAATTTATCTCACCAAACTGACACACGTTTCTTTCCAGCTTTCTTCCATTCTGGAGCTGTCCCAGCTTCAGCAGCTTTATTGGCTGCCTCTCCGCCATGGGAAAAAAGGGCTTCTCCTGGATCTACCAGGGATTTTGTGATGTCCCTGGGATCGACAGGATGTGCCCTCCTCAGTCACCATCTCTACAGGATGGTTTAGGTCCAATGGGACCATCCTGCAAGGGAGATATCAGCGGCGATCTTGGAGCTTCAAGATCGCACGCTGTACTGCTGCGATGCCAGCTCTGCCCTCCACTGATCCTGGAGTTTTATCACCTAATCTGCGACTTCCCCCTTGAGATTAGCGGTCATGATGTTCACTATCACAGCCTTCGATAGGTAGGCTAGAGCATAGTGGTCTAGGTGAGCCCATACCTGGTTGAGGAAAAATGCCAGTTTTCTGGGTCCTTATCAAACATGGTTTTCATTGGCAGAGGGTCTATCGGAGGTGGAGAGGGAGGTGTTCGCAGGCTGAGGAACCAACCAGGGCCCGGGTAATAAGGCGATGGTTGGTAGCTGGGCCATCCAGGGGGAACCCAAGGCTGGCCAGCTGGGCTCGCTGCTGCCACTGGAGGTTCCTCCTTGTGTCCAGACTTGCTGCCACTGCTGATTGGGAGGACAAGTTAGCTGCTCGGGTTTCTGCAGCTGGATTTGGGCTCTGGCAAACTGGAGGTGGCTGAGCCACCCAAGCCACCTGTGCATCAGCTCCACTCCCTGGATCTCCATATGGTTGAATCTCTCTCTCAGTTGCTCAACTGATGGGCTGGGGGTATCTCCATTCCCTCTGCTCATCCCATTCAGCCATTCTCTTCATTTTTCATCTCAGGAGAGGAGTGGCTAGCACCTGAGTTTCACTGGATTTCAGGGTCCTCCTGTGTCAAGAGTTCTCCTCTGCTTGATAGAGGTCCTCAGCAGCCAGGGCTTCTCCTTTACCAGTGGCCTCTAAGTCTTCTCTGTGCAGACCTTCAATTTGGTTGCTGGGAGGGGGATTCTCTCTCCAGCCTGACTTGCCAGTTGCACTTCACCGACTGGAGTTGTGCCAGGAGTGGCAGGAGTCTCCCCCTTCTCCATCTTTAAATCTTCCATGACTGTTCTCTCCCCTTCCAGAGTCGCCCAGTAGGTGGCTGGGGTTCAGGACCCTCCTTTTGCAGAGCAAAGTTTAGGAGAGTTGGTTTAATGTAATGATCCAACTAACAAACACAAGCAAATCAGAATTCTAAGGCTGAGGTCTTTCTCTAAGAACGTCTTTATTGGGTACATCATATCGGCATGATCAAATGGAAAACCAACTCTAAATGTTTCCTGTGGTTTCAGAATAATTAATAGAGGAAATAACAGCCCAAAAGTCATAGGTCATGTTGGCCAATTAGTTAATTAGTGGGCTCTCCAGGCACTCTTCCCAGTCTCTATCCACCACCTGTAGAGATGACCTTGAGTCCAATGATAAAGTTCTATGCTTTGTCTGACAACATATTTCATCGCCCTGTCCCGTCCCCCATCTGGGTGGCAACTAAGGAATAGAAAAATGGCTTCTGCCAGGTTCAATTCAAAGTTGACCGTGATCTTGGAATCACTGAACAAAATATTTCAGAGCTCCTGGAGCACGAGTAAGCTGCCAGAGGATTGGGAAAGAAATTACAGGTGAAACTTGAAAAATTAGAATATCGTGCAAAAGTTCATTTATTTCAGTAGTGCAGCTTAAAAAGTGAACCTAATATATGAGATAGACTCATTACATGCAAAGCAAGATAGTTCAAGCCATGATATGTCATAATTGAGATGATTATGGCTTACAGCTCATGAAAACCCCAAATCCACAATCTCAGAAAATTAGAATATTGTGAACAGGTTCAATATTCTAGGCTCAAAGTGTCCCACTCTAATCAGTAATTAAGCCATAACACCTGCGAAGGGTTCCTGGGCCTTTAAATGGTCTCTCAGTCTGGTTCAGTAGGAATCACAATCATGGAAAAGACTGCTGACCTGACAGTTGTGCAGAAAACCATCATTGACACCCTCCATAAGGAGGGAAAGGCTCAAAAGGTAATCGCAAAAGAAGTTGGATGTTCCCAAAGTATCAAGGCACATTAACAGAAAGTTACGTGGAAGGGAAAAGTGTGGAAGAAAAAGGTGCACAAGCATCAGGGATGACTGCAGCCTGGAGAGGATTGTCAGGAAATGGCCATTCAAAAGTGTTGGGAACTTTCACAAGGAGTGGACAGAGGCTGGAGTCAGTGCATCAAGAGCCACCACACACATGGACTTCAAATATCGTATTCCTCTTGTCAAGCCACTCCTCAACAACAAACAATGTCAGAAGCATCTTACCTGGGCTAAAGAAAAACAGAATTGGTCTGTTGCTCAGTGGTCCAAAGTCCTCTTTTCTGATGAGAGCAATTTTTGCATCTCATTTGGAAATCAAGGACCCATAGTCTTGAGGAAGAATGGAGAGGCACACACTGCAAGATGCTTGAAGTCCAGTGTGAAGTTTCCACAGTCTGCGTTGATTTGGAGAACCATGTCATCTGCTGGTGTTGGTCCACTGTGCTTCATTAAGTCCAGGGTCAACGCAGCCATCTACCAGGAGATTTTGGAGCACTTCATCCTTCCTTCCGCAGATGAGCTTTATGGGGATGCTGACTTCATTTTCCAGCAGGACTTGGCACCTGCCCACACTGCCAAAAGCACCAAAACCTGGTTCAATGACCGTGGGATTACTGTGCTTGATTGGCCAGCAAACTCGCCTGACCTGAACCCCATAGAGAATCTATGGGGCATTGCCAAGAGAAAGATGAGAGACATGAGACCGAACAATGCAGAAGAGCTGAAGGCCGCTATTGAAGCATCTTAGTCTTCTATAACACCTCAGCAGTGCCACAGGCTGATAGCTTCCATGCCACACCGCATTGAGGCAGTAATTGCTGCAAAAGGGTCCCAAACCAAGTACTAAGTACATACGCATGCTTATACTTTACAGATGTCCGATATTGTTCTATGTACAATCCTTGTTTTATTGATTGCATGTAATATTCTAATTTTCTGAGATTGTGGATTTGGGGTTTTCATGAGCTGTAAGCCATAATCATCACAATTATGACACATCACGGCTTGAATTATATTGCTTTGCATGTAATGAGTCTATCTCATATATTAGTTTCACCTTTTAAGTTGCATGACTGAAATAAATGAACTTTTGCATGCTATTCTATTTTTTCGAGTTTCACCTGTATGTTCCAGTTTTCAAAAAAGGGGAAAAGGGTGCAGGAAGCTACAAACTAATCTGCTTGACATCAATATGTGGGAAAATCCTAGGAAAAAAACATAGGCAGATTTGCAAGTAGCTAGAAATGAACAACGTGATTAATAGAAGTCAACAAAAAATTGATAAAAAAAAAACCTGTGCCAAACAAACCTTATTGCCTTGTTTGATAAAAGTGACTAAATTAACAAATGATTTGTACAATACTGTATGTTGATGACATACAGTAGTTTACTTAAACTTCATTAAGGTATTTGACAAAGTAGATCATAGTCTGCTTCTAGATAAGATCGAACTGTATAGGATAGACAGATAGATTCACAGTTGGCTGACCAACTGCACTCAGTGTGTGGTGTTCAATGGAACTATCTACATGGAGGGAACATGCAGTGCTCTCAAAGTTCTGTCTTGAGACCAATATTCTTCAACATCTTCATAAATGAGTTAGATGAGGGGATAGAGGAAGTGCTCATCAAATTAGCAGATGCCAGAAAGCTGGGGGGAATTGCTACCACTTTGCAAGATAGACTCAAGAATCAGAAAAATCTTGACAGACTTGAGGATTGGCCCCTAGCTAATAAGATGCAGCTTGGTGGTGAGAAAATATCCTGCACTTAGGCAGGAAAAACCAAATGTAAAGTTATAGAATAGTCAGTACCTAGGTCAACAGTAATAACTATGAGAGGGATTGGGATGTCCTAGTGGGATAAGCCAACAGTGTGCTACAACTGCCAAATTGTTGATGCAAAATGTTGATCAATAGAGGGATAGCATTAAGATCATGAGAAGTGACAGTACCTCTTAATACTGCACTAGTGAGGCCACATCTGGAATACTATATCCAATTCTGGTCAATAAGAAAATGTTGAGATCCTAGAAAATGCAGAAAAGACCAACAAAGATGAGGAGTCTGGAGGCTAAATGAATGGTTAAGGAGATTATCTATGCCTAGCCTAATGAAGAGGATCATTAGAGGTTACATGACCTGAGGGTAGGACAAGAAGCAATGGGTGGGTGTTCATTGAAAAAAAACCAACCTGGAACTGACAATAAGAGCAATTAGTAGAAGAGATTACTCTCAGAGTTGTAGGTGCCCCTTCACTGGAGATTTTCAAGAAAACAAACCTAGCCCCTTACTGGATTGGGAAGAGGATGATTGCTTCTTTGTGGAGGAGGGAATGCCAGCTATAGTAGTATGGCAGTCGGGACAAGAATAATATTAGGAAAATTTTAAAGGAAACTTGGATTTGGTCACCAAAAATTATCACTAATAGCACAAACAGTCTCTGCCATATTTGACCAGCTCCTAGAAGCAAATGGAGGAACTAAAGAACTAATGTCTCTAAACGGGAAAACATATCAATAAGTTAGATAAAGAAGTAAACAGCAAAGCTCACATTCCAAAGCTTACCCATGATGTTTAGCCAGCCTGTGTGGACTGAGGGCCTCAGGGCAGAGAGGATGCAGTGAAGAAGTTGGTCTTGTAGAGACACAGCATCTTACTCCAAGTTGCTAACACCCCTCTGAACAGGGGCAGGTGGCATAATAGGATTTTGATTTCTCAATCCCAACTCTTACATATATATGTATATTCCAATGAGCCAACAGAGATTTATTGGCTTCCCGATACAATCTATCATTAAAAGATTAGAGCAATAGAGGATTTTTTACCAGCAGAATTACTTAAGAAATTTCCTGATTGGTGGGGTCCAGTATTGGTAGCTCTTTTTACACATGTAAACAAAACCTGCCATATACCAGATGGGTAGAAGATGGCAATAGTTGTCCCCAATGATAAAAAAAAGATATAAAAAGGATCCTAGTAATTATAGGCCCGTCAGTCTGATTGACTTTGTAGCAAAAATATGTGCTAGGTATATGCTGATGATCCTAAATACATATTGTAACAGTTTGCTCTGTGCTGATGATATGATTTTATTATCGTATTCACAAGTAGGATTATGTAGGCTATTAAGAAGATTCAGCTCCTACTGCCAGGATAACTTCCTAACCATTAGTAAATCTAAATAAAAAATCATGGTGTTTGGAAAAGATCATTAGAGACATAAATGGTAATTAGATGGTGAACCAATTGAATAGGTTAACACCTTTGTATATTTAGGCATAATTTTTTCCAAGACCAGATCTTGGGCTTGCCATCATCAACAGAGTACGAAGCAAAAGCTCATTTGAATTTACTGCTTAAATTAAAGAGTTACCCAGGGTCCCTAGTCCTATTAATTAAAGTATATAAAGCTAAGGTTACTCAACTATAGTACTTGAACAAAAACAGTCCTAGCATTTGAGATGTATTTTGGGTGTAGATCTAAGAACATCTGCTGCCACAGTTAGAGCTGAATTGGGAATTCATGCTATTCATGCATTATGCAAAAGTAGAGCGTATAACTACTGGCACAAAGTCAATGAAATGGAGACATGATAGACTCCCCAAGTTATGACTACTAGGACAAATAAAATCATAATCACAAATCTCCTGGATCACCAAACTAACAAATTTTGTAAGAAGCTGTGGCCTTCCTGTCTCCTGCATAACATAAGAACAATTTAAAAAAAGAGCTGCCAAAAAAATTAAGGATACAGAAACACAAAATGATAGCTATCCTTGATAAGGAGGATAACTTGAAATGGCTGAGCAAATACAAACTTACTTTTCGAATAGACAGCTATTTGAAGTTACAACTGCTAAAAGATCTTAGGAAGATATTTATGCAAGCAAGTTTCAAACAGCTTGACACAATGGTCAGATATGGGAGATTCCATTTTACCCTACAATGGACGTCTCTGCATTTGTGGAGCGGCAGAGGTAGAAGACCTGGTTCACATCATGTGTGATTGTTGTCTGTGTAGGAGCATGAGAGACAGGTAAAAATCAGAGTTGGCATTCCTTCGAAGTGTGACAATATGATTTACCCAATAAAGAATTTATCTGAGAAAGTGCTTAACCTCAGTGTTCTGATTTGCTTGGGTTCGTTAGTTGGAACCTTTACATTAAGCCAACTCTTCTTTTAACATGCCCTGGATAAGGGCCAGCCTCAAGGTTGCTGAGTCCCAGCCACCTGCCCAGCTGCTCTGGGAAAACAGAAGACTCAAGGAAGATTTATAGATGGAGAAGGAAGGGAGAGACAGCAGTTAGTTCCAACCCAGTCACATCTGTGACTGTAGCACCAACCAGTCAGGTGGGGAACAGAGCCTCTGCTCAGGACACCAGACCAAAGCTCTGGATGGAGCAGATGGTGGTCTGAGAGGATGACCTTACCACTGTCTCCTACCAGGCAGAAGGTGGGCCAGTTCACAGAAGGATTCCAAAGGCCACTGAAGCAGAATTCCCCATGAGGTCCTCCTGGTTGCTGACCGACCTGCTCTCAGGATGGAGAGTGAAGAGGACAGCAGAGTGGGATGACCAGAGGGAATGAAGGTACCTGACTATTTCTACAGCCCATCAGTCGGGTAGCTAAGAATGAGATTCGACGATATGGAGATCTAGACTGTGGAACTGAGGCAAACCTGGAGGGGGAAACCATAGAGTGGGTGACCAAACTCCACAATGATGACACACTAAAACTGGGGATCGTTGATGCTTTCCTGGGAGAGCTGAGAGCCAGATTTGGGGATGAATCCCAGGCCCTATAGGCTGAGATGAAGATCCAAGATGTGAAGCAAAGGGATAGACCGACAAAGGAATGTATCTGAGAATTCTGCAGAGTGGCCAGAAAGCTAAAAAAAACTGGTTTACAAGTTTAAAGAGGGGCTTGATTGTGAGCTGCTCCAGGCTGGTGTCTATCGAGGAGCCCTTGATTGAACCCAGGAATGCTACTGAATGGCAGTTGTGCTGGACCTTGAGCTAACACATTGCAAGAAGGGAACTTCTGAGGTGAAACTGAAGAAAAGCCAGGAGAGATGCCAGTTTGGGCGGCAGATGGTCACACCCACAGTGTGGAGATCCCTCCTGCCTCAGGCCAAATGCCCATTAAATGCTTCAGGTGAGGCCAGCAGGGCCACCAAGAAGCCGAGTGCCTAGCACCTACACCTCAGCAAAGAAGCAAGTAATTGGGTGCAGCCAAGCCAAGGAAGCCACAGAGGAAGGCCAGGGAGAAGTTAAACTAAGCTATAGAGGTCTCTTCTCCCTCAAGCAGGGAAGAGAACTCCAACTGAAAGAGGCCAATAATCTGCGCCCTATGATAGCGAGGAAGAAGGCGAGCACAATCCAATGGTAAATTAAGCCATCCGCCCATTTGCAATGCCCATGAAAATCGTGGTGCCAAAGATGGATGCAGGGAGAGACAGTGGCTACTCCCAACCCAGTCACATCTGTGACTGTAGCACCAGCCAGGCATGCTTTAATAGACTCAGGCTACATCCAATGCCTAATCAGCTGACAGTGCTAAGACTGGGGGTTTGAGCATGCAAGTTACCCCAAGCCATAAGGTTTGAACAGGTTGGTGGATCACTAATAGGATCCCCTGCAATGCACCTGACTGAACCAGTCCGACTATACATAGGTCAGCATTGGGAGATTATCCACTTTATAATAGTCCCAACGATGACAAAGATAGTGAACCTAGGGCTTTCCTGGCATGATAAGTGGGGCCCAACGATCTGGTGGGAAGGGGGATGGAGGAATATGAAATTAGGAGGGGGACCTTCCCCCCTCCAACATAGTCCCTGAGGAGGGACCACCCAGCAAGCCCCCATCTTCAAAGAGCAAGTGGCTGAAGGTCCAACTTATTCCTAGGGAGTGCCATGACCTGGCAAAAGTATTCAATAAAAAGGAGTGCAATGTGCCTCCTACTGCCCTACTGACTGTGCTATCGAGATTCTGCCAGGAGTAAAACTCCCCAAACCCAAAATGTACTCCATGACCCCAAAAGAGATGAAGGAATTGAGGGAGGCTGGATTCATCCAGCCCACCAAGTCCCACATAGCAGCCCCAGTACTGTTTAAGGAGAAGAAAGATGGAACTATGAGATTATGACTGTATTTTAGGGGGATTAACACCATATGCATGGAAAATGTGTATCCTAATAAAGGACATGCTAGCTCACTTATGAAAGGAAAGATCTTCACCAAATTAGACCTAAGGGAGACATAATACAGAGTATGAATCAAAGAAGGGGATGAATGGAACACCACGTTCAACTGCTTCTAGGGAGCTCCAATTCAAAGCAATGCCATTTGGCCTCCAAGGGGCTCTGGCTGTGTTCGTGCAGTTGATTAATGAAGGATTACATGATCAAGTACAAGTAGTATACTTAGATGACATTTTCATTTTCACCAAAACAATGGAAGAACATGTCCAGTTAGTCCACCAGGTACTCAAAATATTCCTTGCGGCAAACCTCTATGCAAAGCTGTCAAAGTGTGAGTTTCACAACATCTGCCTAGATTACCTAGGGTATTGAGTATCAAGTGAGAGGATAGAGATGGACCCAGGGAAGATGAAAGCCATCTTGGAATGGCACCCCCTTAGACCAACCAACAGCTGCAGAGCTTTCAAGTTTGCAAACTTCTACTTGAAATTCATCCCCTCATTCAACAAAATAGCCCTGCCGATCACTGAGCTACTGAAAACTGGAAAAAGGGGACCAAAGCTGTGACCCGGTCAGCCACTGGAATGGACTGTGGAATGCCAGAGGGCATTTAAGATGCTCAAGTGGCTGTTCACAAAGGAACCAGTCCTTAAGCACCCGAACCCCAAAGAACCGTTCGTCATCCAGGTGGATGGCAGTGATGTAGCCGTGGAGGCAGTGCTCCTCCAGAAAAACCAGGAGGGGAAGCTACAATCAGGTGCATACACCTCCAGGAAGCTGACCTACCCTGAGAGACGATGAGCAGTGTGGGAAAAAGAGGTGTTCACTGTCTGATGGGCCCTGATAACATGATGTCACTTTGTTGAGGGGAGTAAAGTGCCATTTGAAGTCTTGACTGATCATAGGAATTTGGAGGCACTTAGGACCCCTCAGAAACTTTCTCCTAAACAAGTCAGATGGGTGCAGTATTTTAACCACTTTGACTTCTCCCTAAAGAACATTTGGAGCGGGGATTTTCCTTGCCAACACTTTGTCCTGGCAGCATCAATACAAGAGCAACCGAGAGAGGAAGTGATCAACACCATCATTCCCCTCACACAAAAGGCAGCACAAGATGACAAGATGACAGTTTCAGAGAAGGTCAGGGAAGCCGGGGGGCGGGGAGTTTACACAGAAACTTAAAGGTCTGATCCTTAGGCTGAGGGACAACAGTCAGCTCCTAACCCTCAGAGATTAAATGGCATGAAAGGGGTCCAAATTATACATCCCCAGTACCCTCTGGATTCAAGTGCTTCAAAAGAATCACAATGCTAAACAAGCCAGCCACTTTGGGCTCCTAAAGTCATGGCATTTTACCAGGAGACAGTTCTGGTGGCTGGGGATGAAAAAGGACATTGAAAGCTAATGAAAAGCTGTGCCACTTGTGCAGCCATGAAGAAATAGCCTGGGAAGCCTCCTGGACTGTTGCAACAAGTGGCTGAGCCATCCAAACCCTGGGAGGAGATCACAATGGACTTCATAGTATTACTGGAGATGGGGGAAAACAGCGAGGACAGGAATTGACCTGTTTTCCAAACAGGCTCATTTTGTATCCTGCTCCGAACTCCCATCAGTGCAGAAACTAGCCAAACTGTTCCTGAATCATACCTGCTGACTACATGGAATTCTAAGGAGAATCATATCCAACCCGGGAGGGGGGGGGACTCCAATTTATGGTCAAATTTTGGAGGGAGTTTGTGAGGCTAATTAGGTCCTCCCAGGGGCTTAGCTCAACTTTTCATCTGAGTACAAATGGGGCAGCAGAACGAGCTAATGCAATGATAGAGCAGTATTGAAGTGCTACATTTAATTATCAACAAACAAATTGGGCAGACCTATTGCCTTTTGCGAAGTAGCCTATAATAATGCCGTACATAGCAGTACAGTTCTCACTCCCTTTAAGGTAGCTATGGGAGTAGTTTGTTCTCATGCCAGAACTTCCCCGGGAATTCCCTCCCTCAGTGAGCTTAACAGAATGGGTGGACTCACTACAGAACACTTGGGGAAATGTGAAGCGAGTCCTACCTAAAGCCAGTGAAACACAAAAGCAACAGGCTTAAAAGAAGGTTTCCCCCCCCCCCCACCGAGGCTGTTCCACATCAGAGAGAAAGTTTACCTCTCTACCAAATGCTTAAAATTTAAAGCTGCCAAGAAAGAAACTGGGTCCTAAATTTATAGGATCTTTCCTCATCATACAAATAATTAACCTGGTCACAGTAGAGTTAAAGCTTCCCTGCCTGATAGGGAAAGTGCATTCGGTTTTCCACAGTAGTTTATTGAAGCCAGTAACAAAATCAGCATCCAGCCAGTTGAACAAGCAGCTATGTGCCTGATTGTAGTGGAAGGGGAAACCCATTATGAGGTGAAAAGAATTTTAGACTCTATAATCCATAAGGGAAGACTCCAATACCTAGCACAATGGAAAGGTTATCCTTTGTCAGAAGCTACCTGGGTGAAAAGTAAGGACATGAAGGTAGAGAGATTGGTTAGGAAATTCCATGAAAAGAATCCCCAGAAGCCAAAGGAAATGCTTGGGGAGGGGAGAGGTGAATAGAGCAAGATTAAACTGTGTCAGTACCTTCCAGGTTTCCTCACACACAAAGGGGAGCCAACTGTTAACTCCAAACTGAACCTGACAGAAGCCATTTTCCTGATTCAACGTTGCCACACTGCATGGAAGGGGGGAAGGAGACTGAAATGCGTTGCTAGATCCAACATAGATCTTTCTTGGGAAAATCAAGGTCATCTCCTGGGCGATGGAGGAAGGACGAGATGAATATACAAGAAGCCCAGTAATTAACCTAATTGGCCAACGTGATTAATGATACTGGGGAAGGGGGTCATTACTGGTTTTAACTATACTGCAACCACAGGGAAAGTCAGGGTTGGCTTTCCTTTGAAGTGTGCCGATATGATTTACCCAATAAAGAAGTTCTTTGAGGAAGTGCTTGACCTCAGAGTTCTTATTTGTTTGGGTTCGTTAGTTGGAACCTTTACAATAGGTTGAACAGCAGGACAACCAATATAATCAAGAAATTATGTCTTATGAAGAAAGAAGGAAGAAACTAGAGATGAGATGAGTGATGATGGGTATGATAGGATTCTTCAAATATCTTGAATGAATTGGAAGAATGGATTTCCAACCTATGTTAGAAAAATTTCCCAATGGTAAGACCAGTTTGTCAGTAGAACCAGTTATCCTGGGAGATAGTGGACTTCTCTTCATATAGTGTCTTAAAGGAGAATCTAGACATCTTTCTGGAATATTTTAATTTGGATCCTTGGAGCAAACAGGGATACTTAATAGTCAGCTTCCTGTTCAGTGACTTTATTATTGTTATGAATGTTTCAATTCTGCTATTGATTTTGGAAGTCTGTTGATTGCTGCATTTCTTTCGCATTCTTTCTCATGGCTGAAAAAGCTTATTGTCTACCCACCACCTGTAAAAAAATGCAGCACTCCTCTCTAGCTTCTTTGGAAATAGAGGACTACATTATGTCTGTGAAATTGTTATTGGCCCTAATTCTTTTCTTTTGCTATCTTCTTGCAGTGGAGCTATGGGGAACACCACAAGTGAAAGGATGTCAGGTGAGCGCCACAGTTCCAAGATTCACCGCTCAGAGGGAGCCGTCCACCATGCCAAAGATCATTCACACAAGATCATGGTTGGCAGCACTGATGACCCCAACATCTTCAGCACCCATGAATCTAAGGTACAGTATTTGGATGATGCTTTTTTATGATTTTTAAACATTAATTTATGAGATAATTGGCCATTTTACGGCCCTTAAGTAATTCTATCAATTTCTCTCCTTTATAATGCTTAAAATAACTTGGAAAAGTGCTCATTCATCATTGGATTATTCCTAAATCTAGGAAATAAGATTTCAATTTTCAGGAAGACTTGGACAAGATATAACTTGCCTTCTTTTTGCAGCTTCTTGGAGAAAAAGAGTTTGTATCGTGGCACCATGACTTGGATGAGTCAGTTAAACCATCCCAGCAGGCTCGTCCCACAGTCATCCGCTGGACAGATGGAGGCAAAGAAGTTTTCATCTCAGGCTCTTTCAACAATTGGAGTGCTAAGATTCCTCTCATTAAGAGGTGAAACAGGGTGATATGTGATTCTTTAAAAAAACTTTGCTCAATATTATTTATGGAGGGGGAGCATTGACTCTTATTCTACACAGGGGAAGAAGTATTGGTTAAATATTTTAAACCCAACTAAGGCTAAAATATGCTGTTTTCATGTAGAAATTCTGAAATGAATCAGATATCAGAAGTAGAGGATTCCTTAACATCTGTAAAATAACATTTATTTTAATGATAGCTGATCCAAGCCTTCTGGATCTGAATGAAAACATGTCTATATAAAAAAATATGCTTAAATCACTTTGTATACTGTTATCTCATTGTCGGTTCCAAGAATCTTACAGGAACCAGACTGGGCTAGTTTATAAAGCAGCAAATAATGAACATTAATTATATATCAATCTCTTTTCTAAAAAATACTGAAATAAAGTTTTAATCAGTGGTGGGATTCAAATAATTTAACAACTGGTTCTCTGCCCTAATGACCAGCTGGGTAGGCATGGCTGGGTGGGCATGTGACTGGGTGGGCATCGCCAGCTCGACATCTGTCACATCAAGGGGCTCTTCTCGCCTGGCCTCTCGTGATCATGGAGATGCTGCTACAGTTGTGTGCAAAAAATGGTCTTAAGTCACTTTTTTCAGTGCCATTGTAACTTTAAATGGTCATTAAATGAATGTTGTAAATCAAGGATTACTTGTACAAAAATACAAAAAGGTTCTTTGCTTGCAAAAAGCTGCCCTAAATACCAATCATTAGATTAAAAATACCTGCAAGCTGGAGTTACAAATCAGGCAGGGTGCCAAAGCACCCTGAGGAATTAAAATAAGTAAAATGCAATGATAACTATCAGTAGCCAACTCTTGCTCATAAAGTAAAACCCTTTAGCAGAGAAGTCATTTAAGCTCTCCAGAAAGAACACACCCAGGAGAAGCAATCCTTAGATTCATTTGTACCACTTAAAGATGCCAGCTGGTCTCACTCACCTCACAAGATATCCTAAGGAAATCATCCAGGTTTAAGGAAAGATCACATGCCACCCAGAGGGGCAGTAAAAAATCAGTGCCAAGCTTGCATCCTGCCCCTTGGAAGTACACCTCAAAAGGACAGTGCCAGGAACCACTAAAGCAGTGAAGGAAGACCCCCCCTCTAGAAGCCATGAAGAAACCATGAGGCAGGAAAAAAATTCAAACACAATACAAATAATTAAATCACAACTGTAGCTGTCACTTGTTAAACCAATTAACAAAACAAATAGACACAGGAACTAGCCAGATTTCTCAATCCAGTTTCTTTTCAGGAACAGAGATTAACCTTTTTCCTTCCAAACAAAGCTGAATAGGGAAAATTATCCCATCAATAAACACAGGATTAAATGTCATCAAGCACAGAATTAAACGTCACCAAAAATCAGTTTTAGACCAAAACTCATAAAGGGTATGTAAACTCACATTTGAATGTCAATCTTTCTAGCTAGCCAAGAAACCTTACTGAATGTCACTCATCTTGGTTCCTTGTCATTAAAAGCTCCTTTCCGGCAGCTTTGCTTTGTTATTCAATTATTTCTTCAAAGTGATGATCAATTGCATCCCGGCTGGAAGTATTTCAAGGAATATTTCCTCCCAACAGCAGTGTAAAAAGCTTTCCCCTTTAAGAAAGTCAAGCCCCAGCAACGTATCACCAAAGGAAAAAAAAAACCTCCAGAGCTTAGGCAATAGGAAGTCTAGGCGTACCACCAAGAATGTAATAAGAGTTAATGGAGAGGCAGTTTCTGTAAGCAGGGAAATAAAGATTAGGCTAGAAACAACACCAGAATGTTTCCTTCCTGCCTTCCTTACAGGATTAGCCTTGTAAAGTGGGAAAAAACAAAAGGAGATTTCTTCCAACAACCAGTTCTCCAAACTGCTTAGAAAATTATCAACGTTCTAGCAAATAGGTAAGAACCAGTAGTACCCAGGGGTGGGATTCTACTGGTTTGGACCGATTCGGGAGAACCAGATGTTTGGATAGTTCACCAAACTGGTATTTCAACCAACCAGCTGGCCCCACCCACCCCTCCCAGGAGTCTCCACATGGCCCATTTTTGAAGGAAATAAGTACAGGGTCTGTGCGGAGGCTCTGGGAGGAGGAAAAATGGGCTTTCTGGAAGTCTGGATGGCCCTGTTTCTGGCTTCAGGAGAGCCTCCTGAACCCAGGGGAGGCCGTTTTTGTCCTCTCAGAGGCCCAGGAGAGGCCTCCAGACCCTTGGGAGGGCAAAAGACGTCTGTCTCAGAAAAACTGGAAGTCGTGAAACAGGCCTATTTCCAGCTTCCATTGGGCCTCCAGAGCCTGGGGAAGGCCATTTTCGCTCTCCCAGAGGCCCATGAGAGGCTTCTGGAAAAACCTGGGAGAGTGAAAATGGCCTCCCCTGGGCTCTGGAGGCCCACCGGGAGCCGGAAACAGGAAGTTCCAGTAGGCCACACCCACCATGGCCCAGCAACCGGGTAGTGAACCAGTTGCTGAGATTTTTGAATCCCACCCCTGGTTTTAATCTATTTCATCTTAACTTCAGATCAGGTCAGTATTTTTGTTGAGAATAAGTGGAAAATAGAGTTATAGTTTTCTGTTGGCTTACAGGCAGATGTGGTATTCGGCAGGTTCTGACCAGTTCTGGAGAACCAGTAGTGGAAATTTTGAGTAGTTCAGAGAACCGACAAATACCACCTCTGACTGGGCCCGCCCCCATCTATTAACTGCCTCCGAAGTCCCAGCTGATCGGCTGAGTCTTCTTTTGTTGCCCTGCACAGGAGAACGGAGCTGGAAAGCAGGTTAGTGGGATAGGGAGGGAATAAGATTTTGCAGTAATCTTCCCAGGAGTGGGGAGGGTATGGGGATTTTGCAGTAACCTTCCCCAAGGAGTGGGGAGGGAATGGAGATTTTATAGTATCCTTCCCCTGGAGTGGGGTGAGAATGGAGGTTTTGCAGTATCCTTCCCCTAGAGTGGGGTGGGAATGGAGATTTTACAGTATCCTTCCCCTGGAGTGGGATCGGAATGGAGATTTTACAGTATCCTTCCCCTGCCATGCCCACCAAGTCACATCACACCCACCAAGCCACACCCACAGAACTGGTAGTAAAAAAAATTGAATCCTACCACTGTTTACAGGATAGTACTAGGTTCCATGAAGTCAAATACAACTTATATTATCCAACACAAAGGATTTCACTCAGATTTGTTGATTTCATTTTATTTTATTTCATTTATTATACTTTTATGCTGCCCATTTCCCTATAAGGCATGACTGCTGCTTACAATACATAAATATACCAGTACATAGCAGTACTTGTAAGCTCCAGCTTAATTTTCTGGTTCTAAAACAAATGCTATGTGAAAAGTGTGGAACGTTTTGTCCGATTTTGTCTCAACAGACCAACTGTAGTTTTTTTCATTCTCTCCCCCTTTCAAACATCTTAGTGTCCCTGATAGCAAATCCTTACAGCCAGAAAACAGGTGTCTTCCCAGATTCTCACTGGCTGAAGGTTGACTCAGCCTTCCATCCTTCCAAGATTGGTAAAATTGGGATCCAGATTGTTGGGGGCAATATGCTGAGTCTGTAAACCGTTTAGAGAGGGCTATAAAGCACTGAAGTGGTATATAAGTCTAAGTGCTATTGCTATTGCCATTCCACAAACAAAAGAATATTCACCAGATTCTTTCTAAAAAATGAAATGCCTCTGTATAGATTGGCACTTTGACAGCATTTTAGATTCAGAATTAAATAGAGAATGCAGTATAACAGTGATAGATATTGCAGTGATTTAGTCTGCTCTTTCAAACTTCACTAAATGAGGGTGAAATTATCTTCAAATCCAGAAACAGTTTGAAATTTAGCAAATGAAATGTCTCTCTGAATATTTCAACATCCAAATCAGTACTTTTTACCTTATTGCACTTGTGCCATTGTGTGCTTCAGTTTGAAGTTGACACAGTGGAGTACCCAATCAAGAAAAACATGGACACCAAGTTTCAAATTATTTTCTACAGTGTTATCATTTTTACTAAACAGTAACATTTCAAACTTTCTTATGTGACTCCTTTTCTTTTTAAAAAGATGCTGCTTTATGAAGAAATAAAAAATACGGCATGACTTATAGAAGGAGAAACTGATGAACATCATCTATTGCCCAGAAGAATCCCATTTTTGAAATGTTGACAGAGTGACAGTCTAGTTTTAAAAGTCAAGTCTGAAGTGTAAAGGTTTAGCAATTAAGGATGAATGCTGATTTTCTGAAAATCTGCTCTGTCCTCCTGCTCCCAAATCCATCAAACTCTCTATTTGATACTATTTGAGAAAGAGGTACAAGTATGGGAAGTGGCTTAAAATTAGGCAAAAAGTTTTGTGATGGATATGTTAGTCCTCCCATTTAGATTAAGACTGTCTAGACATGCTTCCTTCTGGTTGAAGATGTTCAGATGGTTAAGATGCACTCCTTGGCCATCTGGGAGATTTCTAGGTCAATGCTGATAGGCCATTAGCTAAACAAGTTATTAGAGCATCCCCAAGTGAGGGACACCTTTCAGTCTCATCTACACCTCCCTTATCCAGAATGGCCAGACTGACTTTGACCTGTTCATGTCTCATTCTAAAGAGATTGCTTGATTACTTTTTCTCTTTAAAGATTATTTCTTGAGCAGCCCTGTTAAATCAGCTCCATAGGATTAGAAGAAATCTTGGAGGTCATCTAATTGAACTGCCTGCCCATTGCAGTAATCCTCATTCCATCTTGGAAAAAATGCCACCCAAACCTTTCTTGAAAGCACCTATAACTTCAAGAGGCGGGTGCTTCGCTGCATAATTGTCCTCACAGTTCAGAAAATGAATATTTCTATTTTCACCAGTTTGGTAGGTCTCTTTTAGGTTCATTCATGGAAACTTTCGTGAAGTAGCTGTGTGCATTCTTTTTGAAATAGTTGAAGCTGCTTAAACCATCTTTTTCTTTGGTTGAGTTTGTCTATGGCTGAGTCTGTCTTACTGATTTTATAAAAGTGAGATAAAAGAATCAAGACAGGCCACTTATATGTGTGTGTGTGTGTGTGTGTATATATATATATATATGCTGTGTTTCTCACTGTGGATCACTATCTTCTTTCAGCAATAATGACTTTGTTGCTATTCTGGATCTTCCTGAAGGTGAACACCAGTACAAGTTTTTTGTGGATGGCCAGTGGGTTCATGATCCCTCTGAGGTAATTCTGTTTTCTTCTATCTGTTTTCACCCTGATGGTTGAGATGCCCTGCAGAGCATGAGTATGGATGAAGTAAGGCTTGGAACCTCACAGGCATCCTGCCATCAAAGGCTGAAGCAGGGAGAGGATGGAAAGGCAATAAAGCTGTGTGTGTACATAATGGGAAATAGAGAGGAGGAATGACAGATGATAAATACGAGAGCAGCCCAGATCCAGTTTTGTATCAGCATCCCAAGGCCAGGCACCCTGAGAAAATCTAGAGATTACTCCAAACATATTAGCGTTCTCAAAACATATTGGCTGGAAACAGACTGGTCATGAGGAATGGTATCGGCTGCGGGCAAACCTTTCTGTATTTTGTGAGCATGGGAAAATTCAGAGGTAGTCTCATTTTACTGCAGCTAACACCTTAAAGTAAAAGAGCACTTTGTTTTAACCAAATGGAGTCAAGGGTCTTTCTTTCCTAAGGGATCAGATTGGGGCAATCTAACATTAACCTAGCTCTGCAGTTGTGGTCAACCCAGAGTGGAAAACACTTCAACCATGAGGATTGTGCAAATGAAGTCAGCTCAAGGAAGTGACCAGGAAGAGATGGAAGCCTCTCAAAAAACCCTCCTGGAGGGCTGGATTTATCCAAGTGTCTGGGAGAGGACAACCCACCCAGATCCTTTCCTTGGTGGGTCGGAAAAAAGAAAGAGTGGGAAGAGTAACCGATGGGAGTGACATTCACCTGTGAGAGCCATGGCAGAAGATAGAAAAGCAAAAGGTGCAGGCAGTGCTAAAGTGGGCTCCTTCCCACACCCGGAAGCAACTACAAAGCTTCCTGGGATTTGCAAACTTTTACTGCCAGTTCACTCCCTTGTTTGCCCAGATAGCCAATCTTCTAAAGACAAAAGGGGAGGGAAAATCCAAGCCCAGCCAACCACAAAAATGGACTATGGAGTGCCAGGCTGCATTTGAAAAGCTTAAGCACCTATTTGCAGTGGAGCTAGTGCTGAAACACCCAGACCTTTGTCATTCAGGCTGATGCCCATGATGTCACAGAGGGTGCAGTGCTTCTGCAGGAAAATGAGCAAGGGGTCCTACAGCCATGAACCTACACTTCTTAAAACCTAATTGAGATGTAGTGGAGATGGGCAGTTTGGGACAAGGAAGCCTATGCAGTATAGGCATTCTCTCAGGCATTCTGTCATTAAAGGCTGGAAGGGGGAGAATGGAAGGGCAATAAAACTGTGTATGTACATGATGGGAAATAAAGAGTGGGGAATGATAGGTGATAAAGACAGAGCAGCCTGGATCCAGTTTGTACTAGCATCACAAGGTCTGGCATCCTGAGAAAATTTGTGGATTACCTGCATTATCTTAGTATTCTCAAAGCATTTTGGTAAGTTCTGATTAGCTGGAAACATAGTGGTCATGGGGGGAGGGATGGGTTGCAACCAAACCTTTCTGTATCTAGTGAGTGCAAGAAAATTCAGAGCTAGCCTGAGTTTACTGCAGCCAACACCAAAAAGAAACCTCTGCTTTAACAAATTTAGAGACGGTCTTTCTTTTCTAAGGGATCAGATTGGGGCAGGTCTGACAGTAACAAAGATTGGTTTGTTGCTGCTGTTTGCAGATCTAAATAAGCCAGAATTCCAGGCTGCAAATGTCCTTCGGGAACCAAGGAAACACTCTTGAGAGAATTGAATTCCCAAAAGTAAAACTTTTTTGAATACACCATGCTGGTACTGAAGAAACAAAACCAGCTCTGGTTTCCTGCGAAAATGCTTGCCCAGTTAAACAACCCTTCTCCTTCTCCCCATCCCTGGTTGATCACATTGTCCAATTATGAGTTGTCTTTTGATATGAGAATGGCCCATCTCTTTCTGCTGGGTCCAAGTTCTCATGATCTCTGCATACATTCTCCACATGCCATCTCCCTCCCCTAGTTCATTGGCAAGTTGAAAAGCAATAGGTTTGAAAGAAGCAAAGCGGTTCATAATAAAACTTATCCGAAAAATAAGCCCTAGCAAGTTTTATGTGTATGCCTAATATAGGCTCTACACCCAAAATAAACCCTGTTTAAGAGCTTGCACAGCCGATCAGCTACCCATTCCATTTGGTTGCTTGTGATGCCATGGCCATGAGGTGAGGCAAGGTGGTGGTGGAGCTCTCATGCACCCCACACTGGCTTATCTCAAAGCCCCTGCAGCCAGGCCATCCATGCCCTGACACCACACTTCACAGCAGCAGCACTAGTAGTCTATGTGGCCACCAGCCCACTTCTGCTTCCTCACAGCTGCAACAGAGCAGGAGTCTGAATGGTGTGTTGGTGCTGCAGCCGCATGGTGAGGCAGGTGTTGGGGTGTGAATGGCCTGGCTGCAGGGGCCCTGAGGTAAGCCTGTGCAGGGCACATGGGGCAGCTCTCCCTGCCTCACCTCATGACCACAGCACCAGCAGGTCACTTGCCCTCCTGCTCTATTGCAGCCGCAAGCAAGCAGAAGAATTGGATTGGCAGTCACACAGGATCCTGCTGGACGGGGCTGCTAGTACCACAGCCATGAGGCAAGGCAGGAATGGCCTGGCTGCAAGGGCCCTGAGTGGGGTGCATGGGGCAGCTCCACCCTGCTGCCTCGTGGCGACACTGGCACACCATGCAACCTCCTGCCCTGCTGCGAGCAAGCAGAAGAAGTGGGCCTCCTGTATATGGGAAAAAATTAAGACACCCCCCCCCAAAAAATAATTTTGTGCTTATTTTGGAGCCCAAAATAAAATAAGACCCTGGGTATGAAGAAAATGAGAAACATACATACATGGTATACATACATGGGTATGAAGAAAATGAGAAAAGTCCCCAAAGTGAGTTCACAGGTAAAGCAGAATTTGAACTGAATTAAAACTGGTGGTATGCCTCCTTCTACTCTAGTTTGAAATGTAAATGATTGAGCATTATGGAGTTGGATCTAGAATGTGAACATGATCAGGACAACCTTTATACAGTTCTTGTTTTGTGAGCAAAATCTCTGTTGAAGATATTCGATTTTATATAAATTCTTAATTCTGTCTTTTATTTTTTAGCCTGTAGTGACCAGTCAGATGGGAACAATAAACAATCTGCTTCATGTCAAAAAATCAGATTTTGAAGTGTTTGATGCTTTAAAAGTTGACTCCCTTGAAAGTTCAGAGACTTCCTATCGAGGTGACTTTTCTTCCATTTCTAGCATGAATATTAAAAATGATGAGCTGGTTACTTTAACTCAATACTATTTAATTTTCTTTAGAACTTTCTGGTTCCCCGCCTGGAATTTATGGCCAAGATATGTATGTATATCGGCCTGAAGAGCGATTTAAATCTCCACCAATTCTTCCTCCACATCTTCTTCAAGTCATCCTTAACAAGGATACTAATATTTCCGTGAGTACCAGTTCCTAAATGCCTATCTCCACCAGCTCTACCAATTCAATGTGTCAGGGTTGGGGTGCTCCAGGTTACTTCAATTAAACATTGCCATCTATCAAGACCCTGGAAACGCACCTTCGCTGTCACAGTGCCTGCCCTCTGGAAACTTCCCCTTGTGACCTGGATGAAGATGTAGTTTATCTCCCAGGCCTGTGACAAGGGTGAGTTAAGCCACCTTGAATTCTTTTATTTTTTCCATTCAAGTCTGGCTCTGTCATCTTACTATCTTTTATTTCCTACTTTTGTTTTTAATTGTAATTTTTTTAAAAAAATATTTTTACTTGTGAGTAGGCAGGTGTCATTGGGAATCAAGAGAAATACAAATTTAATCATAAGAATAAAATTATAATAATCATGTTTCCCCAGGGTGGGATTCAAATTTCTTAACAACCAGATCTGTGGGTGTGGCCTAATTTGTGGGTGTGGCTTGGTGGTCATGTAATGAGTGGGCATGGCCAGGTGGCCATGTGACTGGCAAACCAAATGTAAGTGGTCCTCGCTTAATGACCAGGTCCTCGCTTAATGGCCAGTTGCTTAGCAAGTGTTTTTTGCCAGTTTCCTAGGCTTGGGGAGCCCTGGAGAGGGCAGGGCGAGGCCCAGGCAGCTACAAGGAGCTACGGGGAGGGCAAGGCGATGCCCAGGCAGCTACAAGGAGGGCTGGGCGAGGTCTGGGGAGCTACAGGGAGCTACGGGGAGGGCTGCAGAGGGCTGGGCGAGGCAAAGTCAACATCACTTCTTTGTCCTAATGACTCAGTATTTAAAAAAGATATACCAAAACAAAAGGTAGTTTATTTTGTCATGCCTTTAAGGCTTAAATAATAAAAAGGTACACAAAACTATATTGTTACATTTTAAAATATTAATCAAAAACTATTACATAACAAAACTTTACAAAAAGCAATAACACTTATTTAAAGTACTGCCAAATTGCTTTTCTATTATTGTCCCGAGTTACAGTTTTCTTGTGTTTAACACGAGCATCATCAGCTGTGTGATGTGCCTGTAACCACTTCTTTATTATAGGAACAGGGTCCCATTCTTACAGAGGTAATTAGAGTGATGGTCAGGAGGTTTGTAATATTGGAAACTGTAAGGCGACTTCTGCCCTCTGAACAAATTATGTTCATCTGCGAGAAGCCCCTTTCTGCCTCTGCTGAACTGACTGCAATAGTTTTAATAATATCTCTAGCCTTTTTAATGCTGCATGGAATTGTATCTTTTAGTACATTTTCTATGAAATCATGATAATCATTAATATTGATTTCATAATTGAAAATTTCACCAAATGCAACCAATTGTTCTTCAGCTACACTCCATGGAACCACCACTTCTTCAATGTTCCAATAATCTGGCTCCAAATAATTTAGAAATTTTAATCGATCAGTGTCTTTGAATTGGCAGCCTGTTTTTAAATGTTTGCAATCCATCAATCTTTTCCTCAAATTAGTTACAATTCTTTCTATAAGTTTTTCATGAGGCAGTCCCACAAATCGATGATTTTGTATAAAATTTATATTTTTAAAGGTTTCTGAAGTAATTAATTCATCAACCTTTTTTTCATATGCACCCTTTTCCTCTATAAGCATTTCAAATGATCTAATTGATCTTATCACAAGTTTTTCAGCCTTTATAATGTCTATATTTCTCACTTGCAATGCATTAGAAAGAAGAGATATTTCAGTTAGCACATCAATCATCAAGGCCAAATCAGTGAGAAAATATGTGTTTTCAAGACAGGCAGCCATACCGGAGTATTTTTTATTTGAACAGAAAAACTGATGTAGCTCTGGATAAGCCTGCCATACAACTACAGGCAGCCCATCTTGGTCCAAAAACTCTACCAATTTTTATAATTTCAATCTTAAGTTGTTTGGAAATTTTGTTAAGTTCAATTAGGTTCTTATTCGATTGATGGGAAATAGAATATATTTTATCAATAAAAATTTGAAAATGGTTGATTTGCTTTATTTCCCTAATAGAATCATCTAAAACAAGTTGCAGGCGATGGTTTAAACAGTGCCATATTATAATATTTGGAAACTATTTGGCTGTCCTAGTGCTTACCCCAGATTTTCTCCCAAGCATAACACTGGCTTCATCAGAGCAAAATCCAATTAAATGTTTCTCCAGATAGTTTCCATTAAACCCAACTTTATTTAAACTTTCTATAACCGAACAGCATATCGTCTCTGTATCTGTAATTCTACTAGTTCAAGGAAAATTGTTGGTGAGAAAGCTGGATCCTCAACTTTTAATTACAGTATAAGAATTTGGAAGATATTGTTGAGGCTTCATCAATTATCAAACAGATTTTGTGAGTTTTCTCAATAATTTTGCTAAATAAATGTTTCCTGATGTCTTTTACAATGAAATCTACTATTGCAACTGCAGTTTTACATGAATGCAACCCTGTTCCCAAATCGAAACCATTTTTCATTTGTAATTCAATCAGATCTTCTATATATGAAAATGTTCTGCACGTTTGTGCCAGACTATATGTCAGCTGGTGCTCCTTTCAAAATCCAAGAAAGAAACAGACTCCATTAATTAGAGAAAAGATATCTTTTACTGGAAATCAAGTGGTAGCATCAAAGGAATTCTGAATCTGAGGAAATGAGCACGAAAATCACATGTACAAAGTGATACAATGGTCCCACCTACAATTGTTCAAACTGTCCATCCAATTTAAATTTATATGTGATGTCATGTGGCCATCTTCAGGTGGTGATGAGGCTTCTATTCGTTGACCTTGGCCTATTTTGATAAAGAGGTGCGCTTGCACATAGCATAGGAAAGAAGCATAAACAAGAAGCTTCTCCCCCCAAACTTATACAGTTTATTCTCTCAAACCTCCAGCTCGCTTCCCATAACTATTTCACCCTTCCTTCCCCGTTACTTATGAGAACCAAAAGATGCAAAGCAAAGGAAAGAAATTTTGAAGGCTGACACTGTACACTGTAGTAAACACTCTACGTGTACTACCCAGATATTTCTCAGTCATCTTCTCCAGTCCTTTGCTTATGACATCCTGCTCACATTGCTTCAACTTCTCTGTACAGATGTTGTGAGCCTTAGATGAGAAATGTTCCTTCAATTTCTTTCTGAAGGAAGCTTGTTGTATTTCTTTACTCTTTCCTTGATGGTTCAATTTGGTAATTCTTCCACTCCTTAGCTCCATGGACACTTTTTCTTTCGTCGAAATTTCAAATATTCTGCAATGCTTGCAACCTATTTTTTTCTGGGAAAAATTTTTTCCCTAAAATTATTGTACTGTTGCGGTGTCCAGCAGTCAGGAAGGTTCCCTTCAATGTCTGATTCAGTTCTTCCAGTACCTGATGATGTGCTGGCTCTTTCCTCTGGTCACGATGTAGATGATGTGCTGGCTCTTTCCTCTGGTTGCGGTGTGGATGATGTGCTGGCTTTCCCCTGGTTGAGATGTGGATGATATGCTGGCTCTTTCCTCTGGTCATGGTGTGGATGATGTGCTGGCACCGCTATCCTTAGACTCCAATGGTTGCGGTTGTGACTTTTTTGGATCTCCTTTTGTTTTCTTGCCGAAGAAAGCAGACAAACTCATTTGCCTTTTGATTTTGGTAATATGCTGCAAAAAAAATTCAACAATGTAGGTTTGGACTCGATTGTTGTAAGTTGAGTGGTGAAGGCAGTGGCAAGTGAAGAAAGCAGGTGAGGAACGGAGATCAGTAATATTCAATTACTTTTAAGAGTCCCTGACACTATAGCTAGTGTTAGTGTTTAAAAGATGTTATGGAAGAGGAACAAGTTTCACCAGACAAGACTGAGACAGAACTGAAAGTGGATTTGAAAATGACAGTCTATAAAAAAGATGTTGCACTGTGTATATAAAAGAATGGCTGATATTTTCATAATTACAATTCATTAATTGAAAAAGAAACACTTAAAATGGAAATATTAACAAACCAAGGGAGTTTGTTATTTTGTGCCAGTAGTGGCCCAAAAATCTTTCCTAGCCAAGACTACTTACCTGGACCAACGGTCCCTAATGGAATGCTCTCTCTATAGCCAGGGGAAGCTATGTTTGGTCGCCTAACCTTTTCAGAATGCAGCTTAAAAATGTACTGAAGCTTTTTACAGCCTTATGCAGATATATATAGTACAAAAAAAAAGATAATAGTAATCATCTAAGAAGTTAGATTAAGAATGGAATTGATAGGCACATTCACAGAGCAATACTGAATTCTTTTTCTGAAATTTATTCCTTAGTTTTAAAAACTGGAATATATGAATTCAGTATTGGGCTCTGTTAGTGTAGCTATTCAAGAGGATGTAGTGTCAAGGTTAACAAAAAAGGTAAAACAACATATAGATTTAAATTTTAAAACCAGAAACATATATGTTGGTACCCACGTAAATAAACATTAAATACATATTTAATGTTACACGTGTTAACAGCGGCTAGAATTATGTTTGCACAACAGTGGAAAAAAGAAGAGATCCCCATAGATGAAATGAAATTAAAAAATTACAATGTGCAGAAATGGATAGAGATAAGATGTAGAAATTAGGTGGAGAATGATCATTGCTATATATGAATTAAATACAGAAGTTTGATAATTATAAACATGTTGATATAATTAACAAAATTAAAAATAACCCAATACAAAGGAATTTGAATAATTTTTCTGTTACACTGCTGTACTTATTGATATTTGTTTCCTATTAGGAAAAAGCAAAGCAGAAACCTAAGTATCAATATGTAACAGCAGCATAACAAAACAATTTTCATTTATTAAATATTTTATAATACTTTATAATATAATAGAATTACAGAGGTAAGGTAAAGGATATATTATAGAATAGATTAGTGATTATGAAATGAACATTATAAAGTAGATTAAGTAAAAATGATGATTTACTCGCATAAAATGATGCAATATTAGTAAAGTCTAGTAAGTAAATAATAATAGTAATAATATAAATATATATAGTGGATTTATGATATAAGGATTAATGCAAATTGGAAGGGAAAGACTGCAGAGATTGTGCACAAGTGATTTGTACCAACCGACACACTGTATGTAACTGAAGATGGTTTATGTTTTATGTTTGTTTTGTTTATGTTTGTGTTTTTTTAAAAAAAAACTTTTTGTTTTTTTTAAAAATCCATTTATGTATGCATGCAAGTTTTTGTTACATTGATGTTGCTATATATTGATTTAAGCAGAAACAGATAATGTATAACAACAACAACGTAATGAGAAGTTGCCTGCCTCATTTTTGGTAAGTTGCTTTTTTATTTATGTATGTATTTATTTTTTTAGTATCTGTTTTTGTTTTTATTAATCATAAAAACAAAACAGATATTAAATAAATAAATACATAAATAAAATTATGTTACTATTCATCTTGATGTTTCTTTCTCCTGTGCTTTTTCCTAATAGGAAAAAGCAAAGCAGAAACAAGTATCAATATATAATAATATATTGTAACATTTTGTTTCCATTTATGTATGCATGCAGGTTTTCAGTAGGTCTACTGTTTTTATCATTCTTAAAAATAAAATCCATACATAAAAAACCCTGGTTTTTGGAGCGTAGGTGCGGCTGAGAGGGTCGGGGCCAGCCAGGGATCCATTTTACCAGTTCTTAGAACTACCGGTGATGTTAACAACTGATTCTGGAGAACTGGTGCAAACCGGTAGAATTCCACCCCTGTCTTTCCCCCGATACTTCATGATCACAAAATTCTCAAATCAGAATCTTGGAACAAGATAGTCTATGCCTACCTGTGGTGATATGTGTGTAAAATAATTTTTCATAAATGTCCAGATTGAAATGGTGTTTTGACAGATAATTAATGAACAGGAAATAGTTGCATGATGAGAGTCCTGTATTTCTTTCAGTGTGACCCTGCCCTCTTGCCAGAGCCAAACCATGTGATGCTAAACCACCTCTATGCACTCTCCATTAAGGTAATCTAATGTCTGTTCTTATCGTACTCTACCACATCTTGCTGTACATCTTGCTGTACACTACTCTCTCTACATAAGAATGGAAGAAATTGACTTCTTGTCCAGTTCAACATTTCAGATTTCCAAGTAGGATAGAAATGTTTGTAAAGAAACCAAAATGTGAAATTCCAGTAATGCCTGAGGCTTTTAGCTTCTCTCCCTCTTGTGGGTTGTTTTGCATTGGTGCCATATCATTGGTGCATGATTGTTTCCTCTCAGGTTTCCTAGAAGGAGGCATCTTGTATCTATTATTCTCCACTCACTTTATTTTTAAAATTTGGGAAGGAGATAGAAAATGAAATCACACATATGAAATATTTCCCAGATAATAAAATTGTGTGGATTAATCTGTTTCCTCTATAATAATTACTGTCAAGTGTTATACTTATTTAACTGCTCTCTTGTGTTTTCTCCCATAGGATGGTGTCATGGTGCTTAGTGCCACTCATCGCTACAAGAAGAAGTATGTCACCACTCTTCTTTATAAGCCTATTGGAGTCTGATTCCTGCATATTTCCATAGAGACTCAAGGACTTTTGCTTTTTCTGCATATGCCAGAATACCAGTGGGCATGAAGATGGGCAGTCAGCTTCCAGATTATTTTATCAGACACAAAGGTTTGGATGACTCAGCCCCTATTCTGTTTTTTAAGCACAATGAAGCTCTTCATTCCTATATGGCTATTCAGGACAAACAACTTGATACTGTTTCAAGCTACTGAGATCAAGTTTTGGGTGCATTATTATTATATTTTATATATTACAAATTGTGAGGTTGGCTTCTTCCTGAAACAAGAAAACTTGCCTTGCAATCTTCCCTTCCATATTCAAAAAGAAAGTCCAGTGCCACCCTCTTTTCAAATCATATGGCCATTGTATACAAGTCACGGTGGCATGGTGGAGGCTGTATGAAGCCTCCAAATACAAAGACCATGTATCTTTAAATATAGAACAGCTCTTGTTCTCAAGTATTGAAAGTTTCTTTCAGTAGAAAATGAGATGGTAATTAGACAAATTTTGGCCTAGTAAAGTAGAATTGCTATTATGTTTTCAGTATCTACTGTTGTAAAGCCTTTTCTCAAGTGGGTGACTTGGTTCTCAAGAGAATGGCAATGGTTTTCAATCATACAAAAGACTTCTTTTTTTAGGAAGCAGTATAGGCCTGTTTGTACTGAGAATAAGAAAAAAATTGTACCATTCGTGAGCCAATTTTCTGTCTGTAAATCCCCAATAGGTTTTTTTTTTAAATGCTGATGGAAATAATAATCAAAGAAAAAAATGAATTGGGCTAAACACATCTTATTGTTAGACCAAGGCTACATTTTGAAGTCATAGCAATTTGAAGGTAAGGTAGCTACGCTAATAAAAAAAATGTAATAACGGTATATTGGAATATCTACAAGAAATACCATTTACCTGCAAGCAAGTATTGCTGGGGCCACAAAAGAGACAAAATAATAGAAAATTAAGAAGCTACAGTGTTCTGGGACTTTAGAATTCAAACAGACAAGCACCTGCCAGATAACACACTAGGCTTAACAGTTATTGATAAGAAACTCAAAAATGTCTGGATAGTGAAAATTGCAATACCTGAAGACAGCAGAATAGAAGACAAAAAATTGGAGAAAATCACAAAATACAAAGACCTGCAAACAGAAGTAGAACAACTGGCAAGAGATAGCAAAGTTACTACCCATAGTAATAGGTACCATGGGCGCATTCTCAATACATCTGAAGCACCATTTGAACACCGTTGACTTTGACAGAATCACCATTAGTCACAATTATAGCAAAAGATATCTGTACTTGGAACAGCTTACATGCTGCAGTACCTTTAACCACCATGAAACAATCATATCTGCCTATTCCATGTCCTTGGAAATAACTTGATAGGTGGAGAAAATTACCAAATCCAGTAAAAATGTCTGACTGACTGTACAACCGACCATCATCATAATAGTAATGGATGATGTATCCATTCCCTAATCCTAACATTATAAATGAACTTTTGCACCATCCTCCAAAGAATCCAACAGTAAGACTAAGGTACCTTTGGAACTCAGTCTCTGAGGATGCCGTTCTTGGAGTACCCTTTTCTTTGAGAATAGCATTTGTGGCTAAGGTCTAGTATCTATGCATATTTATATACTCCATATAAATAGCTTTAGTCTTGTTATTGCACAATAACAAGATTAAAGCTATTTATATGGAGTATACAAATATATATACTCATTTTATATGGAGTAAAAATAGCTTTTTCTTGCCACAGTCATTTAAATGAAGAACTTAGGACATTTTTGATAGTAATTCTATTTGTTACTGTCGAGTATTTCCAAATAAATTTCCCAATGAGTCCCACAACAGAGCATATGAAGAAATGATTGAAAAACCTGTGTGCTATGCCACTTGAGTACATAGGTTTTACACTGCACTTGCCAGAGTTGGTTGCCAAAGTAATAGTGAAGTTTGGGATGAATTCTGGAATCCATGATCTGGGCAATGATGATTTGGTAGTATTTGGTTTTGCTGCTTAGCTTGGCTGGATTTGGACTAAATGTTGGGTCTATTTTTCTTTCTCCATCTTTTTTTTTTCTGGAGATATGAATGGATCCATTTCTTCCACGGCTAATGGAATAAATTAATTTAGGCTGGTGGGTCATCTCCTAGAAATGAATGATGTAAAAAAGAGATGTTAACATTGCTATTAGACCTTGTCTCCTACCCTCAAGCATTCACAGTACTGTTTTAACATATTCTAATGCCCTTGGTTAGAGTTTAATGATTTTAATGTAGACCAAAAGTAGATGCTATGAACAGAAGAGCAGGATACCTGTTTATGCTGTCAATAATCAGGCTATTTGTATAAAGAGGTAAACAGCTAAAGACACTCACCGTGAAACCAATATATTAAAGTCTGAGTTTTAGGATTAGATAATACTATCTTTTTAGATAAAAACAAAATTATGTAAAAAGCAAGAATGAGAAGCATAAATCTTCTCAAATGAGCTTTAACGCCTTTGTGGGCCAATTAATGGATTCCAGTAATGAAAATATGTTCCACAACCTGGAGGCTTCCTCTCCAGGACTAGGAGACTAACACCTTTTCAATCTCTCTCTCCTCAGCTCTGGAATACCAGCATTTTATGAAGGAGTGGTTAGATTGAACATAACTCTAGGTTAAGTCTTGATTTCTTCAGCACATCATGTGTCCTTCTCACTGTAGCAAAGAAAATGCCAACCATAAATTTATTAACTTATATATAAAATATGACACACAAGGAAAGCCATATTACTGATCTAGAGTTTGTTGTGCTTGGCAACCAGATACAGGAAGTCAGTCCTATTCAATCCATTTCATAAAAGAGAATGACACTTAAGTGAGTGAGACTGAAGTTTTCCATACTTCCTTTAATATGGTTAGTACTCTGCATACAATTCTATATTTCTTTAGCTACTGACTGCTCCTGTGAAAATAAGTATGGCCATAGTAATTACATATTGTTAAAAAAGGAAAGCTTCTATTTTATGAAGTAAGGTATAGTCCTCTGGAAGATTAGATGGATTGTAATTCTTCGTGTGTTGGCAGCTACAGTTCTGGATTTCTCTGGCATCAGCAGCTTTAGTTATTGCATATTGACTCCATTGCTACTCCAAAGCAGCCATAAAAAGGAATTAGGCATTTAATGAGTGGTTATCACGGCTAATTATTGTGCTAGGAGCAAAGGCATTTTTCTTGCTTACTGTTTTTAGCAATTTTGTTGACATACTTCATTTTTTTCAATGGTTTGACACAATTGTTACTGATATTATTTGGTACCTGTTATGAAGTGTGAGATATATGTGGAAAATATGCAACTTAAAACTCTCAAACACTATTTTTTTGAATCAGCAAATAAGCCAGGAAAGTGGTTGTCCCATAAATTAAAAATAGAGAAAGAGAAAAGATTAATCCAGCAACTGAAGGATGAAGAAGGGACAGTGTATTATCAGATGGAGGAGAAAAAGAGAATTGCGCAAAGATATTTTGGCGAGCTTTAT
>NW_020769330.1:0-147846 GCF_900518735.1 Pseudonaja textilis
TCCCCGAGGTTAATTGAGCGGCTGGGCAAAGCTAGGCGGCGGGGGGACTTTTTGCGAAGGGGAGTTAAACCAGCAGGAAGGCTGGTTTCCGTGTGTGTGTGTGTGTTTTTTTTTTTTACACTGTGTATAAAAATCTATTTCGTACTGAAGCGGAGTCCCTGCTCCTCGACATCGCAATTCACACTGAAGTCGATTGGAATCCTCATCCACTCTGTATGGAAAAGGTCTCGTTTCACAATGTTCCAAAAGAATTCGCAATGTGTTAAATTGACAAGAGAATGAAAGGTCTGGTCACACGGCTTTTTTTAAAGACACTTAAGACAAGCCCCATGCGGTCTCCCTTCTCCCAGTTTAGAGCTGGGAATGAATACTTACATTATTTAATTGTACAAACTGGTTGTAAAAGTAGTATGCGCAACACATGCTTAATTGTAGCCCTTTGACTCATGGTGCTCACTTTTCTGAATGTCAAGGATATATTGAACCAGAAATGAACAAAGATATGTTTGCTAACCTGCTAGGCTAAAATGTAGTTAGGTAAAGTTCAGTAAGTCATGTGAAAATACCCCTAAGAAGACCTTCTATGAATAGAATACTTATTACTCTGAATGTAGGTGGATTTAGGCATTATAAAGCCCAGGACTAGAGATATTTACTAAACATGTTTGTGGTATTCTTCAGAGCTTGTACAGCTTTAGGAAGGACAATATATTAATCTGGAAAAAAAGAATTTTCCTTATATAACGTTTTCCTTACTTATATAACAATGGAAGCACAACTTACACCTTACATAATTTGTTTGGTTTGGGTTAAATAATGTGAACCTAGTCATTGTGGCTTGTAAACTGTGGCCAGCTATTTTTTAAAAATAAACTTTGGTTAAACAAAGTTTTTAATATGTGAATTTAATCACAGTATTTTCAAATATAGTCATTCAAACTTAAGAGTTTGTCCCATTGAGTTCAATGAATGTACTTATAGTCCAGTGCTGTGACTTGATGAGACTTGCCCATATTACTAATGAGGAAAAGCATTTTGCAGTTCAGATCCTTTCTTTTGAAACCAACATGTAGCTATAATAAATACTATTCAGATATAAGTGTTGGTATTAGAAGCTGTTCTAAATATATTCTGAATCTTCCAGCTCCCTAAAGTCCTTTCAGGACCTTTTAAAACATTTTGCTTTCATTGTACACCGGGGGAAAAAGAAATCTCTCCCAGCCCTCGTTTACTAAACCGAATTAGTAATACATGTACATTCATAAAACGCTATATAATTACATCAAGAATAACTCAATTTATGCAACCGAAATCCCCTGCATCGTAGCTCTAGATTGCTTTCTCGCGAAGGCATTTTAATTGATTACGTCATCAACGTGCGCCACAGAATCGTGCGTGTGAGATACGTCCTATAAGGGGAAGAGGCGGTCATAATAGTTTTATTTTGAAGAAACCGCTTCGTTTGAACAGTTCTACTCCGATTGTATTTTGTCCCTTCCAGGCATTTTTCCTCAATTCACATTTCCTTTTGACGCTCGGAGTAAAACCTCATAGATCAAGCCACGACCGGTAAGTCATGGGATGGGCTAATTTTTTCATTTGCGTTGTTTCCAACACAAAACGTTAACGAGCTCTTTTGTATCATTTTCTTTTTGATTTTGTTCAACTGAAATTGATTTGTGAAAGGAAAATTATGTAACCTCAACGTTCTGGCTTTCTTTTACAACAGAATATGGAAATTGAAGAAGATGCTTCCCCTCCAAAGCAGCAACCTATGATATACATCTGCGGAAGTTAGTGCCATAGCACACAGGGAATACAGTTGTTAAAAGGGACAGGGTTTGGGGAGGGGTTAACAAGACTTTCTTGTTAAAAGTGTTATGTTTTTCCCTATTGATTTGAGTCCTAATTTTTTTAAAGCATGAACCTTTAGAGTACTATAGATTTAAATAGAATGTGTGTTAGTTAAAAATCACTAGTTAGTTTTCTAGAGTTTCCATGCTAGTGCAGTTTTTCAGCATTTTGAAGAAGGAAAGAAGCTAGGTATAGCTACTGTGGGTTTCCTCCTCCCTGTAATTATACTGTGAAAAAGAATATGAGATGCCATTCATAATCTAATAGAACTTATTTTACTGGGGAGAGGAGTTCTTTTTAGATATAGATATAGATACACATACACACACATATATAAATTCATTCACTGAAAAGTAGTCAGAAAGTTGGTTAGCAAATTTTACTTGTTTCTAATAAAATCTGTGTTTTGTTTTGTATGTCTTAATGCTTAGTTTCATTTCATTTTTCATTTTGTTTATTTTATCTTATTGTCATTATTTTCAGATTGCCACAAAGAAAATGAAATAAAAGCAAGAGATCCTATCAGATGCAGAGAGTGTGGTCACAGAATAATGTATAAGAAAAGAACAAAAAGATGTATCCTTATACTTGAGCATCTTAATTTGTATTTTTTATCTCTTCTAGTATCTAATTCTGTGATGTCATTTTATGCTTACACAGTGATTTGCCAATGAGTCTCTGTTTTATTTCATACAGGTAGTCCTCAATTTGCGATCACAATTGAGCCCAAAATTTCTGTTACTAAAAGTTGTTAAGTGAATTTCCCATTTTATGACCTTTCTTGCCATAGTTGTTTAAATGAATCACTGCAGTTGCTAAGTTAGTAACAAAATTGTTAAGTGAATCTGGCTTCCCCCTTGACTTTGCCTCACAGAAATTTACAAAAGTTGATAACTTGACCCTGGGACACTGCACCCACCCATCATAAATATAAGTCTGTTGTCAAGCCTCTAAATTTTGATTATGGGTTGCTGCAGTGGTCATGAGTTGTAAAAAACAATCATAAATAACTTTTTTCAATGCTACTGTAACTTTGAACAGTCACTAAACAAACTGCGGTAAGTCTAGGATTACCTGTATATTACTTAGATGAAGCATACTGTAAAATTGGGATGATATTAAAAGCTCCTTAAGATCTACAAAATAGAATCCCACAGTTTACTATTACAGTATTGATATGCAAATATTGGGTCTGATTTAGAAGTACTTTAAAGCTGGCTTGTCACAGCTTTAAAGTATATAGCACAACACATTGTAAGGTATTTTCCCAAGTGACATGGTGTAACTAGTGAAAGCCTCTGTCACACTTAATTGTGCCAGCATTTGCTGTCCCAATTTAATGTTTCCTTTCATAACATTTTAAAATCAATTTATTTTCAGGCTTCCAGCCACCTAAAGAGGAATACATTCAATCCAGTCTGGGTAGGGAGTTTTTACATGCAGGACACCCATTTTTCCTCATTACAGTGCCTGAAAATTGTTGACTTGGGCTTTTATTCATAATAATTGTAGATAGCACAGTTGTGAGATTCTGGTAGAAAAGAGAAACAACAGATTAAAGCAACTTAATAAATGCATACACAATGTTTTTTGTTCAAAAATACAATGGAATAAAAATATTTTAACTATTTTGCAGAATGGAAGGAAGGAGGTTTCTACATATACCTCCAGGGGAATTGGATTTCACAATATTGGGCCACTCTCTCATCCAAGCCCTATGTACTTCTTATGGAATGGAAATTTTCAGAAAGCTTTTTGAGATAGGCTGCAGGGGCAGAATCAAGTTTAATAGTTTTTAGATCGGATTTAGAAAATATTTGATTATTTACCAAGTTTTATCTGTCAGTAGGAAGAATTATAAAAAATAGAATGCATGGGTAGGCCTCCAGTTAGGAATAAATTTGTGAACTATGAGAAAATATACATGTGACGGAAGGTCAGCTAAGGGACAACTGCTCTTATTTATATATTGCTAATTATAAAATTATTTGTCTAATTTTTATTATAGTTGCCATTTTTCATACATTCCAATCAATAATTTCTTTAACTGTGTCATAGTGGTTGTATTTGATGCCCGATGAAGAGAACCGAAGATGCATCTAATTGATCTGAATTCATGTCCATGTTCTGATTTTATTTAAGCAAATACTCCAATTTTGATTCTCGCAATAAAATTTTATTCAAGCATTTTGCTGACTCTGTTTCTTGAAGCAAAATTTGAATGGAATTAAACCTACATGTTAGTGGGTAATTGTATTATCTAATGTAAATTGTACTATCTAAAATTACCAAATTGTGTTGGTTTGGAATGAAATAGGGAAGGTTTGGAGGAATGAAGTAGTTCAGGCTTGGATCGTAAAACAATCTTCCAGTTTTAAGCGTTAAACTCAGTAATTGATGCCCAATCATTTACTTTTATTTATCTCACTGACTAGATACAAATATAACAATATATGCCCAAAACTTAGTCCCCATCCCCCAGTGTTCCGGAAAATATACAAAGTAATATATTAGTTTAATATGTGTACATGCCCTTTCTTTGATTTCTTGGAAAATGAAGGCTAAAATGACAAGGATTTTAAAAGTGAGAACCCCTTCAGACATTTGGCTTGATTTTTATTTTTTTAATAATAACAGTTCCCTCCCTTACTTGTAACTTTATTGAAGCTTTAAATATTTACATTAGTTTCAGATGGACAATACCTGTTGAAAGAAATTGGGTCTGATATATCATACTTTTCCAATAAGCAGATGGAAGAATTCTAAATCTAATTTTTCATCTGCTTTGCATTACATTTATATGAAACCTGGTTATCTTTCTTGGATCTACTAAGGACAACAAGGTTCTCCAAGCTATGTTTTGTTCAGCTGAATGACGTAATTTGCTGGTGAGCTTTTTTTTTCTTGCTCCGTTCCTTTGCTAAGCTGCTTTGCGTGAAAACAGAAACGGAAAAGAGTGTAAGCTCAGTAAAATATTCATTCGATTCCTTCTGTACGAGATGCCCTTCAAGTGATTTTAAATAGGGGGTGGGTGGGACGGGTTCTTTCCCACGCGGAGTCTCTCCCGGCGTCGCCATAGTGACCGTCTAACGACGCCACTCCCCCCCCCCCGACCTAAGGAGGGTTTCCACGCATGCTCCTCAGGTACTGACTCTCACGCCAAGGGGGAAATCTCTGGCAGTCGAGTTGACCAACCGGCGGCGCTTCTGCCAGGTGCGAGCGCTAATTGGCTACTGACGGCAGGTGGACGCTCATCTCGCAGCATCCCTTGTGGGAGAGGGCGGTTGGGAAGCCGTGGAGTGGGGGAAGGTGCTCGGCTTTCATTGAAACAGGTAACCGTCCATGGTGCGAGAAAGGAAAAGGGCTGGCATGCAGAGGAATTGGGGAGAACGAGAAGGATTCCGGGGGAGGGGCGGGAATATCAGTGGGAACAATTGGACGATGGCCGAGGAGAGGGGCGTCCCGTGAGCGCCTTAAACACGGGTTTCGTTTGGGAAGCAGCAGGGAAAGGTGGAGGAAAGGCTGAGAGGCAATACCAGTCCATTCATTTCCATCTACCTTTTCTTCAGTGCCTTGGATTTATTTATTTATTTGGTTTGTCAGTTGCTTACAAGATAATAGGTATAAGTAACTCATAGTTATGAATACATGGATACATATAAGAAAAATAAAAATAAAGAAACAATAGGACAGGGACGGTAGGCACGTTGGTGCGCTTATGCACGCCCCCTACAGACCTCTCAGGAAAGGGGTGAGATCAATAGTAGAAAGTCTAAGGTTAAAGTTTTTGGGGTTTGGGGAATAAACCACAGAGTCAGGTAGAGTATTCCAGACATTGACCATTCTGTTGCTGAAGTCGTATTTCCTGCAATCAAGTTTGGTGCGATTAACCTTGAGTTTGTATCTATTGTTTGCTCTTGTATTGTTATGGTTGATCCTAGATGTAAGTCGAAACAACTCCCAGCATCTCTTGATATTGTTGGGAGTGGTAATTGAGGGGGAGGGAAGCAAAGAGGCTTCATTTTGCTTTAGTTTAAAGTACCCTACAGCAGTGTTTTTCAAACTCAGCACCTTTGAGATGGGTGGACTTCAACTCCCAGAATTCTCCAGCCAGCATAATTCAGTACAATGCTAGCTGGGGATTTCTGGGAGTTGAAATTCACCCATCTCAAAAGTTGCCAAGTTTGAAAAGATACAGCTCTAGACAGATTCCTACAGGTACCTATTTTAGTCTGGATCTCACAGGAGAAGATTGGTGCTCCTGTTATGGCATAGGGTACCAAATCAGTTTATTTTCTGAATTCACTCTCAAGTGTAGGAATTCCTTTTACAAAGGAGCTTAGCGCAGCTTTGACAAGTTAGATCAGCATTTCTTAATATTTTTTTTACTCAGAACTTTCCCACTTTAAAAATGATGAAGGGCCTCCAACAAATTTTTGCTTATATGGGTTATATTATCAATATCATTAAAATAGACATCATTTGATAAGATTTTAATATAGTAGTTTAATAGGATTTAAATTCTGCCAAATAATTTCAATTTCACAGTTTTGATGAACCGCTAAGTACCTTTGATCCACATTTTATGAAACAGTGGATTAGGATATACTGTGCAAAATCCTAGGAAGCCATATTTTTCTGCTTAGTACACAGCAACTGTTGCTATCATTTGAAAAAAGGCTGCCATATCATTTTTGAACAATAGAGGGCATTTACAAGAACTGCCTTCTGAACTAAAATTGTGCTTTGCTGCTGTTCTTTATACATTTCTCCTGTTTTCTTTGTGTGTCTTTAGAATTCAGTCACAAAAAAAATAGTCTCACCTGTTTTCCTTGACTGGTAAATGGGTATTTATGATTGATCTCATCTATATAGCAGCATTTTTGTGAGACCATCAAGAACATGGTCTCAAATTTAGAGGAAACTAACCAGGTTTATAGTATTTTATTTTATAAATTGGGCAATTTCATAAATAATTTTGAGAAAATATATTGCAAATAATTAAATTCTACCTGTAGCTATAAGTGCTGGTCAAATGTCATCCTGGTTGGGCCATGAAACGACAAAAACATACCAAATTCCTATTGACCATCTGGACTACAAATTCATTGAAAAATGCACTGATGTTAAGTATTTAGAAAAGATTCTCAAGATATTAAGGTGAGTATTTAAATGATTTTTTTTATTATAGTAAAAATAGATGAATAAAATGAACTGATGATCCTTATAATGAGCACTTTACCTTTAAGAAGACCACCATTTATTTTTGCAGTTTATATAAAACATATAACAATGTAACAATTTATAATTAAAATTGTATCTGCTATTAAAATGATACATTTTTTAAAAATTTCTTCCTAAACTCATTTGTGGTAGTAAGAACATTTAGATTTCTACAAGTCTTATTTTTGTGTAGTGTAGGTAGAAGCTCTGTCTGGTTAACTTAAAAAAGTAAAGGAAAATGAACTATAGTAAAAGTAATTGGCAATATATATTATAATAAATCAAATAATAATTCACTCTAGATAGGTTTGTGTGTGTTAAGAGTGGCGATGTTACAGAAACTTCCCAAATTGAGGGTTTTTATTCATGATTGGGAGGAAAGGATAAATACATCATGCTGTTATTGGTATTTATGCTTTAATTATTGGAATATGAATGTGTTCAGTTATCTAATATCCTATTTATCTTAAGGTCGGGTGAAGAGGGATTTTTCCCTGAACTTATTTTATTTTGTGAAAACCGCATTGAGTCTTTGGCTCCAAATAGCAGACTTCTTCGAAAAGAAAAACCTGTAGCCAATGCATCTAATTTTACTACTGAAGAATGGAAAAAAATAAATGATGACTTGACGGTAATTCAAAATTTCAATCTGTAATTTGAGAATTTTCATTTAGGGTTTCATCTAGTCCCCTGTTCAATCCCCACCCCAACACCTTGTTCTCCTCAGAGGGCCACCTTCAGCAGACTAAATTCATCCCCTTAATGAATTACAAAACTTTTAATAACTCTTGGTGTTAAATTTTAATATTATGGTTAAACAAAGCACTTTGTCTAAGATCCTGCTTCTTATGAGATATAGGTATATTACATTGCAAATTCTATATTAGCCGGGGGTTATTAGAATTGTAGTCTAGAACAGTTTAAAAGTGTATAGAGAATATCTATATATAGGCACGCACACAAGCTCCATATTGACTTGGTTTATGTTCTTATTTTCTCTCTTGCTGAAATTGCAGTAAAAATATTAGTAAGTCATTAATGCATCTATAAAAATGTATTGTAACCTAAAATTTTTAGGCTGCAGATCTTAAATATAGCAAGTCAAAGTTATCTCTTTGTTTTAGAGCTGGATTACAGAAATGAAAGAAGATGAGTATAAAATGCGATATGCTACAACTGAAGTTTTCAAGGAAAATGTGGAAAATTTACCACCAGTTCGTAGTTCAGAGAACCGTCTTTCCCTAAGTCAGGTTATGCAATATCCATATGTGAATTTTATACTGTATGGGGCAAAGGGGAGACAGAGTAAAAGTGCCATTTGTCATTAGAATATGTGATATACTTCTAATTTTTTTAAAAATAAGCTCTTAAATTGCATGTCTAAATTTGATACATGTGTATTAAATTGTAGTCTTAAAACAAATTCATTGATTTCCCAGGATTGTATCTTGAAGCAATTGTTGAACATACTTGTTTATTTATGTTAGATTTATATTTTGCCTTTTCTTTACGAGCTCAAGGCAAGATGCATGGAACCGGATCCTTCCCATTTTTTTTCTTAACCACTAAAAGAACAACTAAGTTATTCAGTAAGATTTCTGAGGGAATATGAACTTGAATCACTATCTACCCTGTGTTCAACCAGTACACTAAACATTGAAGAAAATTAATTTGGATCAAGAATTATTGACAGGTGTAAGCTAGCATAGCCATGTAGTAGGAGAGTTGACCTCAAGTTGAGTGTATGTGTTGAACAATAGTAAAATAATAATAATTTTTTTTCATAATATCTGACTTACAGAATAAAGCTGTAAAAACAGAGAAAAAGAAGAAAAATATACCAAGAGACTACAAAGAATGGGATAAGTATGTTAGATACCTTCTACTCATTACTTGGTATGGAGAGATGCCTTTATTCATCTGAATATAACTATAAATAAAATGTCCTTAAGGCCCAGATTCAATCCATGATGTTGCTGGTATAAGAGTTTCTAATATCTGCATTGGGAAAGACAGCTGCCTAGGATTGTGAGGGAACATTGCTTTAATTGATTGGCAACATGGGCTGTGATAGATCACTGGTTTTCAAATAAAGAATGTTGTTTTGCACTTAAATCATATTGTAATGAAAATTTATTGTAATAGAAACATACACTAAATCATTTTGAATTTAAGGTTTGATGTTGAAAAAGAATGTTCCAAAATTGATGGCCAGGAAGATGATTACTCTAAAACCAGCATTAACAATAACATAAAATTACCAAAAGCAGAGATAGACACAACAGGTAAGTAATCTCTAAGGAATGTACAATTTGTTGTTAAAGTGTACAAAGTCTAATACTGTAAGAGCAATATTTGTTTCAGAAAAAATGGCTCTAAAACCTGGTGATATCTTTGGAAACCTTGGTTAATTTTTTATCTTAATGACATTTGTACATATTCTCTGTACATTCTCAAAAACAGGTTCCTACCACTTTATTATGCTTTGTCTCTGAAGATTATAGCTTTGACCTCTGTAAAACAAACAAAAAGAAAATATTTTTCTGATTGTATATCTTTACTAATAAAATAATTAAACTACTAGTACAAGCCAGGTATTTTGAAAATGAAATTTAAAAAATTATTCTTGCCATGTAGCAAATTATATAAAGTTTAAAAAATGGTTACAAAGAACATGAAATCTTGACATTTCACTCCAGGCAAACCTTCTTATGTACTGAATGAGCTCATAGGCTTCTAATCTGCAGTTGTTCATTGGTTAACACTGCTCTCTAATGTCTCAGGCACAAGTATGCTATTTGAGAGCTTTTTAACTGGAGATTCTGAGAATTAAACCTATGATTCCCCTTCCCCCCAATGCAAAATCTACATCAAAATCTACATAAAATCTATAGGTTTATTGAAATGTAGGATTACTGCTTGCCAGTTCAGGGCACTTTTTATAAGATGTCCATAGATATGAAAGTTAAATACTTTTATATATGTGTTTTTACTTGCAAATGTTATTCCTTTCATTTATAATAAGAATTATTCTAGGGATGACTACAAAAGAAAAGACATTTGCTGCTCATCGTGAAAAAGAAAAAGGTAATGAAGCATTTGTCACAGGTGACTATAAAGAAGCAATTGCCTACTACAGTCGGTAAGTTATTACTCTTTAAATTTTCTTTCATATTTATTAAAATAATTTTACTTGGTCTTTGAACAAAGTAGGAACTTTAATTTGCTTTAAAAATCATCAGTTTCACAGATATGTTCCATAATGGATATCTATCAAATTAGTATTCTGAAACTCTGTAAAAGTTTTAGGACTGAGAAAAGGCTAGAGACGTCACAATGTAAAGAATCACTGTAATGATTAAGGTGAGATTTGGGAATTGTTTCAATAAAGGGCAGTATTTTTTTTCCTAAGTGCCAAGTGCAAAAATAGGTAGCAACAGCTTTCTTCTCCAACTTGAAGTTAGACACAACAATGGGAAACCCCTCTGCAATATCTTGTATGATGAAGCTTAGTCAAATGATATATAATGATCTCTTTCATTTCCCAATTCAATATTGGAGATGTCACTATCACAAGAGAACAACCTCAGTTACACACACACTTGCCCAATATACTTTTTCCTTTTGAAGAAGCAACTTGATGAAAGAAGTAATAAACAAAATTATTGTATTTTTCTTATTACTTATTTCATAATGTTGCTTCTCCAAAAGGAAAGAGCATAAAATAGGAGATAAAAGAAAATGGAATTAAACTAGGTCTGGTTTATACCATTCTGCATGTTTATTTTGACAAACCTAGTCAGTAGAACAGCACATTGATGTGCTTTTCATAATTTAGTTTTTGTTTTATGGTAAGATATTACATTAATATTTATATTATAAAAAAAAATTCCATTGAAAGCTAATTTTTTTCAAGCTTGTATATCAAGAATCATAGGCACGCTGATTTTGCTATTAAAAGGTCATTTCTATCTTCAGATTTTTATGTGCCCTTTTCAATTTGTTTTCTCCTATTGTTTGATCAGAGTTGATTGCACCCCTTCTGATTGTGTCATTAATTTCTTTCCTACTATATCTTGCCCTTGAATTGCTACACATAGCAATATGCATAAACCTTTCTTTTGTATTTCTAAACCATATCAAAATGCAATAACAATTCCTTCCAACTCACCTAATTCTTTTTTCTGCAGTAATTCAAACAAGTATTTGTAAACTCTAAATAATGTTGCTTACATCAACTAAAATGAGTTTGGGCCATATCATCTGACACAACAGTGAATTATCAAATATTAAATTGCTAATAACTACTTATTGAAGTGTCTGGATTGATTGGACTGATTGATATATTTTGCCTTTTGAAGAAGCATATCTGCATTCCCTACTGTGGCTGCATACAATAACAGAGCTCAAACAGAAATCAAACTCCAGAACTGGCAGAACGCACTTCGAGATTGTGAGGTTGTATTAAAAATGGAACCAGAAAATATAAAAGGTAAAATTTAATATATTTATGAATACATTAAGTGCTGAAACAAATGCCTTATAATCATGGAAATAAGGCTAGTACAGTATATGTGGCAATTTTAAACAAAGCGTGAACTGTTTTTGAATTGTCTCTCTTTGAGCCTTTACCGATAGATCTGGAGAGGGTAAGGGCAGTCACACTGAGTCTTATCAGTAATTTTTCAAAAAAGGTGCTTTTTTATCTAATTGTGCCAACAGTTGCTACATGCCTGTCCTCAAATGATCCAAGTTACCTTTCAAATTTCAACCTAGAACATGCACAATCCTATAATCAAATAAAATACATTTAATGCCAATAATTTATTACACAAATGTGTAGAGTAGAAAACTTACATGCTAATTATTTAGAATTAATGAGAAATTGTTTAATATATGAGATTTATAGACAGTTTAAAATGAAATTATTTTAAGTATTCACAAAGATGTTGCTTAGTCTTCACATAGTTCTTTGATGACAAAAAGCAGTGACAGCATAAAAAATATTGAGTATTTTCCTATCATTATCCTATGTTCACTTCAAAAGTTTATTTTATGCCCGATTTGAAACAATACTAACTAGGGAAGGAAAAGAAATACTCACTTGGTACATCAGAAATTCATTTTGGTTATCTGTATAGAAAGGTTTTTTAAACCATTCACAGTGATAACTGAAAAAAATTGAGGCCAGATTGAAATATGAATTTCTTTAGCTTTATGCCAATATTTAAAGCTGAGATTGCAATTTAGCATTCGTACTTCTTTAATTCAAATGTGTTATTGCAAAAGAAAAAAAACTATCAACTGACACCCTCATTAGTAGATGAGATGTAAATACTCATGATATACCATATTTTTCAGAGTATAAGATGCTCCAAAATATAAGATGCACCTAGCTTTTGGGGAAGAAAATAAGAAAAAAAAATCTGCCTCTTGCCTCCCAGCAATTTGCCTCCTTACAGCAAATAGTGAACAGCCTGGTCAGCTTCAGGACAGCCTGATTAGCACAAGCAGCTGATTTTCGGTTGGATCAGACTCCCAACGATCAGCTGTTTCAGGCTGCAGGGATTGCTGTCGCCTATGGCAATCCCTGCAGCCTCCGTGTGCCCCATTTTCGGTCTCTGCATATCATTTTTGGCCTCTGTGTGCTCCGTTTTCGGCCTCCGTGCACCCCATTTTCCACCCGTTCCAATCCCCACCACCTGGAACAGGCCGAAAATGGGGCTCGGAGGCTGAAAATGGGATGCAGGGGCCAAAAAATGGGTTGCACAGAAGCGGCAATAGGTGACGGCAATCCCTGCAACCTTCATGAAACAGCTGATTGTCGGGATGCCAATCCATCCGACAATCATCTGCTCATGTTAAATCAGGCTATGTTGAAGCTGACCAGGCTGTTTGCTGTTTGCTGCAAGGAGGCAAATTGCTGGGAGGCAGAGGCGGAAGGGTGGGGACCAGTAGGTGGGCAGGGTTTTGGTAACATTCACTGTTTAAGATGCACAGACATTTCCAACAATTTTTTTTGGGGGGGGAGGGGAGTGCATCTTATACATTGAAAAATACAGTACTTATCCCCAAATCTCTCTTCTCCATCCTCTCCCCTCAATACAAGGAAACCATAGTCATTTTAATGAAATCTGAATAGTCTGCAGATTACGCATAGTATTATGTCAAATGAGAATTTAAAAAAAACATTTTCTATTGAGTCTGATTTTATGTAATGACTACATAATTACTTTACGTTTACAGTAAATATGCAGCACTAAAATCTTGTTACTCAGAAGAAAGTGATAACTATATTTGTTAATTAATCTGTAGCTCTTATGCGTCGTTCCACTGTTTATAATAATCTACAGAATTTTAAAGTGGCTGCTGAAGACTTGAAGAAAGTATTACATATTGATCCCAAAAATGCCATAGCTAAAGTAAGTATTAATACCTATTTTGAGAGTCATAGCATTAATATGTAATGGTACTTGTGTTGCAATTGTTTGTTGTTGGATATAAGATTATAGCAGGTGTGCTAACCTTTATTGAACTCTGCTGACTTAGTGGCTGTGGCATTTAGCAGAACTCTGTTGTAATGTGGAACCTAGGATTTCTGATCAAGACGTATAAGACAGGGACAGCTGTGTTCCAGGACTCCTTGAAATTATGTTAGCCTGATAACTGTTTAATCGGGGATTCCTATTGGAAATAAAAACTGGTGACTCTCTTCTGATGATTGATTATAGAAATGGCATCTAAGAAGGTACTGCTACCAATTTTTCTCAAGGTGACAACCTCTTATAGATAAATATATAATGTTTGTCTTTTTAATGATATAGGAGTGATATAAAAACACCAAAATAATGGTTAAATCTGTAAGAATTTGTTTGGATGTGTCTAAGAATAGAAAGTCACAGTTCGAAATCTTAAAAAAATCTGTTGTCACATCTGTTGTACTCTTAGATGAAGTCTCATAAATCTCTTTTGAGCAAAGCCATATATTTAGAAATTTAGTCTCAGCTTTAAATGGTGTAATAGGAATTTCAATGAAGAGAAAGAGCTTTCTCTTAATAATAGCAATAATATGTTAAATATTAGTCTTGACTAAGGTTATCAGTTAGATACTGGAAATATCTGTTGCTCTCCTTTTCTTATACCTATAATGCTTGGCCAACTATTGTGAAGTTTCTCAAATTTGCCATAAGAGATAAAATCTAAGCCTATCTTGATGGTATGGAATGGGCAAATAAGTTTCCATATTATGCTTTTCTTGAACTACCTAATGTAAATCCAAGAATATAACTCCTTTGGAGGATAGAAGACTACCCGTGTTTGCTATTGTAATTAATTTCAACTTTGGAATCCAGTTTATTTACGCTCATCTTCTGATTAAGCATTTATCTTATGTAGCTGGCCTTGAACTAAAGACAGTAATTAGCTCCCTTTTCCTTACTTTCTCCTCCTCGCATCCCAATCCTTGAAGATATGCATATTTTAGGTGTTCCTTGAACAGAAATAGGATTTTCTTTCTTTTTTGCCTATTGGTCCAAGTAATAACTACAATAATAGTTTATGAAAATGTGTAGGGAATGTCAGGATGACCTGCCCTAACTCAATAACAGCAAAATCAGGAGTCAACATCTTTATTTTTGGTTTCCATCTGTTTGATTGACTTTGCAGTCAAGACCAATTGAAGGGTTAGGAGGGGAATAGGAGAATGCAACACTAAAATTCTGTTCCGACCCTACATATGCCAGCTTTAGCTGCTTTAAATTTAAATTAATGTGAGAAGACCAGGACTTTTCAGACCCAATCTAAGTTAGCTCTAGTTGCTGTAAGTTTCTTTAGATCTGAATCTTGAACGTAGGAGGAGTGAGCTAATAAAATATTCCTTTCCTGGTTTAAAAGCTTATCATTTACAGTAAATCTAAACCAAAACTTCTATAAAAATTAGCTCTATCTACTCAAAGGATTTCCTTAGTCAAGCCTTCTCTAAATATTACTTTCTCTCTAGTTGCCATTTTATACCGTTTTAAAGCCAATGTTTTTATTTGCTATAATTATTTGAGTATTTTAATACTTTTAAGTGTATATTCTACTTCAGGATGTTTTTGATTTGGAAAAGTAGTGTAAAATATAATAAATAAGAAAGCAATGAGATTTGTTCCTGTGGTAACCTGGTAGAAATTGACACAAAGAACCATACTTTGACATTTTGATTTGGAAAAAAATCTGGGAGAAAGTAACATATGTCATTTGGATCTCCATCTCATTTAATTAAAATAGTATCTGCCTTCCATATATTGATGATTTATGCTTACTAACATTGCCAGACAACATGGCTAACATTGACAGTTGTACTACAACAACATTTGGAGCTTTCAAAAGGAATTTTACCCAAATTAAATGGATTTTGATGGGTTTAAAACAAAAAGTACAATGCACATCTTGCTTTGTATAAATAATGGATTTTATTGCAAACATTACAAATTTTTGAAAAAGGCAAAGCAAACTAAATCAAATTATAAAATATTTATGGAAGAAATAAATGACAGTATATTGTAAGAAGAATGATAGAAACTCCATATTTTCTTATAAAATTCTGGCAATTAATGGAACTATGATGTCTTATTAGTCGGAGTACATGTAGCTAAAATTGCAGGAGATTGTTCAACTTAACGTTTTTCTATTTATTTTTTTATTTATTTTGTTCTTGATATCTTTGACTAGTAAGATGGTTGAGTAACAAAAATATTTTCCATCCTTGATTTTCCATATGAAGATGTGATCTTTCTGGTTATAAATTTTCACTGGAAGTTGCTCTCATAACTGCTTTCCCTGATGGCAAAGCTTTGGTTTTGGGTTGCAAAATAAGCTTTGTGTATGTGAAAGAGAGTTCACTTCAGCTCATGAGACTGGCAGACAAAGTGAAACAAGAATTCAGAGTTGATTATACAGAAAAAGGAATTGTTGGACAGGTGCCCTGCAGAAATTGAAAAATTAGTTAGGAGTACTAACAATTCTGTCATAATTAAATGACATAGAGTTGGATCCGGATCTAAATTATGCTTAAAGAAACTCCATTAAAAGAAGTTAATGTATTTTAATAACATCTCATGCAAACTCCTGGATTTCTATGGGCTAATAAGCATAACTAAGTTTAAATCCAGTCAATAATAAGATTTGTACAGTTGAAAGTACAAATTGTAATTTTTTACACTGTAAATTATTATTATTATTATTTCATAGAAAAAGCTACTAGATATTAATAAGAATCTGGCAGAATCAGAACCTGTATCTCAGACCCAAAGCAAGGGGAAAAAAATCTTTATTGAAGAAATAGAAGAATCAGAAGAACAAGAGAGAAATGAAGGAGAATTTGTAAATGGTTCCGGAGACAGAAGTAAGTTTATTGAATATTTCATTTCAAAAGCAATGAGTAAGTTGCACTGTTTTATTTAAAACAATGTCAGTTAATCTAGTTCAGAATTTTTACAAAATTTCTTTAAACCTTACCTAATAATATCAGGGACTTGAATCTGAATGTTTCTATGTGCAAAGTATTGTTCTGTTACTTTATTAAGCTTCAGTAAAGATAAATATCCCTGTTATCTCTTTGAACTCCTTACAAGTTTCAATATCAATAGTTTTCCTCTGATGACTGCTCACATTAAAAGCCTGAACAACTTTTGGAATTAATGTGTAACAGTTTCCAAGTGGGAAATAAATTAAAGCTAAAGGCAAAGTATTTTTATTCACAATGGCATATCTTAATAATAGCTAAATGTGTACAATGTAAAACAATACTATTGATATATTCAAGTTTAATGTATTCTGCAAATAATATTTGAAGGTGATATTTCAGAAATTTAAAATGTTTTTCCTTTATAAAGCTTTTAAAAACAATTTATCCATAGTGGTATTTTCTTCAATAGAAATGAAAACACCTACATTTTACAAAATAGGACATGTATTCAAATAGGCTTTTTTACTTAATACAGTATATATCAGTAATGACACCCCAAAAATCTGTCTATTGACATAGTTATGACTTCTAATTCCATATAATTTACTGAGGTTTTTTTTCATTGAATACCTAGTATTTAGATAGTTAATTCCAGGTGAACTGAATGTCATTCAAAAACAGGGTCCCACTAGTCTTGAAATAATAGCAGACTTGACAGTTTTAAATTTCTGTTAATAGCAGTTATTTGGATTTTTATATTCACCTACAAGATACACAAATGTTGGGTTAAGTTCTTTTCAGTAAGCTAAATATCTTGTGAACTTTCTGATGAACATTTCAGTCCACCCCTCTTTTGCTCTGACAATTGTTCCTTCCGATGATGCATACTCTAACCCAGCTGATTCACTTCCTTGTAGAAACTGCAGTGCTAGTGGGAAGGGAAGGCACAAGCGAGCCAGCCGACATGGGCAATGTACAGAAGAAGTTCAATACTCGAGGAGGTGCCTGGAAACCAGACCATAAAGAAGCCCAGAAGCCCAGAGCCCCTTCAGAGAATAGTGTTAAAAAAGGTGTATTGGAAGAAACGATACAGGAATCTTTGCAAGATGATAAAAAGGAAATAAATGGCTACGTGAGCAACTGTATCAATGGAAAAGAAATTGGGGAAGAAAAACCAAAGGATGTAGAATCAGCAGCAGCTGGAATTAGCAGTTCTACTCTGCTGCCTGCTAATGCTGCAAAATTGAAAACTGAAGGAAATGAATTATTTAAGAATGGGCAATTTGGAGAAGCTACGCTGAAATACTCCAGGGCAATTGAAAATGTACTCAGTTCAGGTGAGATACATGTTTTATGTATATATTTTTATGTGCAATGATTGGCGTTTTTGAAAAGATGATTTTAAAATACCATTAAGCTTTTTTGATCTTTCCCCCTTTTTGTTTTGTTCCAGGAACTAGCAGATAAAAGATTCCTTTGCAGTTACAGCCAATTATAAAATTGAATTCAAATTCAATAGATAAGTGAAATGGATTTTGTAATGTAGATTTCCTAGAAGCCGAATTAAGGATCACATATTTAAAGTTAACTGCATAAAACAAAAATTTCCTTGAAGCAACTGAATTACTGCAATTGTGCATTTTCAGCACAACTCTATTACTGCAGTGAAACTTGGGAACCAAATGATGCATATTTTTATGGCAAGAGCAGCTGCATTTCAGTAACCAATTTTCTCTATAACTGTAATTCTAGGAATCCAAGCTCCAGAGGATTTAAGTATTTTGTATTCAAATAGAGCTGCGTGTTACCTAAAAGAAGGGAATTGTGCTGACTGTATTCAGGATTGTAACAGGTAAATAACAGTTGTTAACAGGAAAAATAAACCTTACGATTACGACATTGAAAGGTGTAGCCTGCATTAATGCTATCACATATTCCATTGGAATATATTGCATCTAACTTTTTTTGTAAGGCAAAGGAAAGATGATGAATAAGCTAGTTAATATTTCTCCCAAATTGCATCACAATGCCTGAAAGGTTTTAATGTTAAAGGAAGTTCATTATAGAATTTGGATGAGTATTTATGCATGAATTTCCTGTTTCATATTTAAACCTGCAATCATATACAGGCCATCTACAAAGAGTTGTATTATAATTACAACACAGTTGCAAATTATGTAGAAATGTTTCCTGACACACCAACCATATGGTCTGTTGCTGAAAGATATTGCCATTAGTATCTCCTCTATCTCGAATCTCTTGCAATGTTCCTGCTATTTTTAAAAAGTCTTCTGTTTTTGTGTTCTTAACTGTTGTCCAGTGAATCAGATCTCAGGAGGTAGACATACATAAAAAAGACAAAAATATTTAGTTTTTCAATTAATTACAAAAATACTAGATGGCAAATATGTAATATTATTACATTCACTTAAAAGTTGTATAATCCACAAACTACACAGAGAATACTATGGTATTCTATAGAGAAACTGATAATATAGTGTATTAATATTATATAGAATGAATGAATTCTTTGTTGGCCAAGTGTGATTAGACACACAAGGAATTTGTCTTGATTCATATGCTGTCTGTGTACATAAAAAGAAAAGATACATTTGTCAAGAATCGGAAGGTACCACACTTAATATAGTCATAGGATACAAATAGACAATCAAATCATTTGAAAACAAATGTGTCATGTCAGAATTCCATATATCATTTCTTTTAGCAGAGTGCAACATTTTATAAATTGAATCCCAATGTAGTCATGCTTAGAGTGGATCCATTGAAGTCAGGTGCAAATGAGGGACTATAACTTATGTTTCAATCATTTCTCTAAGTTTCCTCTAGTAAGCCTAAGTCTAGATCCAATATATTTTTATACGTAGTAATGCATTTACATCATCTACCATATATTATTAAGGCAATAGGCCTGCTAAGATGAAAACTTTTAGTGCTTTGTTATATCATAAGTATAACAATGTAACTAGAATACATGAATTCTTGTTTGTACTGTGAAGATGCAGTCACAGAAATGTTATCCTGTTAATATGCTCTATTAGTCTATTTCAAAATATATACTAATGCCTTTATGGATATATTGGAAGTTTAATTTAATCATACAGCAATTAAGAAAACATTGAAAATAAAGAAACAAAAAAATGAAAATATAAAAGATGGAAAGTAAATAAAAGAAAAAGAAAAATATAATTTGGGAATAAGTACCTTTGTAATTTTGTTACATTTGTAATTTAAATATTTGGCATGTTATATCTAAAAGGTGGAGTAATGTATTAAGAACAACTTTGCTGATATAACTGAAACAGGAAAAAACAGGTGTGAATCCAAAATCTTTAATTAAAGGATTCGTAAAGGCTCTTTGCTGCAGTGTGAATTTTTCAGCCATACTATTTCCTACTTTAATTTTCCAGTGCATCATTATAAGAAACTCTGGAAGCCAGCAACAAAGGATTAATTTCCTGTGTTATATCATTTAATAAATCCTAGGAAATAATGATAATAAAGCTAGATTAGCATTAATAGCTGAACATCTATTTATCCAGACTTTCTAACGTTTGGCCAGAATGGGGCCAGAAAGGGGCATTCAACCAAAGGTGTTATTAGCTTCTTTATACGCTCTCCAACACAGACTAGAACTTCAATTAATATAATTTTCATGCCATGTGGTAACCATGAAGAATTTATCTTTAGAAAATCTAGATGACTTGGCCAAAACGCTTTTAAAAGAAAGTTTATCCTATAGAGTTTTGAGCTAATCCATCTGCTTCAAATTTTTAAGCTTTACTTTATGTAAGATTTTTATTACAATATCGAAGCTGTTCCTTTGATATAAAATGCTGTACGGACACCCCATTCTTCAAATTTTTTTAATGGACTTGACTGATAATTTTAAGAAATCATTTCTACAGAACTTTATTGACTGAAAGGAGCATGGACAGTTCTGCATAGAACAGTTTTTGTCTTGTGAATAGAGCTTAACAAATTTCAGTAAGAATATCGTGTGCAATGATAATAACAGCAACTGGGAAATCATTATGTTTATCCACCCTCCTAAAATTTATTTCATTAGAATCTTGTGATTAAGATGAAATTAATGTTTAAAAAACTTTAAACTCTGTATCTTTCCTATATGTTTTATTTTTCTATCCCTTCATATAATAATTTTAATATTTGTTCTTTAGTGCTTTGGAACTTCATCCATATTCTATTAAGCCTCTTCTACGTCGAGCAATGGCCTATGAATCAATGGAACGATATCAACAGGCATATGTGGATTATAAAACTTCATTGCAAATAGATAGTGGAATCCAGGTTGCAAACGACAGTGTTAACAGGTAAACATTTATAACATTTAAAATAACACCAGTATAGAGCACTTTGAGAGACTATGTTATATACACACATTTTAAAAATAATTGCTCTCATTATAATGATAGTTTCTTTTTTTTATGTAGCTGTCCTGACATATTTTTCTTTTAAATTTATTTATTTTTGAAATTTATAAGGCTGCCTAACTCAAATACAGTGACCTTGGGCAATGATACTATTAGATGTTGTTATTCAAGTACTTAGCAATTGATTTTACACAAAACTGGGAATGCCTATCCATCTATATACTGACATATTAATGCATCTTAATCTACAAAAGGTTAGCCAAGAAGCATTACTTGCAGTTTCTAAACATCTGGTAATAAAAAGAGAAATGTTGTAGCCAGTTGAACCAGTAAAGACTATAATCGTGATGTGTATACTCTTGCATATCATCAAGCCAGTGGGAGAACATTGCTTTTGTTATTTAACATCCCAATTTGTATACTACAATATCCTCTTTGGCACCAGTAGTAATCTAGTATTCAGGAATAGACAATCAGAGTTGCAGTAGCCTCTGATGTTATTTATCAAATTCCCTGTCTACCAGTAATCTTGACTCTAAGTGTAAGAGCCTTGGTGACAGTGGTTAGAATGCAGTACTGCAAGCTACTTCTGCTGGCTGCTGGCTGCCTGCAATTTGGCAGTTCGAATTTCACCAGGCTCAAGGTTAACTCAGCCTTCCATCCTTCTGAGGTGGGTAAAATGAGGACCCAGATTGTTGGGGGCAATAGGGTGATGACTCTGTAAACCGCTTAGAGAGGATTGTAAAGCACTGTGAAGTGGTACCCAAGTCTAAGTGCTATTGCTATATATTCTCATAAAACAGATTCCATAATACGAGAGAGAAGCAATTTTTATGGTAATAGTCTAGTGATTGGGATGGCAACACATTCTACTGCAGTCTGCTCAATGGGAATATTGGCCCATGGAGCTGTGGTAACTGTTGAGAATCTAGCATTCTGACTCTGGGAAAAGCAGATGTTAGTTTTATAGTTTTATAAAACCCTTCATGGATAATGCTAATAATTACAGAAATTTCTGAATAATTCTCTTAAGGTTTATAGCATGATATTTTTTTAGTATATGCCAGTTTAAGAAAGTATGTAGAGTTATAAGGCAGTCTTTTCCATCCTTCCCAATTCAAAGAACTAGAAGTATAAAAGCTTGTTAGATATATCAAAAAGTAAGTAGAAAAGCATAATACTATGATGAGATTTTACTTAAAGGCCATCCTTAGGTACTACCAATTTGGAGCATTTTTGGATTAAGTTCAGTTTACCACGAATGGTATAGGCTTGATATAAGAATATACTACTCAGGTATTCCAGGATGATACAGATAATCTGTATCATTAAGGACTTAAGTATCAAATAAAATAATCTCAGTCTCTTAATTTCCAGTCTGAGTTTGAGTGAGAGATAACCTAATTTTCCCTTTTGGGTGACTTACATTAAGAACTAGAGGGGATCGTGTCTCTAGTGATTCTATGGCGTCTCTAGGTGACTTTTGATACTATTGATGATCATATTGTTCTGAACTGTCTAGCTGAGATAAGATGGAAAAATAATTGTGTAGTAACTCTTGAAACATTCTGAAGACAGTACCAGGGGTGGGATTCTACCAATTTGCACCTATTCGGTAGAATAGGTTGTTAACATTCTCAGCAGTTTGGAGAACTGGTTGTTACAAGAAATTACTGCCCTAATCCTGTAAGGAAGGCAGGAAGGAAACATTCTGGTGTTGCTTACAGAAATTGCCTCTCCGTTGATCCTTATTACATTCTTGGCAGGACTAGACTTCCTGTCTCAGGAACTTCTCTGGAGTTTTTTCCCCTTCCTTTGCTGGTACTTTGCTTGTGTGGAGTGACCATTCAAAGTTACAATGGCACTGAAAAAAGTGACTTATGACCATTTTTCACACTTACGACTGTTGCAGCATCCCCATAGTCACGAGAGGCCAGGTGAGGAGTTGTGTGCCTCGATGTGAGTGATATTGAGTTGGCCACGCCCAGCCAATAACATGACCATCAAGCCATGTTCACCTGTCACATGACCACCAAGCCACACCACCAACTAAGCCACACCCATAGAACTGGTTGTTAAAAAATTTGAATCCCACCCCTGGACAGTACCAATAGTCTGCTTTTCAGCTTTACAATTATTGGCTAATGAAGTTGTTCTCCATTTTACTTAGTTTCGCTGTAGAACAGCCTGAAGTAATCAACCAGAAAATTGGATCTGGGTGTTTCAAAATCCCAGTGATACCCATTCTCCATATTAATATAAGGGACCTGCAAAGACTGTAGTAATCCTGATCTTTTACCATTTAGTAGCAACGTAATCCAGACTAGCTGTAGAAAAAGTAATCTGTAATGAAATGCCTGCTTTGTGTGAGGTGGCACTTCTCTCAGCAAACCTGTAAAAAGCCCAGAAGCACTCCTCAGCATTGTTCTCAAGATATCTCAAGATACTTGCAGCTAAAAAGTTTGACAGGTCAGGTAGGTGTGCCAGCCACATCCTTTCTGGAGTATGTGGATGTATCAGTGTTACACAAATGCTAATCACATCCAGCAGAATTATTGTAACATGCTTTTCTGTGGATTTTGAAACATCAGTTGGTGAATAGTCAGAATTCTGATCTTTTTTTAATGTTTTTATGAATTTATGTTTTAGGTATATTATTTTTGCTGTCTTAGTAATGTAAACATGGGTGAAAATACTTTCACATTTGAATTTTTTTTTAGTAACAGAGTGCTTGAAAAATATCAAGCATCCCATGTGGTTCTGATGCTATTGCTGAGTAGAACGGAAAGCTTTTCTAACATGGGTTCCCAGCCTTTGAATCTTGGACCACAATAAGTGGACAGATAGCACTTGGATTTTTGTTTTGCTTTCTGTTGTTACAAACAAACAACAATCTGTTTTTTCAGACTAAGGGAAAAAAAGTATCCTATTTGCTATCCCGTGGCATCTGATCTCAATTCCCTACCTTCCCTCTCAAAGACAACATGAATAACTCATAACTGATGCAAAATAATATGGAGGGAAAAAGGAAGGGATGCGTGCAGACAATTTTTGCATGGATGTTTGGTAGGACAAGCAAAGCAAAAGAATGGCCTAGAAAGTTATATTTTTATTTATTTATTATGTAGTATTTTTAATATGTGGATTTAACTGATATGTAAATTTTCTATTAGTTGAATTAGTATTCCTGTTCTTTAGCATAATGTGCAGAATATAAATATTCAACACATTAATATTGCATATTGTTTTTTTCAATATCATTTGTAAAGGATTTACATTTGTCACACTGGCAAATTACTTTTTTTTACCATACACTAATCAATGAAGTTGTATTAATATTATTGTCAGTGTTCTGAGTAACACACCCATTGAAAGCAGAACTCCGAGGCAGGTCAATTCCTCAAAGAACATGTTTATTGGACACATCATATTGGCATAGCTGGTGAAAACCAACTCTAACATTCCTGCAATTTCCACCTAATTAAAAGAGTAAAAAAAAAACCCTCCCAGGTATCTCCGGTCACATTGCAAATGAAGATGGATGCACAGGCTCCTCTCCTCCTTCAACAGCCACCTGTTTCAATGCCCTTGGTTCCAACAGGAAAACTTTTTATTATGCCTGTAGTCAAGCTATCTACTTCTCCCTCAGTTCCTCCTCTCAGACTTTGTGACAATTATAAGGCAGCACAAGATGGCTTCAGCCAGGTTCACTTCAGAGTTGACAATTCCATGACATCACCCAAAATTAAAGAAATTGTTATAAGCAAATCCAGAACATTTTTTTTTAATTTCCACATATTGAATGTTTGGGATTTAATGGTCTTGACTAGAATGTGGCTTCCACTGTTCCCATGATCAATATATATCTTTGTCTTTTTTTACTTAAAATATCCACACCTTACTATTAAGTATTATGTAGATAAAGAAATATGCCTAATCACCATTTCAAAACAGCAATAACTAATTTATATTGAAATAACTTTAAATTCTGGGCTTAGGTCTGCTTGTTTAGTGAGTACTACCTCTTGTAGTACTTGTAGTAGTTGTGCCTTGAGATGCACAACTAAAACCATTTGACTTAAATATAATGAAACAATTGATGATTGACTACATACAGGAAGAGAGAGATATCCATCATCTTTTGAAAATGTATTTCAGACTGAACTTTAAATAAACTGAGAAAATGATTAATTTAGTATTTACTGTAAATCCTCCTAGCTTTATGATACAACCTGAAAAATGTGAAGAACATGAATTACAATTTCCAAGGTTTTTTTTTACATTTCAATATACATGCTTTCAGAATAGTCAGAATAGCCTAACTCCTTGTTTATTGACAGAGTTCCATTCCAACAAGCAGGTCATTAAAAAATGGTGGCTAAATGAACATGTAATAAAATACATACACTGTGACTATCATTGGTTGCTGTGATCATTCAGATATTTTCCTACAGCTACACCAGGTGTTATTCTCATTCTGGTGTGTGTTGTCAGGCATACAAAATTTGTTGTAAATTATCTGCATTGGTCTGAAAATGAATTTTGTTATTGCTGTCATATTTACAAACAGTAGTTGCTAAATGAAGAATCTGGTTTCTGGCTTGTTATTTAAAAATGTTTCTGTCTGTCATGCTTAACCCAATGACTTTTTCCCCCTATCTAGGTCTTATTTATGCTTTTCCCTTCACTGCTTATTACTCTTTTCTTCCTGGCAACCCATCTCCTTATTTCAGCTGCTTCCTTCTCTTCCTCTTCCTCCTGCTGGTAATTCTTTTTTTCAGCTTGCTAAGTATTTGTTTCTGGACTTTGTTAAACAGAATTAAATTAAATTGAAGTGGACTAGATATCTCAATATGTTTAATGTTTGGTGTTTTTTTTTAAATTGGTGTTCTATAATGTTTTTAGAGTTCCTTAAAGTTACTGTTAACATTTTCACACCTACTGAGAAATGAGAAAAGCATCTTAAAGATAGCATAATCTAAGTAGCCAATACTGATCTGAACAAAATAAAAGTTGGAAAGACTTTAAATTTGTACATGCATAGAACTGAGGTAACACTGAGTGCTGTAAACATTTTAAATAAAAATATTGTTACATATAATAAATTTGTTTTACTTTAGGATAACAAGAACCTTAATAGATCTGGATGGCCCAAATTGGAGGGATAAGTTACCACCAATACCTGTTGTCCCAGTTTCTGCTCAGTTACACTGGTGGGATGGAGAAAGCTTTACTTCAGAGTCAAAACAAAAGAAAACTGCAAATACTTGCAGAAATCAACTGTCACAGACTCCTAGTATGTGCATATTGTTTTAGTATATACCAGTAGAATCATTAGTAAACTATTATGGAAAAAGGTTATATTTGAGATGTTGGTTCCATATCCACAGAGATGTTTATGTAGTATTTCACTGTTTATGCTAAGGGGTTTCTAAGCCTTTCCTTTCCCTGCAACTTCTCATGCTACAAAGGAGCACCTCAGAAAATCAGACCATGTCCTGGAGCTGACAAGTGTAGTAGTTAGCAGTAGAAATTAAAACAATCTAGTGAATGCAACATTTAATGTAGAGTTTTTTAGGATTGCCTTCATATCTCCTTCATTGGAAATAAATGTTTGTACTGCAGACCACACACTATTTTTCAGCTCATATCTTGTTTCACATTCCTCATGTAGCATTGGGGTGAGTGCTATGTGTTTTATATATCTTGAAAGTGTGGTACTTAAGTTTTGACTTTTTGGTGGCAAAGAAGTCTTGTGAGATCATAAGGTTAGCCGCACTGATAAGAGCATGTGGAAATTCCCTTATTTAAGTAATGAAAGGAATGTTCTGTAAATATTTGAACTTGCTTTCTGAATAGGTATAAATATTCTTTTATTCTGACTATTATTGAATGGGCATCTGTTTATCTTTATTTACAAATAGGTGATACTGCAGAAGAGAAGTTCAAGCTATTTAAGAATCAAGGAAATGAATTTGTGAAAAAGGGTAAATATGAAGAAGCACTAATGAAATACGACGAGTGCATAAAGCTAAATTCACAGGAAAAGACTATCTACACTAACAGGTAACAAGTTACCTAATACTGCATCCAGATCCTAGCCAGCTTTGTTCAAATTGTTAGGCAGTTATCATTAGTTTTAGTGGAGAAAATCTGTTTGTAGTAGTCATTTTTGTGAAATGAAATATAATTCCCATTTTGTAGATACCATATTTATATTTCCTGCAGGAGCTCCAAGTAATATGCATTTTACCATTTTAATATCCCTTATAAGGTCAGTGAAGAGATAATAATTAGCCCAAACCCATTTAATGGACTTCATTCTCCACGTAATACATTATCTATTACATTGCACCATTGCAATATTGTATATTTATATTACTATAGCACCATATATCGATACCAATGTGGCATTTGGGGTCCATAATTTGTTCAACTGGAAATACTCTACAGAGCTGAGCAAATGACTATAAAAAATAATAGGAGCATAAGCACCAAGCTGTTTTGAGTGTTGTAACATGATCTTACACTCTCTTGTTTCTGATTATACTACATTAGGGCTCTTTGTTTCTTGAAACTACTTAAGTATGAAGAAGCCAAGAAGGATTGTGATTATGTTCTTCAGATAGATGGCTCTAATATCAAGGCTTTATATAGAAGAGCTCTAGCATACAAAGGTTTAGAGGTAAGATCAAAACTATCGTATTTGTTAACCTGTAGATGTTACTCATCAGATGTGTATAATGGCTATGAAAATAAAAATGATGCATGAAACACATTATTATATAATAAAGAAACTTAGCTTAAAGGCTTAAGGATGTCAAAATGAAAAATGCTGAACTGGGATGACCCAAATAGTAAGAACTTAATATAAACCAGATGGGAAACATTTTTAAGGAAGTATTGGAAAGCAGGTAACATCAAATATTTCCAGGACTTGTCCTTTCATTGGCAGCACAGATTTAAGAGAACAGCCATTACAGGTTCAAATGCTGGTGTTCAGCAGAAACCAAAAGGCTGATTTATATATGGAGAATTCCTGCAACTGTGGCAGCTGGAATCCAGAGGGAACCTCTGGAGTGTAATCAGAGGCATGCTAGATAATAATTCTAACGATGTAAAAGCCAAGGAAAGAGAGCATAGTGACAGGGTATTTGCAAAATAATTGTTTCTTGTTTCGTATTTTTAAGTGCTGCTCTACACTTAGTTCTCAATTTACGACCACAACTGGGAATGGAATTTATGTTATAAGTTGTTATGGTTGTATGTCGAGTCATGTGGTTGTGCTGTAAGTACAAATCCAGCTTAGCTAATGGCCCTTTTCCTGGCAAAACTAGCAAAAAAAATTGCAAATCACTGTCACATGACAGTAGGATGCTACAATCAGTGATAAATGCATACCAGTTGCCAAGTGCTCAAATTGCAATTGTCACCAAGGGGGCAGAGCAACAGTCATAAGTTTGAACTCAGTTCATAAATGACTTTTTTTTTGCAGACTTCTGTTAATTCAAATCATTGTTAAGTGAATAGTCATAAGTCAAGGACTATATTGCTTTTGGAATGATTGTTGGTACCCTATCTTAAATAAAATGAATATTTTATATATTTGCCAAAGGACCTGGTATATGTTTTTGTAAATTACATGAGGTCTTGGTAAGAACTGAGATACGTAGCTTCTTCCTTACTTTGATAACAAAAGCTTGTACAGCAATAATTTACCACAGTAATTGACTCCTTAAGAACATAAGAATGTCCCTGCTGGATTAAAGATTAGTCCAGCAAATAGCTATAAATATAGTAACATTTAGAAAATGTTGGGAAAAAAATAGAAAACATGAAAGTAAGAATAGGTTATTTTTCTGACTATAAGTAAATATTGTAACTTTTCCAACGATTTCTTATTTAAGCCAATGATTGATTTTTCTAACTTTCAGAACTATGAAGCTAGTATTGAAGATCTGAATAAAGTTCTTTTAATTGATTCCAGTATTGGTGAAGCACAGAAGGAACTGAATGAAACAACTCAACTATTTAAAGTTAGATGTGAATTTACAGCCAACAATCAGCCGAAGCAAAGGAAAAAAATTGAAATCCAAGAGGTATTTTAGAAAAACCACAGGCTTAAAAGCTTTAGATTTAATTGTTAGATTTTATTTGTAGCTTTATTTTTAGCTGATACATTTTCTATTATGAAATAATCTCAAAACAAATTTTCAGTGATAGAAAGCTGGACAGAGCTGGAAGGCATTCCTGGTTGGAAATACTAATAGTTGATTCATGACCTTGATAAGATGCAAGTTAGAAACTGCCCTTCTTCAAGTTGATTTCAGAAAAGTGCTGAAAGATATCACTTCAAAACATTAGCCATTGGTCTGTGATGTCTCTCAGGATAGTACCTTGCCTTTGTTTCCCTGATATTGTTTAATGTAGATTGAAATTGGTAAATTACATTTTGGATTTGCTATTCCTCATATGAAGACCGCAACCACTTCTATGTTTTTTTACCAAAATTAGTGAGGCTATTCTAAACTTTACTGCAATGGCTGAGATTAATAATGGACAAGATGAATGCAAACGAACTGCATTCTAATCCAAATAAGACAGAATTTGCATGTAGCTGGTCATGAAGGATTCTACTTCTGCTGGAGGATGTTGTATTTCTCTTGAACCCTCTTTCATAGTTAAGGAGTCTGTGTCCAGATACCCAATTTTTATGGGTTTCAGGTATCAACCACTAAGACTAGGGTGTTCCTGAGCATATCAGATTCAGTCACAATGTATAGATCCTGCTTACATCCCATTTGTACTATTTTAACATACTGCATGCAAGACTGCCCTAGAGAAACTTCTGTTTATATGTAATGCAGGCTCAACTCCTAACTAGAGCTAATTATAAACAGCTTATACTCTGTGATGAAAATAGCCACTAGTTTGTTTCTGTTCTGGCATGATTCAAAGCTGATGGTACTTTTTATGAGTTGGGAACCAGACCTTTTGAAGTATCATATTCTAATTTAGCAATCTACCTAAGATTTAACATCTTAGAAATGGGTGGGGTTTTTATTTTATTCCTTAGAGAAACAAATTCAGAAGAAAATAATAGATGGCCTCTGATGATTTCACCCAGACCTTGATCTCTCTTAATGCTCTGTCTATTCCTCTGAGGAGGACTTTGCAACAAAAAAATGCTGAGCTTATTTTCTGGTTTAGTGTTTTCTGGATGCTATATTTATTTTTAATGTTTAGTTGTACTTTCAGTTATTTTGGTATTTTTATTGTTACTGCTAGCCTCCTTGATTGACATTGTTGGAGAAAAGTGAACTATAAGTGACTTACTACCAAGTCACTTGAGACAAATCATATGGATCTTTCCCATGAAATTAGCAACCGACTGAGAATTAGATACTAGAGAATAACTCAATCAGCCTCTCTGTGATCAGCTGCAAGTTATATATATGAATAGGAACATTTTGGAAAATAATCTAGGAAGGAATAAATGAAAATATGATCATTATAAATGAAATTTTTTATATTGCATATATTTATCAAGGCTGACCAAATGCATGGTTATTTCTTTGTGAAGGTAAATGAACAAGAGGAAGATGATACAGCGACATGTTCTTCAAAGAATACAGCAATAAACCCTTGCAATGCCAAAGAGGAGCATGGAATAACCATGCCATTGAATAGTTCAGAAAAGCTAAACATTTCTAAGCCATCAAATGCCTATGAATTTGGGCAGATAATCAACATCTTGAATGCCAGTAAGGACATTGCTGCTTGTGCAGAGCTCTTAGCAATGATTGAGCCAAAAGATTTGCCGGAACTACTAAGCAACAAACTAGAAGGAGATATTTTTCTCATCATTATTCAAGCTCTGCAGTCTGATGTGTTCAGCCGAAACCCTAATCTGATATACCAACATCTTTTCTACCTAAGTAAAGCTGAAAGATTTAAGGTGAGCAGATTAATTAATGTCTTCAGTGTAAATTATTTTTCAAATAACACTAATATTTAGGTAAATGTTATTTTACGTACTAATTAAGTGCACATACTTTTTTTTCTCAGGTGGTGCAGACACTTCTTGGTAAGAATGAAATAGAACAAGTTCAGCAGCTACTGGCTTCTCTTTCCAACATGCAAGACCAACAATTTTCTTCGAAGGATCTCGAGAATCTTAAGAAAAACTTTGAACTCTGAACAGTTTTTTTAATTACTCCATGCAAATATGTGTAGTGTATATGTACATCTTATACCAAGGGAAAGCAAACAAATAGTTTTATCTGGGTTATTTAATATGCTGCATATTTACATACACTTTAATAATCAGCTCCTTAACCTTGTTGTATGTTTTATTCTACAATTATTTTATATATGGGAATGTTCCCTACTCTTTGGCACCTGCACTTATAACAACAAATAGATTAGAAGTAGGACTGGGGTTTGAACGATAGGAAAGAAAAAAAGAATGAAAAATGCTCTATTTGCTTAAGGAAGAGAACCGTGAGCCACCAGGACCACAGTCCCAGAAGGCCAAGGAAATAGTCCAAAATGTTCCTTTTATGAAGGAACATTAAATAATAATAATTAAAGTGTTCAAACTGTTATATGTAGCTGCTTTTGATTTGCTGTTTTTGTTTCATTTTCTTCTAGTATAGGGGATTTTTCTAAAGAAAAACCACTGACACTGCAATGAAAATGTCTTTGAATAAGCCCCATTAAATAAGGAATTATGAATCTTATTTTAAGAGGGAATGTGTTGAAAGACTATGAAAGTGTAATACGGTGATAGCACTTTGTTTTTGCAGTTGTGGAAAAAAATGGACACTATGCATACCAAACTACAGTGTGTGTAAACTTCAATTTTGCTTTCATTTGCTGTTCCAAATTCATCTGGCTTACGTTGAGTATGGCTTTCAAGAAAACCCCCGAGTCATTTCTCATCTTCCTCTTACAGAAATAACATGCTGGAGGGTTCTGAATGTGTATACCTTTTAGCAGCTGGTTGCAACAGGGGATATTTGAATCTTCTCCGAATTGCTTCCATTGAATATACAAAGGGAGATTTCTCCGAGCCAAGTGACTTACTACAGAACAGCAAAGATGAAGCAAAATGTGTAAAAAATGTTTTGAAGCAATAGAGTTATTATATTTTAAACTAAAAACTAATTTATTAATAGTATGCAATCCAAATTAGATTACAGGAAATAGTACAGAAGTACATTTGATACTTCTACTATGTTGAATTAAATGTTTTCTTGGATTAGAAACTGTAAAAAAAATTGTTAAGAGCTTATCCACTTGAATTGTTTCCCTTGAATAATTTTTGTAATAAGGTATTCAGCTGATTGATATAAAAATTCTTGTAATGAATAAATATTTTAAAAGAAAGATATTGGGCATATTTTTATTATTTGTTAACAGCTTTGTTTTCCAGAATGCCCCAAAATGTTTTTGTAGGATACTGGTTATTCAGTTCCTGAGGTGAACATTTGGTGTCTAACATAAAAACTAGTTTTGGTGTTTATGGATTAAAATATAACTTCGCTTCACAAATGTGGTCAATTTAATTTGATAGTACCAGTTCTGTTTGCGGTTTATCTTTTAGGGCAAGAGTGGGAAACTATGGCCCTTTTATGACTTGTGGACTTCAACTCCCAGAATTCCTGATCCAGCCATGCTGGCTCAGAACTTCTAGGAGTTGAAGTCCATAAATCATAAAGGGGCCATAGTTCCCCACCTCTGTTTTAGGGAAACCTTCATAATCTAGTATAAAAACACATTATGGAGTATTAAGATTACTTCATACTTGGCCTTGGCTATAATAGTCTCTCTTAAATCACTGCATCTTTGATGTTCCGTATATTTAAACATTGTGGCTTATGAACCTTGTCTTTCCAAAGATGTGTAATGGTATTAACATAGTTAAATAGGCAATTTTTATTAGTAGTCAAGTTAGAAACTTAGTATCCTTTCAAAATCCCCACCATGTATGAGCAAGTTGGCTAATCCCAACATTTCCTGATGGTGAAATCTATGGAACTCTGTCCTGAGGTTTCCTGGAAGGAGTCTTCCAGAGCACATGTGGGCAAGCTATCTTTCCCTTGTCTAGAGAGGTTCCAAAAAACCAGTCTACTCATTGGTTCTTTGGTCTTTGCTGCAGCTGTCACATCCGCTTTCCAGGGAGAGATTTCACTGAAGAAGTCCTGATTTGCTTTGAAAAATAATATTTTTGTCCTAAGAGCACCCCTAAATCTTTCAAACAGAGTTCAGTAAAGTATCAAACTCCAGAGAAAAATGGTTTCGGAAACAACTAAGCAGTAATATCCAACATGATCCATTACTCATTCCTTGATTTGCTGGACTAATTTGAGTACGTGAACATAGCATTTTTAATCAGTTGGAACAGAACTTTGCTTCTTTTCTGTGAATGCCGGAGAAGGAGAGAGAATATAATATTTTCCATATAGTTTACAGTACAAAAAATTTCATTTACATATCAGAATATCCAAATTTTAGCATTTCACTTTTTTTAAAAAAAATGCAGCATTTCTCAACCATCAACTTTAAGCTGCATGGATTCCAGCTCCCAGAACTCCCAGAACTCTTCCCCAGCATGCTGGCTGGCGAATTCTGAAAGTTGGAGTCCATGCATCTTGAAGTCGAAAAACACTGCTTTAAGGAGTTGATTCGTTAAAGTTGATGTTGACTCCTCACAATAGCTGCAGGAGAAGCTGGAAAGTAGAATGGCTCTGTTAATTGCAGAATGTTGCTGTGCTCACATGAGATCTGTCCTCCCAATTGTTTTCAAAGTATGCACACCCCCAACCACAAACCACAAGATTCTTTAGATAATGTAAAATATAAATACTGGCTGTTCAAATACAGCATTGAAGCAAGAATAAGTTAGGAGCCAAACCTGTATTCGGTCTCAAAACATGACCTTACCATTCCAAGATATTTTCAGAACAGCAGTTTTAATGTATATCTTTGAAAAGCATGGGATGGATAATTGCTTAAAACATCCACATCAAGAGCTACAAATTCAGGCTCAATGCTTGCTAGCACAAAGTCACGTGTTCTTCCATTTCATCAAAGGTAGAGTAAGAACATAAGAACGAAGAACATACACAAGCTTTTCCAAATATGGCAGCAGCTTCTTTCCTAGCTTGGCTCCTGCAGTCACACAAAAGTATAAGCTTGTTTTAATGAAAATAAAGGTATGTACATTTTATGATATCAAGTTAGAGATCAAAACTAGGAATAAATAATAGCCTAATAAATACCAAATGGGTGAAAATTTGTCAATGGGAAGCCAGTTCTTTACCGATATTCATGGCTGTTTTCCAAACTTTGCAAACGATATATTGACTTTCTTATCTGATAACAGACGACTATATATTTGTATTGTACTGGAGAGGGAAGTTTTAGAACAATTCTGAGGAAGGAACTTTGTTGCAATGGGGTGAGGTAATGAAGTAATTCAATTGGTCAGTTTTCATCTGCAATATATTCAGAATAAGACTTTCTTCTTAGTACCTAAAAGGCTTTTTCAAATTATATCAGATTGTCACATAGAAATATTAAATACTTTTAAAATAAGAATGTGCTATTGCCTGCTTCTGATTGACAAATGATTGTGGCTTCTTACATTTGCTGTGAAGTGAACCTACACAATCAGGATGGGATATTACTTGAACACCAGGAGGCACTGTGCAAAGCAAGGTGTGTCTAATTACATGCTAATCCTTAGCCAAACAATTCTTGGTCACCAAAAGAAGCCAATGGAAAAGCATTAATGATATCTTTTTTAGTTGGATTGTGCATTAAACGCTTATTTTCTGCCCCATATCCAGTTCTGCCTCCTAAAAGGAAGAACAGTTTTATTCCTGTCCATACTTTGAGGACCAGGGGAAAAAAAAACTCTGGCCAAGGAGTAGGATACATTCCAAGTATATATCGAGTAGGTAGATATTCTGGCAATCAGAAAAATTGCAGAAGCCATGTGGGCAAGCCCAGGCAACTTGTAAAGTGTGTGGGAGATGTGCAGAAACATAAATGCCAAAGAACCAGCACTACAGAAGGCCCAGAAATGCAGACTCTGTCAATCACAAGCACCTGAATGGTATTACAAGTGGCATGCAAGAGGGACCGAAATTGAACAGGAATAAAGGCAAGGAGGTCATATCCAGAAGGTCAAGTGGATCCTGTCCTTTTGCTGTCTCTGCCTACCTTGCAATCCTTTTCATTCTCGGCCTTTGTGTTCAATGAGGGAAATAGGAAGGAATCACAAGCGTCACCAGAAGCCCAATTCTCATGAAGCTTACACTAAGAGAAAAATCCACTTACAGAGGATGATCACACAACCTGCACCTTCACATCAATCCCTGTATTAATGCTAGAATATTTCGAAGGAATCTTGGAGACTATGGAGTCCAAAGTCATTCCCTGTGTAGGAATCCACTACTACAGCATGTCCAAGAGATAAGATCATCCAACCTCCATTCAATGCGAAACAGCCTACCACCTTCCAGAAAGTCTATTCCATCATCCATAAAGAAAATCTTATGTCCATACAAAATCTGCTTTCTTGTAATTCAAACATGTTCTACTTTGTTAATGTGCATTCTAAATTTCAGTGTTCTAAACCAGGAGTCGCCAACCTTTTGGACCTCAGGGACCACCAAACTCATAATTTTTGATTCCAGGGACCACTAACCAGTTCTGTGGTCATGGCCTAATTTGTGGGTGTGGCTTGGTGGTCATGTGACTGGCTGGACATGGCTTGAATGTAAATATTATAAATATTTATATAACTATTGATGTTTTTATAAAAAAAGAGAAACTTTTACCCAAAATCAGGCCAAGCAGGCAGATTGAGTTGCTCACAGAATCACAGATTCATTCAGAGATCTATCTATCTGCCATTGGCTAGCTCAGTCTGTTACATAAAATTTGCTTGCAAGCAAACTCATAAAAGTTGCTAGCAAGCAAACTCACAAAATTAACTCACAACACACCATGCATGTAAATATTGAATTTATTTTAAAAAAGAGCAACTTTTACCCAAAATCAGGCAAAGCAAGCAGATTGAGTTGCTCACAGAATCATTCAGTGATCTATCTATCTGCCATTGGCTAGCTCAGTCTCTCAAATTTGCTTGCCGTGAGTCTGCACTGAATTTGCTTGCAAGCAAACCTTCAGTCCTAAGGGAGTTTCAGCTGTGCTTAGCTAGAAAGCAAGAAACCCAACTATTTCCTGCTTCCTAGCTAATCTAAATCTCCAGGCACAGCAGAACAGATGATGGTCGGAAAAAGGAAAAATAGCAGTTTAGCAGGCAAGTTTGCCGGATAAGGAGTGAGTGGGCGGGGAGGGTTCCTGGGGGCCATGTGGGCTGAGCAGCCTTGTGTTTCTGCACAGCCTGGATTAATTGCTTTGGGGGAGTGCTCTGGCGATGAGATTTCTCTGCGACCCACCAAAATTTTCTCATGGCCCACCAGTTAGCGACCACTGTTCTAAACTGGTTACTATTTTAAGCAGGGAATAACACAAATTGAAAGAACAATGTCTTTTCTTGATCTTTCTATTATACTTCACTAAGAGACAAGCTTGGATTTCATTTCCCTTTTGGGAAGCTGCATCATTCTATTGGCTCATGTTCAGCTTGTGATCCACCAGGAAACCGAGATCCCTTATTGCATGGGTGTCAAACTCACATTGTCATGGTGGTATCACGTGACATATCAGGACTCCCCCCCACTTTGCTAAACCAGGCGAGGGCGTGGCCAGCGCGTGATGCATTGACAGCCCTGCATTGCACACTATATACAGCTGCCTGGTATGATTTCTGCCATTTCATATTCTTGTCTTTTTTCTCCTCCAAAGACAAGATATATTTTCTTTTGCCCGTTGAAATTCATCTTGCTGGATTCTACCCATTGTCTCAGCTTGTCAAAGTTCTTTTAAATCCTGAGTTTCCTCAAAGGCTGTGATGGCTAACCTATGGCACGCGTGCCAGAAGTGGAACAGAGTCACTTCAGCTGGCACGTGAGAGGTTGCCTGGAAGAGCCCCACTGCATATGAGGGGTGGGATTCTACCAGTTCACACCTATTCACTAGAACCGGTTACCATTTTAAGCAGTTCGGAGAAGCGGTTGTTAGAAGAAATTGCTGGCCTAATTCTGTAAGGAAGGCAGGAAGGAAACATTCTGGTATTGCTTATAGAAACTGCCTCTCCGTTAACCCTTATTACATTCTTGGCAGGACTAGACTTCCTGTTTCAGGAACGTCTCTGGAGTTTGTTTCCCCTCCTTTGCTGGTACTTTGCACGTGTGGAGTGACCATTCAAAGTTACAATGTCACTGAAAAAAGTGACTTATGACCATTTTTCACACTTACGACTGTTGCAGCATCCCCAGTCATGAGGCCAGACGAGGAGATGCATGCCTTGATGTGAGTGATATTGAGTTGGCCACGCCCAGCCAATAACATGACCAAGCCATGTCCACCCAGTCACATGACCAAGCCACACCCACCACTTAAGCCACACCTACCACCTAAGCCACAGCCATAGAACCAGTTGTTAAAAATTTAAATCCCACCCTTGCTGCATATGGGCACGTGCCGCCTGCTGATTGTTGGGTACCTGGCGCGCATGTTCCAGACATGGGGGTGCGCAGGAGACACATGCATATGCAGACATGCAGCATACGCTGGGTCGTCCGGGGGTGGCCTATGCACATTGCCTTTGCACACGAGCGTGCAGTTTTCGGCACAGGAGCCCAAAAAGGTTAGCCACCACTACTCTAAGGGGTTTGGTATCTTTATTTTTGTTATCTGCAAATGTGATTCTATTTTTTAACCCTCCATCCAAATAGTTTACAAATATGTATTAAATCAACTGAGCGGCTTGGTACAGAGCTGGCCACAGCCATAATAGAAGTAGGGACTGCAAAGTGGTATGGCAAGCTGCAATTTTATTTTCTTGTATAAAATCTTAGATTTGGATTGGGAGCCAACTAGATGGCTTGGGAGAGTCATATATTCAGCTGAAGCTTCTTGATTTCCCTAGAAATTTGCAAGCAGGCAACTCTGCCTTTTTAGTGTAAAATTTCTAACAAAGTTTTGTGCCTTGGAGTCTATTAGAGGCGCATCAATAATCTCTACTGACCCTCTCTAGAGGTGCTATTGTAGAATATTCCTTTCCTGACAACTCCGTCTTTGATGATTGAAAACAGTTGTAGAACTTACCAGGATATACCATTCTGATCACTGAATGATAGACCTATCAGTCTGATCCTGCAGAAGGAGAGAGAATTCATCAGTGCGGACATTAAAAATCCACATTATTCAATCTTTCTGTTTTGTTATTTTTATATATTCTTCTTCCATTTTTCTGATGCTTTTTTGCTGGTAATTTTAGACAGTAAAATTAAACAATGGGTAATCTTCATTGAGCAACTGCCTCATTTAGCAACTATTCAGTTACAAACTGATGAAAAAGTAATTTTGTGATTGTTAGGAATAACATAGGTTACCTAACGTAGTTTGGGTAAAATAATATATATAAACTATGATTGTAAGTTTAAGTGTGTGTCACTTTAAAACTGCAAAGCATGTAATTTTGGGTGTGGTGTGAAACCACCATAAGAGGGAGCAAGAGAACCTGATTGATTGCTGACAATTACTGGATTGGATGGTTGATGGTTTGTTAGCTGAGTGTTTTCCCCTACTGCTGAGTTGCTGAAGGAAGAGAGGAGTTTTTGACTTCTTCATATCTCTACTGCGAGGAGATATATTACTGGACTGATATTTGTAAGTTTTCTGACCTCTCTTTTTCGACACTGAAATTTGCAACTGAATAATCCCTGGACGGACTGAACTAGTGAATGATATATGGACTGTTTGACTATGCTATAACTCTTACTGGAATAAAAACTATTTAATTAGCACTGTGTATCTGTTTTACTGAGTGTAAGCTACAAAAACGTTTATCTCACATATTTTGCCTGACTGCCCTGCAGATCCTGCTAGGGTGTATCCCTAACAGTGATCACTCATGTTTACATCTTTTGCACACCTGAAGTAAATCTGAAGTAAGTTCATAAGCACAAATGCAGTTTCACTTAGCTCCCACTTCATTGAACAACTAAGGTTCTTAACCCAATTGTGATTCACTAAATGAGGACTACCTTGTCCTCCTAACTTAACTCAGAATCCATGAATATAAGGGAGGAGTTCTTAGAATAGGAACGATTTTGAACATCTGCCTTCCAGCTACATAGAGAAATCAATGCCTTTTTGTCCATCTTTTAATGATTCCAATGGTACTTCCTGTAAGTGTAACAATGGCTTTTGCTGTTTCTTAATTTGATTTAAATTAGTTGCGTGGAGTAAATTACTTCCATATGCAAATTAAAGGATTTTTTTGATGAAACAGTTCTTAATTCACAATACTCGATCGATTCAGTTATTTCTTTGGATATGGAGATGTTACAGAGAAATCATAATTAAGCCTGAATTCTAAATGAAACTTGCATAAAATTACATGTGACAGCAGCCTAGTATATTAAGATACAAAAATGTATTTAGGTAGGATATTTAAAAAGTTAAACTTAGGATTTTATATTATTAAATTATATGACTGGTCATTTTTTCATCACAGCAAAGGAAGTTCTGAAAAATATTACTATCCAGATCAAGACAACCAAATATAAAACATAAGATAAAAGAAGACTGGTGGACCTTTTATAACAGAAAATATGAGCAACTAGTGAAGATCGTCTCCCCGCTGCAGCCAAATTTCAATTCAAGTACACAAAGAAAAGGCTGGTGATGTACATAGAATGGTGAGTCTAGATTCAATTAATTCCACCTCTTAGACTCATAGGAAAGTACTGTATAACAAGTAGATGCATTGATCAACTCGGTTTGGCAAACCAAGTAGTGATCCTCTGTTACATCTAAAAAGGCATCTTCACATCATTAACACTAGACAATTTTAACTGGGAAAAGGTGGAATCTGGGCCCTTTCACTTTGTAAAGCTTATGTACGACGATCAGTCCTTCTCCAATAGGAAGCCTGGTTCTTGTAGAGAAGTTCTGCTTCTCCGACAACAATAAAGCAGATGTGAAAGACTTCTGGAGGGGAGAATGTAATTCAGCACAATGCAACATAAAAAGCCCTTTGTTCTAAGGACAGAAGACCGTGAAATAGCATTCAGACATTTATTTCAGGTATGTAGTTTACACACTCCATTGAGCAAACAAAAAATAGCAAATATACAAATATGATAACAAGCATTACCAAGTAATGTATCTGACACTAGTGTTATAAGCTGATTAAAGAAAATAATCAAGGAGGCCAGAGAAGATGGCTGCAGCCCATAACAACCTTCTTCTCACGTTTTCAGTAGCACCATAATGGTAATACTTACAAAAAAAAAAATGCCTCATTCACACATACACACACAAAACCTAATTATTGAAGGCTTCTGTGCCAAAATCCAAAATCTTTTTTTTCCTCTCTCTCTCTCTTGAAGGGCGGAGAGCATACATCATTATGACTTGTGTGGCAAACATTTAACAGTGCAGGCGCTTAAGTGAGCTTCAACTCGTGTTCAGCTGAACCATAAGCAGGACATGTGGCACACCCCTCCCGGCAAGCCAGCCATTTTTAGAGCCCATTTTCAAAGATGTGCAAGCTCTGCACTGTGCTTTTTTTCTGTGCATGTGATTTGCTAAAGGATGTCAGAAAAGTTATCTGCTAAAAGCCTGAGTGAATCTTTGGTAGGCTAATACTTCAGTATTATGAATCCTATTAATCTACCACAGTTAGTTGATTCGCTGCAGTTTTCCTCTAGATTCCAAGAAGGTGGCAACTGACAACATTCTGGAAAACTTAACAGTGAAATCATCAGACCAGGCACTTATAAACCCAGTCTTTTCCAAAGGCACCAAGAATTAAACAGCATAACCGAAGTCCCCTGGTGAAGGTGACTGTATCAGGTTCTCTACAACGATAACAAATTAATTGCTCTTAACATTGTACAAAAACTTTATACACCTTACATTGTAAACCTTCTATTTTGCTGTCAATTGCAAATATAATTAAATTACCCCCACTTTCTGATAAGGAGACGTCACTTTGCTACCTATTGTATATCAAGTACCAATTTCTTTTTAATTTAAAGTTATGCTATATGTCATAACCTTGCTTAAAGAATGTGTTCCATCATCACTTAACATAATGATATTCTTCTCCACACAAAATTATCAAAACTGATTTTTTGGTATGGTTACAGCAACTCATTTTGAGCAGGGATTGGTTTTTTTGCTGTATACCTGAAATCCATACTGAGGTTTTATAAGAAGCCTACAAGTGGCTAATTTTCCCCATTCAAGTTCACCAAATACAGACTTTCAGCAAAGTTATGGCAAAAATACAAAACATCAATATAATGTTTTATTGTAATGCACTTGTTATAATCTTCATGTCACTTCACATAGTTCCACGCAAGCCTTAATAGAGACATATATCCAAACGTAAGTTGCATTGAAGCCTTGCTTCTTAAAGTGGCCTGGCAAGGCTCTTTAGTGGTAAATACATTTCTGCAGCACGTAAAAGGTTTAAATCTCCGTCTGAAGTGAAGTGCTTAATTTCGTAACCTGGGGTGAATGGTTGTTATTTCTTTCTTTCAGAGTTTCACCAGTATTCACACCTGCACTATTGGAAATCCCCTTGCAGATGCATTCTTCAGCAATGTAACTCAGCTGGGGAACCTCTGAGTTTGGAGCAACTGGCACAGACAGCAAACTGCCCCCCTGGTGAGGGGAGTTTTCTAAGTGGTCATTTTCGACCTCTGGCAGAATGCTCACAGTATTAAAGCGGGTGTGATAATCGCTGGAGCCGTGGCTGCACGAGGTTTTCATGCTCTCCAGGTCAGAACAACTAAACTCGGAAAAATGACTTGAGTGAGAGTCAGCTACAGATGGGACACTATCACTGAGGGAGGGAGAGTCAAATTCACTGGAGTTGGTGCTTTGCTGCTCCAACAACTGAGCATCCATGTCCTCTCGGGTTTCATTTATCTTCGTGCTATTCTTTTTTCTGAGTTTACCTTTGCACTTTTTCCCTGCTGATGCTTCTTTGGGCCACTTGGGGACACTTGATTTGTTATCAGACAAGCAGGCGGAAGAACCACCCGCATTACTGCGGCCTGCAGCACAACCATCATCCATGCTGCTGCTCCCACTGTTGTGTCTGAATTTTGCAGGCTTCGATTCAATGTCTACTTGTACCTCCATGCTGCTACCATCTCTAAGTAAGAAAAAAAGGATAACGGTTCTATTTTATGGTAGAACATCTGCAAACTTGTCCCGGTTAAATTCAGTTATATAAACAACATTTTAAAATGTGTATGCAACAAGTAATGCAAAGCTTGAAAAACGATGTCCTATCTTGCTAAGAGGATCAATATTATTTCAATATTATCAATATTATTTTTAAAAGTTTAAAAGTTATTTTACAGAAACTAATCTGAAATAATTGGTGGATTTTATATTATAGATCTGATCAGACCAAGACAAAGCTAGGAGAGGTTTTTGACTTTCAAACCATGCTTTGACTTCAGTAGTTGACACAGTTGAAATTTCCATACAATATGATCTGAGGATACCTAAACTTCTGCATGCTATTAGAGTAGACAAAATGCCTTCCTACATATATATACATGCGGAAGTTCATCAATTAAATTAAATTAAAAAACAAAATATATTCTGGACTTGACATAATTATTTAAGACTCTTACCATAACAATATATCTGTGGTCACTAAGAGTCAACATCTACTTGATAGTGCATAATCAATTAATAATCATACCAGAGATTTCTTGCACAGCATATAAATATTGATTTTATCAACATAGTTCAAACTTACCTGTCCAATGGGACATAGGAATTTATAATGGACCCAGCCATTGCTTTGGTGCTGGCATTGTCACTCACTGTTCCCAAGCTAACACTGCCAGATTCACCACTCAAACTGCATCTCTCCTTCTGCACATCTGCTTGGACTTCCAACCTGAGTGAAAATTCAGTATTAGCTCAATAAACTTGCATTTTTCAACGTTGATATATATTGAAATATTTTACATGTTTACCAGCACCTAGTGAAGAATTCTCACAGCAAATTAAGTAAAATATTCCTTAATATATTATAATGGTAAATCCTAAAAAAAAATTACATATGAGAAATAGCCAGAATTAAATTGTTTCCTTTCAAATAATACAAGCAGTTAATTTCTGGTGTGGTAACATATCACAAGTTTTTCCATTTACAACAATCTCGTTTTCATGCAAGAGTGTTTTTCTTAAATTGGGGATTCCCAACCCCCCAGGCTATGGCAAGGAACCAGGCCGCAGAAGTGGCGGGTGAGAGCATACGTGCAAGCAGCGAACAAGAATGTGCATGTGCGGTGGCGCGTGTGCCCACTGCACACATGGAACCATCCCCTCTATCCCCTCCACCAGTTCAGAAAGCTGAAAAGGTTGGGGAACTCTGCCCTAAACTATAATCCTAAAAATAAAAGCCATATCTGCTAGAATTCCTATCTCTCCATACATACCGCCATTATTGGAATTGGAATTCTTCTTTTATCCAACTAAAATTTAATCACTGTTTTCAGAGTGTGTCCACAAGTATTCAAAAGGTAGATATTATAATTTACAACAATCAGCTAAAACATATTATTCCACTGTTAATTACAGTTTATGTAACAAATAGTCAATTAGAGTTGAACACTTGGAATGCATTATCTTACCGGTTGAAGCAGTTGACCATTGCACTTCCTGACAGACTTCCTGTGATGCTAGCTCCAGCCAAGGCCATAGTGCTGGCTGTCTCACTCAGATTGTCTCGAATGACTCCTATTCTGTCCATATGGCTGCCACTTGCACTTAGGCTTCCAGTCAGTCCAACACTTTCTTCCCCTATGCTAGGATTGTGACGTGCCTCTGCTACTGATGTAGTGTCTAAAACAGAAGAGGGAATATATCTTTTATTAAAGTTTCATATTATAGAAGGCTTTGCTTTTATGGAAGCTCCAGTAATAAAAACTGTAGAGTTTTTCCAATTCTTCAAGAACTGATATGGAGATGTTGGTCTTAGATTGATACAATTATGCCAGTAAAAGAAAACGCTGTCATCTTTTGATTGTAGGCCTAGGCTAATATGATGAGGAAATTGTATAAAATAATTTCCTAAAAAGAATCAAATTTTCTCTTGAAAAAGAATACCAACTACAACATAATGACCCTTAATAGTTTTTAATTCTATTGTTATTCCAGAATTAGTATTGGGAAATAATAAAGTTGTTCTCAAACTAGATTACAGTTTGGACCAGTTTTATTTTGTCAGGAAAGTAACATTTCACTAGTGAATGTCATTTTATCTCCCATTTTCAATCAAAAGTTACCAATTCAAAATCCCAAGCAGGGCAAGTGACACTAACATTGAATCAATGGCATTAGAGCGTTAAGAGAAGAAACAGAATCTAGAAAATGATTTTATCTATTAATTTCCCTGATAAGTTAATACAGAGAAAGATTAAGATATCCTCAATAAAGGAAGGCATCCTTTAAGGCTGCTACGAATTGATTTTTTCTGAGAAGTGTAGGATTATACAAATCACTACAGAACATAGCACACACTGCAAATAAAAAACATATCTGGATATTGACTATATTTGTTTTCTACACCTGTCCAAAAAGGCCTCTATAACACTTCTCCAAAATGCTTTCGTGGACAGGCAGCCAGACAAATATGATAAATAAAGATCTTCTTTTTTACCTGCTGCTGCATTTGCTCCACTCACAGTTATATCATTTTCATCATCAAATTCTATTCTGACACCCTTCCCATTGCCAGCTGATACTCCACAACCTCCACTTCGACAGAGAGAAATGGGAACTACTCCATACACGTAGGCCAGCATAATAGGGACTCCAATACCTATAGGAAAACAAAATATAATACTGTGATTAGCACACCTGTCCTTTTTTTTTTTTAGTGATCACTGTGTATTTCTTAACTTCACCATTTAGCAAACTTTCGGGATCCAGAAAGTTTCCAAAGGGGACATTATCTCCCTGACAATTTAGTGGGCAGTTCTACCTCACGCCTCATAATTTCTGAAATATAGAGACACCCACATTGCTAGATAACATTGAACTTATATCTTCATTTTTCCATCTCAAGCACTTCCTTGCTTTAATGATTTCCTGAGGGAAAATAAAGTGATTGAAAAGGCACCTAGTATGACTGAACACAATCCAAAGTGGAAGCAGTTAAGCGGTAAGAACTCACGTCCAAACCTAGAGAGGGATGACAGAGATTCTTTTCTATATTTATTATGGCCATAAATTCTTGCTTAGAGATTTTATTCATAATTACCCAGATCCTTCTTGGGAAGGATGGGTGGAGCAAAATGCCTGAAGACTCCTGGGATTAATTTACAGGTTTCATTGCAGATGAAGTAGCTTATGCCCTCGCTGGTTTTGATCCCACTGGGCAGAGTCTTCTAAGATGAGCAAAGTAATTCCTTAGGATTTGATCTTGTGGAACATGATTAAGTGGAAAAGTTTCCTGTAGAGTGGGTTCTGAAATAACCATGGTCCTCCTGGCTTCTTCAAGCTGCCATGCAGGGTGTCTTAAAGGTTTGTTTGTTAAAGCTTTCGTGACTGGCCGTCTCCCTCAAGAAGATTCTGGATTTGCTGGATTCAAGAGATAGTTAATGCTACTTAGATATTATACTGCCTGGTACCACTGTCTCTTGGAGAAGACTTTGCATTGTCTCCAGACTTCCCTTTTGAGGTAAGTTTTTGACAAGCTGGTGGGGAATCAATTACAAAAGATTCTCGGGGAAACAGTTTTATTCCAGGCAGATTCAGGCACGAGACAAAAATGGTATCAGTCACACTAGGAGAATATCTCTGTTAGGACCTTAATTAGGGTTGCTCCCTTCCTCCATGTTACTAATAGATTCTTCAGAAGCATTTAACACTATTTAGTTTCCTTCTAGATCACCTATAAGAGTTGAGTACTATTTTTAGTGGTTCCACTCCTATCAACGTGGACAGTTTCAGTGGTGGGATTCAAATTTTTTTACTACCGGTTCTGTGGGTGTGGCTTGGTAGGCGTGGTGTGCTGGGTGGGCATGGCAGGGGAAGGTTACTGCAAAATCCCATTTCCTTCCCCCCAGCCCACTAACTTGCTTTCCAGCCCTCTTCTCCTGTGTAGGGCAACAAAAGAAGACTCAGCCAATCAGCTGGGAATCGCGAGGCAGAGAATGGGGAGGGGGGGCAGTCAGAGGTGGTATATGCCGGTTCTCCCAATTACTCAAATTTTTCGCTACTGGTTCTCCAGAACCTGTCAGAACCTGCTGAATATCACGACTTAGGTGAGGGAATAGAAGGGGAACTTACCAAATGTGCAGATGATACTAAGATGGCAGGAATAGCTAACACCCAAGAAGATAGGCTCAAGATCCAGATGGATCTTGACAGACTAGAACACTGGGCCGTATCTAACAAAATGAAATTCAATGTAGAGAAAAGTAAAGTTCTACACTTAGGCAAGAAAAACCAAAAGTACACATATAGACTGGGTGAAACCAGGCTCAACAGCAGTATGTGTGAGAGGGATCTTAGTGGACAACCAGCTAAATGTGAGCCAGCAGTGTGCAGCAGCAGCCAAAAAAGCTAATGCAATCCTAAATTGCATTAACAGAGGGATACGATCAAGACCAAAGGAAGTACTAATACCACTCTATAAAGCCTTAGTAAGACCACACCTAGTGTACTGCATCCAGTTTTGGTCACCACACTATAAAAAGATGTTGAGACTCTATAAAAAGTACAGAGAACAGGATGGTTAGGGGACTGGAGGCTAAAACTTACAATGAAATGTTGCAGGAGCTGGGCATGGCTAGTCTAGTAAAGAGAAGGACCAGGGGAGATATTATAGCGGTCTTGCAGTATTTGAGGGGCTGCCACAGGAAGGGGTCAAGCTATTTTCTAAAGCGCCTGTAGGCCAGACAAGGAATAATGGATGGAAACTGAACAAGGAGAGATTCAACCTGGAAATAAGGAGAAACTTTCTGACAGTGAGAACAATCAACCAATGGAACAGCTTGCTCTCGGAAGTTGTGGGAGCGCCATCACTTGAGACTTTCAAGAAGAGATTGGACTGTCATTTGTCAGAAATGGTGTAGGGTCTCCCGCTTGGGCAGGGGGTTGGACTAGATGACCTACAAGGTCCCTTCCAACTCTGATTATTTGTTATCTGTTATTATCTGTTACCTCTGGACAGTTTCAAATGGCAGTCATGAGGGAGAATGTTCTTGATCAGTAGTGCGAGGTACTATGTGCTCTACCCCCAAATTATTTAATATCTATATGAAACTACTAAAATTCATCAATTTTGGATGTGGCATAGTCAGTATGCAGATGGAGATGCCACAGAAATCCTAAATCAATAATTAGAGGCTGTTAGGATGAATTGAAGTTCCTGCAAGTAGACTTGGCGATGGTAATTAATACCCCAATCACCATTCAAGTGGAAAGCTACCTTTAGAAGTGCATATAATACAGAAGCCAGAATGCTAGTAAAACAACCCTGCTATTATGGGGTAACTTTTAGCCCTACAGAACAGAGCACTGGGATGCTAGCCATTATCTTGCTAAAATGAATTCTGCTTGTCTGGTCTGAACTTCTGGGGAGATCCAGTTAAGTGTCCACCACCCATGTGGACCCTTTCTGGAATTCTCCACAATTTTGGAACATCTTCCCCCTGCACAGTCATAATTGGGTTTTTCACCCCTTGCATTCTACAAGGAGCCATTTTATTCTGCTGTGGTTTTTGTTCTTATTAATGGTGAGTGACCATAGGATTTTGCTTTTGCTCTGGTATTTATTGCTGGTTGCTTATCCAGCCAAAGTGTCAGCTGATAGTGGGGACTGGCAAATATCATTCAATAAACAAGCAAACTTTGGAGGAAGAATTCCATTTTTCAAACTATTCAAACACAAACTTTAAAACATAGTCTCACTGCTAGTCCTGGGTTACTTGTCAATAATATTGTTTTAGTAATTTTTTAGTAAAATATAATGGTCTTAATGTAAATGTAGTGTACTCAAGAAAAAACAGATATTCTTAGACTTCATCAGAAACTCTATACTTACCCACAGTGACTGCAGCTACAACTGGTGAAACAATTACAGATAAGGTTACACCACCTGCAATGGCTAAGTTCCTCTTATGCTTTGACATGTCTTTGCCTTCATAGCGATTATGAATCTTTATAAGAAAGAGGAAAAAGGAAGATATTTTAGAGCAAATTCCATTTAATAACTGGTAGAAGAAATGATATACAGGAGTGATCAATATTATCTTTATCTGTTTACCTGCCATTTTAAATTAATGCATTTAAAGATTCCATTGATATAATCAAACAAGATGAGTAAACAAAGCAATGAAAAAAAAATCTGTTTTGAATTTCTTTTCCTTTGCTGTTTTAAACCTTTCCTCTGCTAGCTTGGTTTTCAGTCTTTGGTTAGGCTCTTCTCTCTAGGTCTCTTGACTCAAGGCTAATTCCCTGCTTGGTCTCTCCTCGTTGCCTGCTGGCAGTTTCCCAACAATACTAGAATCACTGGTCAGAAATGGATGGTAAATTCCTTTAATTTGGATTTCTGTCCCAAGCTAGAAATTTGAATCCATAGATGTAAATTGTCTTCTTTGATTATAGTTATGAAACACTATGCCATGCATGTTATTTGTGTTCAAATCCCATCTTTATCACTAATTACTTGGGAAATCACTTTTCTTTGTGGGAAAAGAAAGAGGACTAAGAAGACCCTGATTGAAAACATTTTGTGACCAGAGAGAACTTTATGGGAATCATTTTGTATTGGTAGATAAGGAAGTCACTTGGTCTTTCATGAAAATTGACAAATTAAGATTTCTACAGTTTTTACTGCAAGAAATTCTTTTTTTTAATGCTAAGCTATGAAGTTATGTCACAGCATAGTCATAAAGTGAATCTCATTAAAATTTTAAAAACGCATGTTATCAGAAGGGCAATGAGATGGTATGATAAGCCTCCCTAGATAAGAAACAGCAACTTTTGGAACTATCACTGGAAAAGAATTCATCCATGATAAATACCTTTCATATTTCATAATGTTGGGGGCCTCAATAAAATTTCATCTGGATATGATAGACCAGGGGGTGTCAAACTCAATTTCATTGAGGGACGCATCAGGGCTGCAGTTGATCTTGGGGGATGGGGAAGACTGGGTGGGTGTGGTCAATTGGGTGGGCGTGGCTAGTTTGACACCACTCCCCAAACTGCTGGCATGTTTCCTCTTGGCATTGGGTAGACCAGGCCAAAGCCAGGCAGGCCCTATCTTTCCTCTTGGCATTGGGTAGACCAGGACAGTCAGATCTGACCACATCGTGGGCCACATCTGGGCTGCAGACCTTGAGTTTGACACCCCTGCTATAACAGAATAACGAGCAAGTTTGACAAATGGAAAAACATGTAAATTTCAAAAGCAATTCAGTTATCTTACCTTACGTCCCACATATACAGGAATTCCAATAATCATTGCTGGAATAGCAATGCCTGCTATTAAGGCAATTCCTACTGGTGCACCTACAAGTGTCCCAAGTTGCCAAAGAATTTTCTTCTTCCGACTCCATGGTTTTTTTCCCCAGAATGTACAACCTGATGGACTGAGAATTTTCCATATATAAGATTAACCATCTTCAGTCATCAATCCTTTAACTTAGACTATTACTAACCCACATGCTAATATGTGAATATCCAATATCATCTTGATATATACATTCTCAGCAAATAGCATTTTAAATAGGTACACCAGTTCCAAAATTCAGCCCAACGGTACATTTCTTAGTCTCACCAGCCTTCCTCTATCTGGTGCCCAAATACACAGGGATTATAATTTACAACACTCTTGCCCAATATTAGGCAGGCTGGTTTGCAACCTAACTAAATAAAAATCTCTTTAAACCTGGATAGTTAGTTGAGATTTGATTCTTCTGAAATTTAACCAACAAACAAGTAGCATGTTCTCAACTAATCCTCAAGATTTCTAACACTGCTTGCTGGGGGAGGAGGTAGGTAGGGTGAGGAGAAAGGTCCTGGGTCAGTGTTTACTTCTGGCAATCGCCTGGACAAGTTCTTGCAGTTTTTCAGGTACAATTTCTGGAAGTGGTTTGCCATTGCCTTCTTCTTAAGGCTGAGAATGAATGACTGGCTCAAGGTCATCCAGCTAGCTTTGAGCCTAAGACAGAAACATAGGTCATTTCCTCAGTTTCTATTCCTCTGGCTCAGCCACTAGACCAAACTGGCTCTACTCCACAATCTCAACATTGCCGTAGTCTGTTAACAAGAACTAATTTTCAAAAGATTTCTCTGAAAATGCGGAACAGGAATTCAAAAGAAAGTATTGTGACATACAGTATTCCCCTGCAGGAAGTGATTTGTGTAGTTTTGCTATAAATAGATGGGTCTTTCTGCATTTGCTCATCATACTACACAGCACTTTAATACAGTGGTCACCAACCGGTTGGCCGCAGCCCACTGATAGGCCGTGAGAAAATTTTGGTGGGCCGCAGAGAAATCTCACCCCCAGAGCATCCCCACAAAGCAATTAATCCAGGCTGTGCAGAAACACAAGGCTACACCGCCCACACGGCCCACGGGAACCCTCCCTGCCCACTCACTCCTTACCCAGTAAACTTGCCTGCTAAATTGCTATTTTTCCTTTTTCCGACCATCATCTGTTCTGCTATGCCGGGAGATTTAGATTAGCTTGGAATCAGGAAATGGTTGGATTTCTTGCATTCTAGCTAGTCTTTAGATCTTCGGCTCAGCACAGCTGACCTCCCTTAGGACTGAAGGTTTGCTTGCAAGAAAATTCAGTGAAGACTCATGGCAAGCAAATTTGAGAGACTGAACTATCCGATGGCAGATAGATCTCTGAATGAATCTGTGATTCTGTGAGCAACTCAATCTGCCTGCCTGCTTTGCCTGATTTTGGGTAAAAGTTGCTCTTTTTTTAAATAAAAAATTCAATATTTACATTCATGGTGTGTTGTGAGTTAATTTTGTGAGTTTGCTTGCTAGCAAATTTTATGAGTTTGCTTGCAAGCAAATTTTATGTGACAGACTGAGCTAGCCAATGGCAGATAGATAGATTTCTGAATGAATCTGTGATTCTGTGAGCAACTCAATCTGTCTGCCTGCTTGGCCTGATTTTGGGTAAAAGTTTCTCTTTTTTTAATAAAAAAAATCAATAGTTATATAAATATTTATAATATTTACATACAAGCCATGCCCAGCCAGTCACATGACCACCAAGCCACACCCACAAATTAGGCCATGCCCACAGAACTGGTTAGTAGTCCCTGGGATCTAAAATTATGAGTTTGATGGTCCCTGAGGTCCAAAAGATTGGCAAACCCTGCTTTAATACACACAAAATCCTCAAAACCACCATACTTCATTTTACTAAATGCCCATGCAAAACAGATTAAGCGATTCAGAGGGCCCTGCCCTTTTGCACCTTCCTGCAAGCTGTTAAAACTTGGCTTTTCTCCCGTCCAGGGAGAGGATATTAGAAGAACCCAATATACATGTATCTTTCTGTCAGTCTGATATAAGATGGACAACTATATAAATGTTTTAAATAAATGTGCTGCCTCTGTTTTTCTTTTTCTTGGCACTGAATTGTTTTAACCTTAGTAATAGGGTTGCTATGGGAAGAAAGCTGTAAATTGATTGTTAGCTGTGTGGAGTTATGTGTTAAAATGGACAGCCATGAAAGTTTTCTAAATAAATGCTTTACCTAACTTCAGAAAAATAGCAGTTTGAAATAGCCTAGCATAGCTTCTATTACAAATTGGGATAAAAAGCATATTAAAGCTTCTGTTACCAGAAAAAAAAAACATTTTTATTTCCTACTATTTCCCATACATACCTTAAGTAATGCAAGTCTGAGATCTCCTTCATACACAACCAACAGAATTCACAACCACAGACAGCACATGTCATGTGATTGCAACTTCCATCGTTCATCTTTATGATATAAGCAGCACAGCGGGGGCATGGCTTTATGTCATCAGCTGTTTAAAATAAAGAAGTACAATAGCAATATTGCTCCCAAGAAAAATAAAAATTAAGAAGTATATTACATCTGAGATCCAACAAACCCAGTACAGAAAGATAATTAAGTATACCTAAGTAAAACTCTAACATAAACATTAAATAGAACTTTACAAATTATCCTGCTTTAAAATAATAATCATTTAATCCAAAACTATTCTGACGAGATTTTTTTCAATATACAATTTAAAAGCATCAAATGCATACTATCATAGATAATATAGCTCAAGTTGCAAAATGAGAGTGCAAGCATAAAAAACCCTTTTTAAAAACAATAAAAAATGCTTCCCATTCTATATTTAATCAAGCCATATGATATCAACTAATAGCGATTTTAGAAGGAAAAGAATTCTTTTCTGTTCAGATTATTTCCCATCTTTCAGAGTACTTATTTTCTTCATAGGCAAAAGATACCCTCAGCGGCTTATTTCCTTTTTCTTCATAAGGAACATTTGCTGAGTTATATACAAAGTAGCTACTCCCTCTTTTCATGTTAGAAGAGGCGGGAGTATAAACAGATCAAGGGCCTAGATTAGAAGCCTGCATGGCAGTGGTTCCCTATCTCAGATATGAGAGACTCTATCTCTTCAAATTCCAGTTAAATCAATATTCTTATAGTTTATACTACTCTTTCCCGGAACAAAAAAATTAAGTTTGGACATTAAGAAACCATAATTTTCTAGGTTCACATGACATAATAAATGGAAGAGTGAAAAAAGAATGGCCTGATGTCCATATTCCTCCACTATAAAGTGGTTTTCTTTTCAGCTTCTGGCATTTGAAGGACCAAGCTAATGCCTTAAGCCTTCCAGATATTTAAGGCACGCATTTTAAGGCTCAAAACCTTCTCTCAAGTAGAATCTTTGTCTTGCTCCACCTTCTGAATATGATTACTAATATGCTATGCAAAATTTAGAGGTGCAATCTTGTTTTGAATCAGAAAGGATGTATTATAAACCTTCATGCTGTATCTGAGCAACATGATAAGTCAAAAACTAAGCAAACACAGTTTTTTCCCTAACATCTGAACTCAGCCAGTGTGTGGTCTGTTACTAGACATTTCAAACCAAAAGTTCTATCAGTAGTCAGATCTTCTTTTCACTGATTGCATAAGCTAATTATATCCACCATGCCAAATACTAGCAGCACATTGTTTCAGTATGTTCTGCACAACTGTACAATTTTGCCTTAATATCAACGTACTGAAGAAAAGATTCATATCTTCCTTTTTTCAGGATCACTAACTGATGGGTAAACTAGCAAGTCAAGATATAATGTAAAAATATATTTCTAACATTTAGATTAAAATAATAAATACCTGCAGCTCCAGACTCCTGACTATAGCTAATGGATGAAGAACGAATTGTTCGTAAACGTAGACTTTGTGCTCTTTCGTGACGAGCAGCATCACAAGTCTGGTTAGGATGCCAAATCTGCTTACAGTGGTAGCAAAATTCAGTTCCACAGCCTTCACGCCCACACATAAGTTTTGGACAGCTTGCACATCCAAAAGCAATGACTGCATACCTTAAATATTCAAAAATAGATGGAAGAGTATTTATTCACTGTACTAAGATAAAGCCTCCCTCAAGTTATTCTAAATGTCTGCCAAATATGTGGATAGATCCATGTTTTCTTGGCAAAAATGTAGAAATAGTCAGGAACTGCCTTCTTCTAAGATTCCCACCCTCCCACCCCCCAATTCCTAGTTTTCTCTAAGCCTGGATTTATTTATTTATTTTGTAGTCTCTTATCAAAGTATTAGCTTTACTGAAAGTATTAACTTTTCTTTTTAACTTTACTGAAAACAGCCTGAGTCGACCAGGTATTGTCATATGCTGAGACTTTTTCAGTTTTATATAGTGCCAATTTAAATACCTGAGTTGCTATTATGAAACATCATCCATTATAAAAATAGAAACATAATTAACATTTATAGAACTCTAGTTAATCTCATAGGATGTATTTTGGGAACCCAGATTGTAATATGATGACACTATAAACTGCTTAGAGAGGGCTGTAAAACACTGTGAAGCGGTATACAAGTTTAAGTGCTATTGCTATTTTAGGTATGAACCCCTACAGTAGAATTCAGCAAACTTTGAGTAATAGACATCATTGTGCTATTCTGCAAGATTGAAACTATTGTTTCAAATAAAATAAATTGAAATATAAGAGAATCCTCCTCGCTTAACGACTGAAGTTATGATGGGCTCAGAAAAAACCTTACAACCTGTTCTTGAAGTTACATACCATGCACATCCAAGATACAAGTACTGAATGAATGGTGGCTACAATCAGTCCTTGGAATTTCAACCCCCAGACCCCCCTCCCAGTAGTCACAAGATTGCAATCTGGATGCTTGGGAACTTGTTTGCACTTGTGACCAGTTGACAAGGGCCTTATAGTCCTATGATCACAACCTGCAACTTACCCTACTAGTTTCCCCAGAAAATCACCGGGATAATCTTCCCTTCCACATGCCCTCCCATAGCCTTCCTGTTTGTCCCAGCCAAGCACTCCTTCACACACCCTTTCTGACTCTCACTGCACCTCCCTTGCACCCACTCTGGCCTATACAGCACCTCCTGCATTCTCCTCACACCTTCATCAACTCATGTAGCACTTCTCATGCGCTCTCAACCAAAGCATGTCTCTTGCATACCATACCCTCTCACACAAGCATTCACCTTCTCCAACTTACATGGTGCCTCTCATTCATCCACTTATATCCTCTTTGTCTCACGTCTCTAGTACACCTCACATCTTACTAACTCAAGCCATGCCTCTTGTGCAGCCCATCACATCCACCCTGACCCTTCCTCTCACCTTGCATCCTCTCCCTGATTGCAGTGCATCACTTGTGCATCTCCTTGCACCCCTATGCTCCTTCTCCCAGTCAGCAGCAGCTATTTATCTACTTGCGGGCCTGGGACTTGCTGTCAGCTTCCTCATTGTTTTTGTGGGAAGCTGGCTGGAAGTTGCCTCACCTAATAACCAGGGGATTCAATGAAAAACTGCAACCAGGACTTCAGGAACGTGCTTATCACTAAGCAATGTGGTCGTGCTTTATGGATTGCTAAGCAACAGATTTCAGCTGCAGTTATAAATCCAGTTATAAATCAAGGACTGTCTGCAATCAACTTCAGCCTTGTCATTGACAATCCAGTATATTTGTATATTAGTGATTGCACGACCTCTGTAGATGCCATATGCTAAATAAAATAAAAAACTGAGAATTCAGAAAGAAATTTGCTGTCTCTCTCCTATAGGCATAATTGGTATTATTATTGACTGAACTTTAATCAAAAGTTCTATGAAAATATTATATTGTACAACATACTAACAAGTCAACATTATTATGTGATTTATAAATGTCTTTATCTGAAATGTGTTAGCAATTATATTTTATATGCAGTAGCAGGATTTTGCGTTAAATGTTATATCAAAATAAAGTATTAAGGAACCACAATACTTTAGAACAGATTAACAAGTTCTCTTATAGTTGTGTGCATGTGAATAACATTCTATGAATTAATAAATTCACATGTGGCACTGGAACCAAACTTAAATCATTGAAACACATAATTGCGGTTATCTGCAATATTTTGAAACAAGTATGATTATCTGAAGAGAAACGTGTTATACAAAATGTAGGTAGCAGGTATATGAATGTAAGCTATAAAGGCTTCCAAATTGCCCTATTCAGTCTCAAAATGTACAGTTTATTATTTTCTTTACTATTTAGTATTTAAAGGAGTAGCAACAAGAGTAGCAACCCTGTTTAATATTTAAATACATTTTTCTGACATTAAGCAAAAAGTGGATTATGCTCTCTTAAATTTTACTCAAAATTAACAGTTGGTTCTTGTAATATGAAAGTTTTTGTTGCCAATTATATCAACTTCCACAATTTATATTCACAAAACTCTCCCCCGGATATGAAATACAGGAGAGGGAAACCACTTTCTATGTGCTGAACGTAGAAATACCTTCTTCCAGAACGCAGCAAGTTAATAATAATGCATGGAGAGCTACCTACTTTGGAGGCTGCATTAAAACTTGTCAACCTCCTTTAATATTCTGCAGCGTGAAGTGATAACATTTGAGAAGATAGGAGATGTAGAATCTGTTTCTCAATTCTCTACTCTTTCTGCTATTAAATTCACAGAAAATTATTTTTGACTTGTAAAAAGAAACAAAAACCTGAAATACAGTACCAAATAAAAACATTCTGGTAAACAAGACATTATACCCAAGCAATGTAATAATCAAGAAGGGATAAAGTAGAGCTCTGGGTACAAAAATGAATCACTTACCCACAGTCTGGAGCAGGGCACCACCTACAATCGGGGTCCGCGACAAGCCACCGTCTAAGCATAAACTCTTCATATTTTTCCATCAAGATGTCATCATTTAAAATTAATCGAATGTCATGGGGATTAAATCGCTCAGAGCATTCTGGACAGCAGATATTAACTCTGCTCTCTGAGATTTCTATCCGGAGATACTGACGCAAGCAATCCACACAAGATCTATGGTGACAAGTCATTATTTCCGGAAACCTCTCCTTAGAGTGCCGCAAAAGGCACAAGGGACATTCTATGAAGTCTCCCGTCTGCTTACTACAGATGGCTGTTCCACTGTCTGATGACATATAGGCAGATAAAATAGAGTTCTTGTCTGGACATATTTCTGAGTGTATAGTTTCAATACTTGCAATCCCATCGACACCACCATTTACATCCTTGGCTTTATGTTTCATATCCCTTTTCTTTCGAAAAAAAGATCCCAGTGAAATTCTTCTCTTCTTTGGTGCCTTTTTAATTGAAGGCAAGCTTACAGAGGAAGCAGTAGATTGCAAGTCCCTATCAGATCCCATTTGCCGATGTAAACTCATGGTTGTAACATTCATCAGAAATGGATCAAAGAATACATGCAGCTATGACCATTTTAAAGACTAAAGCACTACTGAAAAGCAGCATATCTAAGTCACAAAAGGAAAGGCTGCTTAAGTCTTGTTATGCATGGTTATATCTTGGTTCATTCAGCAAATTCTTCACAATATGTAATCCACCCCAAAATGCTCCTCAGCAATTCTGAAAAAGATGGAAGAAAGACATAAAAATGATTCCCCATTTATTCAGGTCCATTGTTATTTGCAAAGGACTGATATTAATCTGCTTATTCATTTTACAATTACCTAATCCTCCACCCCACCTTGTTTGCTTCATCCATCTATTGCATTTCTGTCAATTAGCAAGAGAGCAAGTAAAGGAAATTTCCAGATTCCCAGTTGTCATTTTAAAAGAGAAAATCAATAGTCATGGAGCAACATATGTACGTACTATTCTGTTTTGCAAGAAAGGGTTGTCCTCACTTTTCAGGATTTTTAACCAGTGAATTGCCAATCCTAAAATTGATTCTATCAGAAGAAGAAAAAAATCCAGACAGATTTTTCTTCAACTTTATAAATGGGAAATATTTGCAGCACCAATTAAAATAAAAAAAATCTCTAGTGTTCTTGTGATATGTCTAAAGGTAAAAACATCTTCAAGATTTCAGTTCTGAGTAACTGCACCAATGCAGTATTATTGGTAACAGTATGAAAGTGAGCTTCATACTCTCAGTCTCTCCAAAATTGAACACGATGGGACTAAGCTTGGTGCAAGCCAGAAAATGAAGATTTGAAAAAACAAACAAATTCACTCCTACTGTGTTATTGTGTGACAGGCAGTGGCCCAGAAGACCAGTAGATATTTCAATCTAACCCCCCTACAACCTTCCTAATCCATCACTTGGGCAAAAGCAGAGCACATGTAGCCTATTTTTCATTTACCGGTACCCACATATAAACTAACACTTAGATGCAATGCAAAAGGAAGCCAGCAACAAAGATGGAGACACAAACACAGAAAGAGAATAAAATACAGGTGTATTTGATACAGAGTATGGAAAGAATTCCAGAAATTGTGCCCTGCACTGAGTAGAGTTTTTGACAGTATAAGAATGTTAGGTGCTGCTTTCTTGAAAGATTTCCCACAAACTTATACACAGTAATATTTACATTTTTAGTTTCTGCTTGTGGCTTTTCAGGTCAAAGCTATCATTATAAGGGAAAAGAAATGAACAGGAAATCAACTTAACAGTGACATCTAAAATGTCTATGATATAAAGAAAAAAATTAAACTACTGATTTCTTCAATTATTCTTTTCCAACCAAAACTGAAACCAAAATGTACAGCTATGAATTTGTGAGGAATAAACATTTTGTTTAATTTTCTACATATGGAGGAAGGAAAGTAATTTAAAAATGCTGAGAAAGACACAATATGCTTCTAATCTAAAACAGTAATTAACCTTTATTTCTTACAACTAAAAATGAGAGAAAAATTTCCCCATGCTAATAAATTCCTTAAAGAAGTCAAATTTCCAAATAGTTCATTTGTTACAGTAGTAGTAATTGGAGTTTAGAAACAAAGGGAGGAGATTGTCATAATACATCCTTCCTAAGTTATACTATAGCCAAGAAGTTAAAAAGACTATTAAATTAAATTTTAAAAAATTAAATAGATCAATCATCTTGTGCAGCAACAAGCTAATTAAGGAACCAGATTCAACAGGCGACACATCCATTACAGACAAGTTATTGGTCACTTATTTTAAGCCTGTAAGCCATGAGGCTTATTATACACATAATCCTTGACTTACAACAGTTCATTTAGTGACCATCCAAAGTTACGTTACTGAAAAAGTGACTTATGACCATTTTTCACACTTGTGACCATTGTAGATCCCCATAGCCACGTGATCAAAATTCAGACAGTTGGCAACTGACTCATATTAATGACAGTTGTAGTGTCCCGGGATCATGTGATCCCCTTTTGTGACCATCTGACAAGCAAAGTCAATGGGGAAACCGGTTTCACTTAACAACCATGTTACTAATTCAAAAATGCAGTGATTCACTTAATTGTGGCAAAAAGGTCACAAAATGGGCAAAACTCACTTAACAAACATCTCATTTAGCAACATAACTCTTGGGCTAAATTGTGGTCGCAAATCAAGGACTACCTGTATTTTCAGGAATAAATTCCACTTCCCCTCCCTCCCATTTAAAGTTGCATTTAAAAATACCTTCATACAGAATACATTTAATACTGACATTTAATTACTAATATCTTAACATGCAGCATTTTGGAATCCTTGAAACAAAATAAGGCTACCATAGAAATGGGATGATTATTCTGATTAACAGGCAGAGAGTAATTTTAAAAAGAATCTGCATTTAAATGTTCCTGTTCACATTCAATGCAGCATTCTACTGCTAATTATAATGTTATAGTCTTAAAGAACTTCACAATAACTAGAATTAAACTGGGATATGAAACTACCGTTGTGAAAAAAGAATAATTTTATTGAAAGTGGAAGAAGAGGTATAGCAGAATCATGTGGAACTCCTAAACTATAGTTAAGATATTTAGCATCTGTACTAAGCCAAAAGGATAAACATTAATCAGGTCTATTTGCTTAAAGAACTTTATTCTTCTCTTTTGGCAGAAAAAACTTCTAAAACAATTTAGGGGCTAAAATAGTTAAGACGGGTTAATAAATCTGCTGCAGGTTTATTATTGCTGTTTTATACATTGATTAAAGATGAATAATTTTACTTTATGAATACAAACAAGTATGAATCAGATCAATACCTTAGGACAGATAAAAAGAAAGAACAGATACAATTTTAAGGTATTTATTTTTAAATGATATGATAAAATATGAATCGTCAATATAAGTGAGTCCCTATTTCAGTTAGGAAACTGTAAATTCAAAGCAATGTAAATTATTCAACTCAGTTTAAAAATCAAAAGGTCAACAATCAAAAAAAGGAACATGAAAGGTAGACACCTAGACCAAATAACTAAACAGTGGGATACTAAAATAACATACATGCGTGCACATTAATTGAAACTGTTCCATAAGAATTATGATTGTAGCTTATAAAATACAATATCCCTGTGATGTCATATACTATTTTTAGGAAAACAACACATTGGATATTATGCTTCTATTTGTTGAGTTCAAACAGATAATACAATGCTTTTCTCAAACTAAAAGTTTATCTTTCAAAATGGTGGACAAATGAAATGTCACACAAAATACAACAGAATTTCCTCCTCTCCTGCCAAATCATCCAAATTTGTTCCATGAGGATATGTTTTGAATTGCAGCCAGGGGTGAGATCTACAGAATGCAATTAACCTATCATTCTTTTTTATAGAATTCTACTTCAGTATATTTGCTGAAGTGATTTTTAAGACAAGGGATATCACCATTTTAAGTTTTAAACTTAAAATGGTTTTAAGTTTTAAACTTAAAATGGTGATATCCCTTGTCTTAAAAATTTAAGACAATTATACTATGTGCAATTCTTTGAATATTTTTTTTTTTTACATACTCCAGGTTGTTAAATGATTGGAAAATCATTTGAGCAATTCAACTGAAGAGTTTATATATCCACTCATAAAAGAGTACCTAGATAAACAGCCTGAAAGCATCATACGCAATAGAATTCTATGACTAGCTAAATCTCTACTTGTGCAGCAGTGTAGGCTAAAGAAACACGGTTCTCAGGCGAGGCATATTTCAGTAATATGTGATCATCCTTTGGCTAATATGAACTCAGGTTATTTGATATGAGAATATCCTTGAATACATACAAACACAAAGTTTAGAAAGCTTTTGCAAGCTCTTCTGCTGGATATTAATTTTTTTTTTTAAAGCTTGGATTATTAAAGTGCAGTTTAAGAAACCCTCAACATCCATCTACTGTAAAGCAAGTTTTTTTTTTTTAAAAAAAAGAATGAAGCAAGTCTTTCATTTATGACATTTCTTGTGAGGGAAGTCAGGGTTGTTCTATTCCTACTAAATTGATTCGGTCTTTATTTTGATATTAGTCTTACAGAATTATAGAATTAGAATGTTCCTTAGAAGCTATCTAATCTAACCCCATGGTTGGAGAATAAGACAGTAAACATCTCTGAGAGATGATTATCCAACTTATTTGAAGACCTCTAGTGAACTTTCATGTATTCCACTGGCTTGTATAGTCAAATAATCTGCTTCATCATTATACTATTATTTTGGCTTGTTTAAATAATGTTTTGTTTTTATTTGTGCTTTTTTGATTTGCTGATTTGTTAGTTCTTGTCAAACTGCCAACTTATTAATAATAATGTAGCTCAATTATTATATGATACAGGTTACTGCTGTACATTTTTACTCTTCTGTGCATAGAAAAAATAGGTGGAAGATGGCTGTGTTCTCATCTACTGTAGTCTACTATTAACACCAGGTGTGGTTACTACATAAAGGAAAGAGCAACCACAAATTCTGCACATTCACTATAACAAAAGCTATTGAACTTGAGGCTGCCAGAGAAGTAAAAATTCTTAAGTTTAATAATACTAACAAAGAAACAGGCATTTCAGAGGTTAAAAGAATACTTGAATGACAAAGATCAGGCTTCTTTGCTCTCATCTACTTTATTCTAGTTTTCAGATTATTCATTTGGACTTCTTAGTGAATCCCATTTTAAGCAACATTTCAAAATTGAAAGACAAAACAATCACTAGAAATTCTGTTCACAATTAATAGTACTATACTACTTGTAAGGTCTTTAAAAATGGCTGACCAGCCAGTTTCTACTCCTGGCAGAATAACAGCAGAAAAACAGGAAATGGCTCAGACTATAACTATTAAACCTAAAACACATGGATTGGAAAGCATGTGATTCAGACATAAAAAGAAATTGCTTTTATAAGTGGTGATTATTAAAAAGAATATAGACAACTGATCTATGAATTATTTACAGTAAATGCTGCTAAGTCAATAATTAGAATATTTTCAAACAGTTTCCTATAGATTTGTTTCAGTCTTGTCTTTAAACACCTGCTCTAGAATCTACAGTGGGGAACATTTGGAACAATGTAGTGTCAGGTAAAAAGTGAGCAAGTTAGTGAAAGAACAATCTACCTCACCTTTGCAAATCCACTCAAACTAGCCACAGAAAAATAACTTTCTCATCTAGGACAGAAGGTTATTGGTACCATTTCAGCTTTGTCAACCCAAGCAACCTCTGTGGCATGTATGAGAGACTCACATATTTTATGGTCAAAAGGAAAATAAATGAGATACGTACTGTAATTCCAGTAATTTCTTACCATGGTCATACTGGAAGCAACACAATTAAAATAAATCCCTGCCACTGGAGAAAATGGTGGCTGTTGAGGCAGTGAATGATAGTGTGGGTTCTATAAAGAAATGCTGATAGCATTGCTGCAAATCCAAGGCAGAAACCTTTATATTTAAACTTCCCTGGTCAAACTGTATGTTTTGATGAATTCCCAAGCAGCAGAGGTTGACACAAATTCTTCAGAGGTGATAGCTGACCTAAACCAGCTCTTCAGAGCTTTCAGTATTTTCAAAACAGAATATGCATTCCCACTACATATATGGCTCAAGAGAAAGCCAGAAGTTTAGGCAGCCTCAAGCAGGTAGCAAGCTTCTAGCAAACAGATGTGCTGGGGAGATTACAAAAAGATCTTGTATAGCTTTTCCAAGAAGAATCCCAGCAAAGGCCATCCATAAGCTTGTTTAACCGATAGCATCAAAATCACAGTGTAGATCTACTAAATGAAGTGTGAAATAAAGCCTAAACATGGCGATTTGAAGAACATACAAGGTGCTTGAAATTCATCATAGCTTTCAGGATGTGGGAGTGGCCCTCTAATGCATTGGTAGCCTAGACTCCTTATTAAGAAAACAACAGGTAGAGAGATAGAAGCAACAGCCCTTCCTGTAGACAGAAGCCAGTTTGTAGGGCCTCCTAAGGATGTATTAAGGCAAGTTCCAACAGTGAAACTAGGCAGCAGATCCCAACCAGATCTATTAACACAAGAGAAAAATGAGAAAGAATCATCATCTAATAGAGAGAATCATCATCCATTTCAAAGGACTCAGATCAAGTATATTTATTTATATATCAAATTAAAAGACTTAGTGACCACTTTGCTTAACAACCAAGTTGTGGTTGCTAAACAATTACCTGTATTAGTGTTACAGTTCAATCTCAGTCTGAGCAGAAAATGCAACAGAAATCTTAGCCTGATGCCCTGGAAATTGTGAGGAATTGGTGAGTGGAATAGAATCATACAGAATTTCAGCAAAATAGATAATGATGTTAAGAGAAAAGCCACCCAACTCCATGGAAGTCCTATTTATTACTGTTAATAGAGCTGCACCCCTCTCAAAGAGAACTCTGATCTGGGGGTCCTTTCAGACTTACAGATCTTGCTAGAATAGCAAGTGGAAGCCATGCCCAGAAGATGCTCTGGCAGCTTCAGTTGCTCAGCCAAAACTGTCCTGGAGAGCAGATGACAAAGACAGTGACTCAGTCCCTTGTCATGAAGAAGACAGTCTCATGCTCTTGGGTCAGCTAAATTAATGCAATTCATTTAATATGGGACTGCCCTTGAAGATAACCCAGAAATAGCAAATGGCACAAAATGCAGCTGCTCACCTAACTGACTTGCATTAATCAATTCAGTAGATTAATCCCTGCTTTGGAGAGGGTTTATTAGCAATAGCGCCATTGGTGGGATTCAAAAAGTTTTACCACCAGTTCGATGGGCATAGCTTGGTCGGCGCGCTTTGCACGCGTGCACACACTTTGCGTGTGCCCGTGTGCCAAATGCACACTTTGCGCAGCTGCAGAGGCGTTTGTACAGGCACAGAGGCATTCCAACTCACCTCCTGCAAGCCTGCACTCTCCTGGTCACTTCTGCTGTGCCAAAGCAGAGGATAAAGGTGAGTATGGGAGCCCGGGTGGGCCCAACAGAACAGTGGTGAAGAGAACTGGTTCGTTCTCTACTGCTCATCACCGCTACCAGCTCGGCAGAACTGATAGAATACCACCACTGAATAGCACTTAAGATGTATATACCGCTTCACAGTGTTTTACAGTCCTCTCTAAGTAGATTTAGGCTGCAATACTGCATTCTAACTGCTACACTACCAGGTCCTATTCAGAGTGTTGCTGGCTACCGATACAGTTGACATTACATGGTCTAAGTCAGAAGGGGGATTGTGAGTACTTTATCCAAAACATGAAGGAAACAAGAACCTAGAAGACAGCTTGCTCGTTATCTCTACTTCCCAAACAGTCTGCCCATTAAAGTCAAGGTATCTGGTAACTTCATTTAGATGTGACAAGAACAATTCTTTTTTTGTGTGGCTTTTAGAATGGAAGGCACTCAATAGTTGACAGGAAGATATTTTGGATAGTACTCTATTTTATATGGAATTGTTTATTACATTTTCTACACCAGGGATGTCAAACTCGAGGCTTGTGGGCCAGATGCATCATGTGCTGGCCACGCCCACACCCAGTTTAGCAAAAGGGGAAAAGTCTCGATACATCACATGATGCTGCCCTGATGATGCAATTTTGACAAGCGGGTTCTACACGGACAGAATTGACAGGCTCTAGATGCCATTCATTAAGCAGAATCATCTGATGGGCCTAGGAACAATGCCTTCTCTGTTAAAGCACCTGCCCTTCAGAACACCATTCCCTCCGAGATACATCTGGCCTCTATTTGGCCAAGTCCAAAAGAGTTCTGAAAATCTGGTTTTCTCTATAAGAGAATTCCAATTTAGAATGATCACAAAGTTATATACTCATGTTTAAGTGCCAAATCCCACTGCAATGGTAAATATGGACGTGTTTCTGTATCTCACAACTGGGAACCTAGTATCTACTCAAATGTATTTTTACATATATTTTTCAAACACACATCCACAGACATATACACTATTTCAGTTAATAACACAAACATGAAAAACACAGTTTTTATTGTCAATAGATTACAGATTAGATCTTCTAGAACTATTTAATGTTACATCACCAAAGCCAATTTGCCATAACTTTGCCATTTTTTCTTGCTGCACAGCATACTTTATGGACATTCTCTGTGAACTAATCAGAACTAATGGTTGTTTCACTTTTATACATATATTCCTAATAGCACCTTCCAGATATATGGGATCTAGAATTCACAAATATACACAGACATTTCTGAAAATGTTGGGACAGTATGAGGTAGTCAATTGATCAAAACAGAATATTCTGATTGCAACATTTCAGGTGCTCAAGCAAAAAAAAATGATAAAGGTAAACTGATACACTGTATATGTTCTTAAAAAGTAAAACCACATAACACAACTGCTCATCCCACAGCAACAGCAATATAGTATAAAAATATGCAGTATTTTAGCAATCTCCATACTCTTAAGCCAACTGTCAAGTTTTAAATTTTATTATATCATCGGGGATAACTACAAATTGACAATCCTAAAACTAAATAGTGAAACAATTAGTATCTTTGAATGGGAGAAGATAGCAATAGATTAAAAATGTGGTTGCTTAATAGCCGCACAAATATCCACATATCTCTTTCCATCATGCTTGACCAGCAGAAGAAAGAAGAAATGCTATACTAATGCTATTGTCAAAGTAGCAATAGCAGCATTATCATACTCAACGACGTCCTTAATACTATTACATCTATATGGAGGGAAGTAAGCAGTAGGGGTACCACAAGGATTTGTCTTAGGGCCAATACTCTTCAGCACCTTCATAAATGATTTAGATGAGGAAATAGAAGGGGAACCCATCAAATTTGCAGGTGACACTAAGCTGGCAGGAATGGTCAACACCCCAGAAGACAGGCTCAGGATCCAAAAAGAACTTGACAGACTTAAACAATGAGCTCTATCCAACAAAATGAAATTTAATGTGGAGAAAAGCAATGTTTACACCTTGGCAGGAAAAACCAAAGTATAGATTAGGTGAAACTTGGCTCAAAATCAGTAACTGTGAGAGGAAGCCGTAGTAGACAATCTCATAAGCATGAGGCAGCAGTATGCAACAGCAACCAAAAAAGCTAATACAATCCTTGGTTGTATAAATAGAGGCGTAGAATCAAGATCACATGAAGTATTAGTACCCTCCCTTTATAAATCCTTAGTAAGAGCACACCTGGAATACTGCATCGAGTTTTGGTCACCACATTACAAAAAAAAGACGTTGAGACTTTGGAAAAAGTGCAAAGAAGGGCAACTAAGATTATTAAAGGCCTGAAGATAAAAAAATATGGAGATAGTAGGAATTGGGTATGGCTAGTCTAGAGAAAAGAAGGACTAGAGGCAGGGATGGGATACGACAGGGTTAACTACCAGTTCAGGATTTACAAGCTTTCCTGCAGGCTGCGAGCCACACGCCTGTAAATCATCATCAGCTGCCTGCAGAGAAGCAGCCTTTGAAACAGCCCTCTTTTCCTGCTTTTCTAACTGCAGCTGTGCCTCCTTCGGCAGCTGAAGTTGAAAAACCAGGAAATAAAGATTAGGTAAGAGCCCGGCAGAACCGGTTCTATATCTGCTGCTCTTCATATCTACCAGTTCTACAGAGGTGGATAGAACCGGTAGAAACCCACCCCTGACTAGCGGTGACATGATAGCAGTATTCCAGTATTTAAGGGGCTGCCTGAGGGGGTCAACTTATTTTCCAAAGCATCGAAAGACAAGACAAGAAACAATGGATGGAAACTAATCAAGGAGAGAAGCAACTTGGAATTAAGGAGAAACTTCCTAACTGTGAGAACAATTAACCAGTGGAACAGCTTGCTTTCAGAAGTTATAGGTGCTTCATCACTGGAGGTTTTAAAGAAAAGACTAGACAGCCACCTGTTTGAAATTGTATAGGATCTCCTGCTTGAGCAGGGGGTTGGACTAGACGACCTCCAAGTTCCCTTCCAGCTCTATTCTGATTGACTTATACAACTCTTGCAAATCCTATACAGCAGTTCTTGACTTGGGACTAGTTGTTTAACAATTGTTAAATGTTACAATAGCCACTGAAACAGATTGTGTAAAATGTCGCTCCATCAACCTGCCATGACATGACATTTTGGGCACTTGGCAACTGGCTCACATCTGCAACCAATTCTCAACCACCTTGCAATCATTTGATCGCCATTTGCAATCTTCTCTGTCGACTTTCACACAAAGTCAATGGAAAAGCCAGCATGAAAGGTTGCAAGTAGCGGGGACCTGAAATCTTTCTACAAGCTACAAAAATGGAGTTGAAATCTTGCATGGACGAGAAATTCTTTGGTGGGCTGCAGGATTAAAGCTGAAGTTCTGAAGATTTCAGCTTGTTCTTGTAGCCTCAAGAAGGATTTCCCCTCTGTGCAGAGTTGAAGGAACATTTCAGGATGAAACCCTCTGGCAGACAGCAGTTTCCAGCCATCTACGTCACTATCCAGGAGTCCTGGAATTGTGACTGTTGAGCGAAGCAATGATGCTTAATGACTGCTTTGCTCAATGACTAAGATGCTGGTCCCAATTATGTTGTTAAACAAGAACTACAATAACCAGACTTGTTAAGATGTTGGTAGGACTGAAAAGAGAAAACAGTAGGTTATGTCTTGACAGGTCTACTTCTTGGCTATAAATATGCCAAAAATGTTTCACTTTATGCTATAGACAGAATGCATGAAATGACCAAGCATGGTTCTTGCAGGATATAAAGGAAAGCTTGAGTATAGGACTTAAGAATTAGAAGGATGCTTGCTCAAAGCATCAGGGTTGCTTCTTGATCATTTAGCCTGTGAGTTGGAAATCTCCATTATGGTTCTACAGAGAGATTAGGAGAATAACAAGGTGGTTGGTAAAATTTTAGCAATTTATCTTTTATTCTCTAAATTGTGTTAAAACCTAACATTTATTCTATAATTAGAATTAGTATATTATTAGAGACTTGAAAAATTAAAAATAACAGAAGAAACAACTTTCACAGAGAATTTAAATACGAATTTGTCACATTTTAGAAAAATTACTATGTTAAATATAATTTGTTTACTCAACATATATCACAGGTATCAAATTTGCTGCATCACATAGCCATCACATGATGTATCACAACATTTTTCCCCTTCATAGAACTGGGATGGGTGTGGCCTGTGCATGACAGCCCACGGGCCACCAGTTTGACACCCCTGACATTTCAAAACAGAAAATATCAAATGTCTACATTCATAAAAATGAAATGTAATTAATATAATTAAATCAAGACATTACCTTAATCAATGAAATAAGCCTCCATGTGCCAGCCAGCAATAGAATCTCAAAGATCATGCTCAAATTTGTAGTGCAGCCATGTAATAAATTAGTTATGTCTTATCAAGTTAATGTGAAAACAAATCTTGGACCTGAAAAGAAGACAAAGAAGTAAAATAGAAGTTCCCCTCTATTATTATGCAAAAATGTTTGTACTGCTTTAAGACAAGGCTGTCAAAACTCACGACCCATGAGCCGGGTGCTGGCCACGCCCATGCCGTTTAGTGAAGGGGGGAAAGTTGTCATATATCACATGACACTGCCCTGACACCGCGAGTTTGACACTCCTGCTTTAAGACATAAAAAACTGTCAACTTACTGGATCTGTCAAGAGTTTGATTTTTTAATTCTGTATCTTATTAATTTTCCAAGCACAGACTACAAGTTGCACAAAAAGTGAAAATATCTACTCAAATGAAGAAAAAAATCCAAGCAATACTGAAGCAAGATCTTTATTAGTCCAGTTCAAGATTACTGGATAGCATTCAAGCATTCAAGTTTTGAATAATTCTCTATCAGACAATATAGTAAAAACAAGGAGACAAGTGCACACTGGAAATATGGAAAAGTTATGACTGGTATTCAAATAAACACTAAGTAAAACTTTTCTTTTTTCTTGGCATTTAATAAAAATACCGATTGTGCTCACAATATTTTGGAGAATGGAAGTTTGAAAATGAGGCTTAAAAATAATCCTAACTTTCTGCAAAGTTGGCCATATTCTTCCAATCAAGCAAATACCTGTCAACAGCTATGGAAAGTTAAACAATTCAGAGAAAGAAGGCCATGAACAGATGTGGACAATACAATCACATGTCATATCAGAAAAAGATAAGAAAATATGCTGTATCTTTCTACACTTCCTCTCACATTCACCAATCACCTGATTAGACTGCAAAATGAAGGAAGAGTAAAACTATTCCATCATCTCAGTATTGCAAACACCCAGCTTTGGTTCTCTATCAGCTATTACCTATGGACAGCAATTCTAACAAGCTACCTAGTGTTTCTATATGTGGACAGAATAAACACTGGTGTCTGAGTTTTGTTTTTCCCATCCTTCTTTCCCATTCATTTAACTTTGTCATGTCTTTTAGATAAGCATTACAGCAGGGGCAATCATGTTGCAGTTAGCCATAACCACTAATTTAAAATAAAATGTGTGTCTCCAAAAAGAGATAACATGTACTCAGATAATTGTTTCCAATTCAAACAACCACAATTTCAATATTTTAATTTATTTTCATAAGTGTTTTGTATTTTTATTGTAGTTCTTGATAATGTAGTTTCAAAGACAAAGCACAGAAACATCCACCTCAATAATTTCTTGCTTACATTTCCTTCCAGACTATATAGGGAATTCTGACCACAATGACTTAAGTACAAATCCCAAATATTTAAGGCAGTGTTTCTCCACCTTTCTTAAATCTCACTATCAATCTCACTGTCTAACAACAAAAAAACAATTTTCCAAGAATGTTAACGTTCTGTTCTTATAACTTTCAAGGGCATTTGTGTCAACAACTTACCCCTTTTTTAACATAGTTTTTTTAAAGTCCATCTAACTATGCATGCCACTATCAACAGAGATTCTGAGATGTAGAATTGATGCAAGGAATATGGTAATTCTGATTTAATTACTTTAATTATTTAATTAATTATTGCCATATTAGGACAAGTGTAAATAACTAGTTTGTAGTTTGAGACAGAAATTATGTATGATAAAATGTTTACTCCTGGGTTCTCTTAAACTATATAAGCACATGAATTCCACAGGGAACTGGAATGAAGAAATGAGGTGTACTTGGCTTCAGTTCTAGTATAGCAATCTTGCAACAATCACTATTGCAAGATAGACAAACCAACTACAAGTTTCCCAATCAACTATTCATATTAGTTAATTGGTTTGAGCCAGGCTTTCCACTTCTATTTTTCAACAATGCTTTATGTCGGTTTTAAAAAGAACTACAGAAACGAAACTATTTAACATTAACTGTCACTCCTACATTGTTAGTCCTGAACCACCACCTCTGACTTTTTTACTCACTTTTTTTACTGTCTTCTCAGTGACTATCAAGATGACCTGTGTTGAGGAATTGACGTAATATAGCAAAACTTACATTTTAAGGTGGTAAGGCTGATCGGCCAACAATAGGTTATATGTTCTACTATACAATACTATTACGTGGATATTCTCACTCATACACGTAACCCTTGCTTCTCCAGCAGCAGTATTCTAACCAGATCACTGAAGGTACTTCCTTAAACTTAGGTTTCTAACACAGAAGCTAGCAATAATTCCATTAAGCAGAACAGGAAAGGAAAATTCCACCTTATTTTATGCTGACATCATGTGTACTTCAGAAACAGCTTATTTGACCTAAGCTTTAAAAAACATTTAGTTTAGGTGTCATAGTAGCATCCAATTTCCCACATTGCATCCACTTATATCTCTCTTTTGCCTTTTCAACCTGTGCTAGCTTGCTAGCCTGTCTCTAGTAAGGCAATTTGAAACCAGTTATCGCCTAAACCTGTTAAAAAAATATTCAAATAGCATGGTAAAATGTCAACTATTTCAAAGGCTGGTCTAATCTGTCGTTTGAATACCAAATATTTCCAATTAAATATTTGGTGTTCCTTTACTAGCAGTTAAAGCATTGCTGTACAATTGCAGGAAAATATTGTTATTTAAGCATGCCCCTTAGAGGTTAGTTTTCTAAAGGAATTACAACGACGGTTATACATCGGGGGTTTTTAAAATTGGGGAAGTACATGAATTCCTTTCAAGTAATTGTATTTTTAGGGGGAGGAGAAGCCGTAGTCCTTTGGCCTTTCTATACATAAACGATTACTGTATCTCCTCCCCTCCCCAATTAATAATTATGGCTGAATGTGGAAAACATTTCTCCGTCAGTTGGGAATGAACTTTTGCTTGAAGTGGTGTAGGGTTTCCCGCCTAAGCAGGGGGTTGGACTAGAAGACCTCCAAAGTCCCTTCCAACTCTATTCTATTTGACGTCCTTCTTTGGCCTGGGTTACCTTTCTCTTTTGTAGGAAGCGCGGCTTTCCTCCCCAGTTACTTAGAGGCTTTGGTTTAAGGTGGCGTTGCTTTACGCCGCCCTCCTCCTCCTCCTGCAAGCGAGAGGTGCCTCGGAGACTCGGCCGGGAAAGAGGGCAGTCGATTGCTGAGAAGTTCTTTCCCGGAAAACTTATCGGGGTGCTCCTGCGATCCCCAGGGACTACTCACTTTCCCCGAAGAGCCCCCTCGCGTGCTCTAGGGGAGAAGGACCAGGGCACAGCCTGAGGAACGAACCTCTTCGGGACGGTCTGGGGGGGGGGGGATCTGCCCGGAGGCTTCGGCGAACAAGGCGGGCCCCACGGTTCGCGGCTGGTTCCCCCTCTGGCCGCCCAGCGGGCAGCTCAGGGGAGACAATGGCCACGATGACTTCACTCCCCAGCAATGTGAGGAGCCGCCGCCGCCGCCACCACCACCACCGCCGCCGCCGCCTAAGCTCTCTCCGCGCCCGGGAGCCGAGCCGAGCGAAGCCCCGAAAGCGAAACGCGCCTCCTTCCCAGCCGCCGCCGCCGCCCGTTGGCTCGAGCAAACCCTCCCGCCTTCGCTGCCTGCCAGGCGGCTTCCGCGGGACTCCTCACCCCCCCGCCCCATACCCCCAGCCACCGCCAAGCCCCGGACACGGGCGGCTGGAGCCCCCGAAGCCGTCGGCACACTCCCTCCCGCTGCCCTTCCCGGTACCTTGAACTCGGCGGAGGCAAACCCCAAGCGGCTGGGCCCTTCTCGGCCGACCCGCGCCGCGGAGGAAGCGCCTTTGAGGGGAGAAGAAAGCGAGCGTGTGAGGAAAGGGGGGAGAGCTGCGGGGAAGGGGGAGGAGAGGAGGGGGAAGGAGAGGCTGCCAGGCCCCAGGCAAGGAAGGGCTGGGCTTGGCCCGCAGAGAGGGAGATTTCCGCCTCGCTCCCCCGCTGAGCTCACAGACGAGGCGGGGCCGCCTGGGGGTTGAACCCGGTGTCTGTCCGGCGGCGGCGGCGGCGGCGAGGAAGGAGGAGGAGGAGGCCTGGTGCGCAGGGGAGGCAGCGAGGGCGGCATTTTCTCTTAAAGTTTGTCTTCTCCCTGCGTGGCGGCGCGTCCAGGGGGAGGACTTCGGGATCCAGGCAGCCCGGCTTTGCTCCTCCGAAGGAAGGAGACTCGGGGAGAGCGACTTGCTCGCAGAACACGGCCGGGTTGCATTTCCCTTCTCGCTGCCCAACCGTCTGTGGGTCCCGCTGGACAAGAGCAAAGCCCTCCTTGGGAAGATCAGAGAAGGAAGTGCCTTCCAGAGGCCGCGGCTAGTCTTGTCTTCGCTCCCATAAATATACCTAGGAGGTTTTGTGCCTTTAATCTTTGGCCCAGGAAAGGAAGAGGGGCCGCAAAGGACCAGCTGGTCCCGAAGCGGAGGCCTTGGGGGAGTTCTCGCTAGTAAGTCGTGGTAACATTTGCTCCAGGGTGGAAAAAGCGCCTGGCAGCGTGAAATTTGCTGGTCCCTTTGCCCTCCCTTTCTGGTTTCTTTGGATTCCAGTAAGGGCTGGTATCCTGATAGTCTTCCAAGATAAGGAATGACAAAGCTTGATAGATTTTAGAGAACCTTTATGGATGGCGGACTTTAACTCCCAGAATTCAGCTGCTACTGCTGTAATTCATGGGTTGGGACGAGAGGAAGGCAAGATCGTGGGGAAATGACAGAAAAAAGTTTGACAGGCCAGTTTCTGGTAAAATGCAAGGAGAGATGCAGCCTAATACACCTGTCTGCTTGTCCTACGTTGGAATTCGTCTTTTTAAAATATATATGTATACTTTATACCCTCACAACTTTGGCCTTACAATTGCAGATTAACATAGTGATTAGATATCCTAAATACCAAGGACCATCTTGTCTCTTAGTAAAAACTTAAAATTTGGAATAATTCTGTTTCTTACCTTTCAAGTCAGCTTGAATGAATTATTTTATTTATCACTTGTTCTCACCCACCTGGATGAGAACAAGAAAAAAATGAGCAAATTATAATCCATAAACCACCTCTTAACACTTGAAATAGCTGTATTTTATTTAGTTATACTGACACTAGTAATTTATCAATTTTGGAACTTTCAAAACAATACTTTCTCACATTGATCTAAAATTGTGCTGCTTTTCTCAAAAAAAATATAAATGTAGGTTCTGCCTTTCCCTAACCTGAACATTTTCTCAGGAACTAAAAAAAAACCAGATTATAAATTTATAAAGTGTGAATACTATTCAAATCTAAATTCCCAGTACTGGGACCTGAAAATTTGAAAACACATTTGGATCCTCTGATTTATGAATAATCAACTATACAAAGGACCTAATAAGATGAGCATCTGATTATCTGGAAATAAAGTCTCAGTAGGATTTGTACTGACTTTGTAGACCAATTTGTAGACCAACCTATCAAATTCTGTACTGGCAGGGCAGCATCAAATTTCTTCATATAAATTAATCAAAATAACATAAGCAAATCAGCAGTTTCTTATCTGATATCCAGCAGAACTCTAGTACTGCCTCAGCTATCAGTTGCATAACAAATAGGGTTTGCAGAATTCTCTGCCAAAGTTTCTGTTTTTATTCCTACTGAAAAGGATGGAGTTAAAGATTCCTTTGTTCATTTTTCATTGCTTTGGCCCTTCAACCATACCTGAGGTAGCCATATGTTTGCTTTACTAAAGGCACACCTCTGCTTAAGAGTCTTTAGAGAACAGTTCTTTGACAGCATTTTCTATTTTGAGTCCCGTCTGAATCTATTTAAAAGTATAGACAGCAGACTAAGGAAGCACCAAGATCATCTAGTGACAGTCTCCCTCCACAATGGTGAGATGTATTAAATGTAAGTTATATTTATTTCTCCATTTGTATCTATACACAATAAACACTTGCAAATTATGTGGAAATGGTGTCTTCTTTTTGGTAACCGATTTCCTCTTCTTTGGCAAAGCAATTTCTGTCTTGGCTCTAGTTCAATTAAAATGGTGGTTCAGCTCAAAGTTAATTGTGAATGAGTCATCTGAATAATCCCCCAAAATTTAGTTGTCAGTGTTGTTTTTATGGAATAAGATGATAAAGATATTTTTTTCACTAGAACAGCAAAGACAGTTTAGGAAATTCTAAAGATGGCTAACTATCTTGTGTAGCCAGCTTAGAATTAATATATAAAACTCAAAGGCTGTATTTTCGTTCTTACTATACTAGCTTATTTCAAAGTATTTAAAAATAAAGGAAACTTTTCCTCCATTGTGCCTTGCCCCTCCTACTGCTGTTTTGATAGATTTTGAGAAATGTTGATGTTAAATATGTAGCTTCCTTGTAAAACACAACATTACTAGAGATAACAAGAATTCAAAGTAGCATAGACTATTTTATGGGCTCAGTGTCTCTGAAATGTAAAAGGATTGATTATTGATACACTCCAATGAGGCAATACATGCACCAAATTCCTTGTGTGTCCAAGCACACTTGGCCAGTAAAGAATTCTATTCTAGTATTCTATTTCTTACTCAGGGCAACTCCATCTAGTTGCATTAATCCAAATAACCATCAGAGGTCAGAAACAAATATAGAAAACTCTTTCTTTGCTGCCATTTAACAGTCAGTTGAATTACTTGCAACACTATCCAACCTATCTATTTTTAAATTTTTGATTGCATGTCATGTTATACATTACTTTTTATTTTCTAAATTTTATTCCATAAGTAAGCAAAACATATTTCAGAATTGTTCTGAAGGTTTGTTCCTTTAGGATTTTACTTGGGCCACAGAATCGGATTTAATAGCAAATAAATATTTTTTAAAAATCAGATTTCTCAATAAAGGCTATTGAGAGCTATTTTCCTTAATAAAAAAAAATCATACATGGAAAAACAAAAAATATAGACTAATGTATTATGGTTGGATTTTAATTTTCACTTCAGTGCAAGTATCTTAAAAGCAATTGTTAAGCATAGAAATTAACTGATTCCATGAATATGTACTGTTTTAGAGCTGGTGGTTTACATGGAGGAGGAAATAGCAAGATAAGAGACTTTTGAGTAAATCCTGTAAAAATCATGCAGAATGCATGATCACATTTTGAAATAGAAATCAGCAGTTAGTCAAATTTGTATTTCTAAAGAATGAAATAAGGTTTTTAAAAAAAGTCCCAAATAACATCATCAAAGCAACAGTTTAACAACAGGATATCACAAGCCAGACAATATTTTAGAAACTCAAGAACAATATAAATTCATTAAAAAATATTCTAAAGAGAAAAAAGAAAGTAAAATCCTAAGCTGCATTGCAGAAAAGCTGTAAGGGAACAAATAAAACAGCAAAATAAGTAAACATTCACTCATATTTGTAATCATGTTTTACGAAAATACTTATAGACCCTCATAAATTTGTTTGCAATACCAGGCATCCATTATATAACTTACTTAATGGGACTGCATGGTGGCAGTGCAATTCTACCATATGTCTACTCAAAAGTAGCAGTTATTAAGTCCAAGAGAGTTTATTCTAAAAACCATTGTAATCTCATGATTTTCCAAATGTTTTTTTAACTAGTAAATATATTATGAGCTATATAGAAAGAAATTACCACGGTTGGCAAATATTTATGTACCATCAAACCACAAATATTAGAAAAGATTAAGAACAAAGTGGCATTGTTTAGATCCACTGTTTTAGATCATAGAAGACTGCCATAGTAATGAAATGATTTAATGGAAAATGTGATAGGTTTATTGCACAATTGAAATAATTTGTTGGATTCATAAGATTTCAGACTATTTTTGCAAATTAGTTAAACGGAAAAAAAGTTGAGTGCTAAAAGAGAAAAGATGAATACATAAAAATTTGAACAATATTGCAGTTCTGATGTATTATAATAGGGTTGTAATATTAACAGGAATTTATATCACAATCATGTTTCCATGTGCAGCAAGATTTTATCCACACATCGATCACTTCTTGACTTTAGGCTATCGCAAAGATTAAGACATAGCTGGAATAACATTTTATGGGTTATTTTTCAATAACCAAATAAGTAAGATTTGCTGAACTAGGCTATTGTCCATTTCACCAGAATTTTTTAAAATATTAAAATAAAAAAAGTGGAGATTGTGAGCCAGAGCGCTACTACAAAATTAGTGGGACTTTAAAGCAATTAATTTCATTCTAGAAAACCAGGGAACCCTGGCAGCAGTGAGCAAGACCTTGTGAACTAAAATATGACTATCATAAGATCATAAAAACAGGTAATACCTTAAAAGGAAAATATCTTGTTTCAGTTGCCACAGTATAAACCCCTGATTCCTCTACAGCAGCTAAATAAAAGTAAGGATAAGGCACTATGGTGGTAGTGTTTTTTACCATGAGACAATACATACCTTAAATTGGAGTAATTTGACAGGAAATATTGTTAGCAGGAATCTAGAAAAAGGGAAGATATGCTGGTATATGTAATCTTCCTCGCATTCACCTTTCTGTAGCAATATAATAAGAGGAAATTATACATGAAAAAGCCAAAGGTAAGACATTTAATTAAAAATAGGTAGGGCACAGGAAATCCTCCAACTTATAATTAACTTATGAATACCTTGCACTGGCCATTGTATAAATTAATCAAATATTAATAGAAATACAGGATATAAAGGAGAAACCTATCCACTGCTGCTTTGGGTAAAAGCCAAAAATTAAAACACTTATTCAAATATCTGTAGGTCACTAGGAGTTGAAAATGAATTGATGGCACATAATATTGGTTCAAAACTAAAAGATAGTAAAACTATCATACCACGTCTTGTAATATCATGGCACATCTTGTTTAAGAACAAACTTCTCAGACACATGTGGGTAATCCATAATCACACACAAATATGTACCTATGATGATCTGATTAAAATATTAATTTAAAGGCCCACTGCTATTGCCTCAAACATTGCATCAGTTAATTAAGACGTACTCATTTATTTCACCTCAATCAAATCTTGTGCTTTGTTTAAAAAAACATGCATCATTTCTGCCATTCAAACTAATAAGTTTATATTGCATTTATATTGCAAAATTTAAATAAATCCATAGAATGTGCAGGTGAAGTGATCCATTGTCCTGGAGTGCATCCTTTTGAATATCCTTTGCCCTAGATATCAAACAACTAAAGTAAGTGGCTTATTGTCTAGATTCATTCAAATGTCTTACTGGTGATTAAAAAGAAGCCCTGAGGAATCTAAAGGTGATTCATTCACATATCCGACAAAAGGAATGAAATTTACTTGAAATGTCCATGAATTTTGAAAGCATGTTTAGTTTGCGAATGTGCAAAAGGCTTAGTCATATATCATACTATAACAAGGATTGTTTAATTTGGGCTTCATGCTGTGAAAGTCATAAGGCTGTTCAACTGCTAGACTAGGTAATTGCTTAATCTTTGTTGCTATGAGCTGTTTTGGGAAAGAATTCTATTACATGACAGTCCACAGCTATCATGTTTCCTGCCTACTCATTTCATTATGTTCTTTCTGCAAATCATCAAATAGTAATCTTTCTTACATTAATACATTTCTTAGTGATTTGAAAAGTAAAAATCTAGTTTGTACTTCTGCTATACATGTTGCACTTTCTAACATTTGCTGATTGTTAACTCTTATACCTTTTCGATCGGATTCTGCCAAATATCTTCTAATTAATCTTAACTAATCAGTTAAGAAACAAATCTCTATTTTATGTATGTACTTTGCTATCTTTCCTTTTCTATGGAAAACAGGATACAATTATGAAGTCTTCAGGAAGAGATGCAACACATATGTTAAAAATTAGTAAAGCCACAAACTTATTTTAACAGTTCTTCAGTTACACCATCTACTCCTATAGCTTTATTTTTGTTCAGCATTTCAGTATTTATAATTTCCTTTTCATCCATTTTTTTACACATATAGCATTAATTTCAACCTTTTCATATATCACAATCATTCCTGTTAAATCTGGGAGGATGGTTCAAGAATGGAGGCAAGACTCAGATAACAACAACAGCTCTTTATTAGTGACTTCAGATCTGAGCGAACTATCCCAGCTGCAGCAGCCCCTTATATAGGGCTGGCTGCAGCTAGGCAGCCAATGAAAGCGATTTGAGTTTGCCGCTCTTGGCAGGGCCAATCGCTGCAGCCCATTTACTAGCCAATCACATCAGTCTGTGGAGACCAATCACGATCTGCTATTCGCGGGCCAATCAGGTTTGCAGGCTTTTGAGCCTGCTAGTCCAGAACACCCCTCCCCTCTCGGTTCCGTTTAAGCGGTGGAGTAATATAGTCTCGCAGGTAGGCAGGTCTTCGCACCTGTCTACCTGACTTATGCAATTCCAATTGTCCCTGTTCAAATTCAGATTCAGGTGGACTGTTTGCAGGATCTAGCAGGAATGGTGAACCGGTGCCGTGGTTAGGGCTCTCTTCTGATGCCCCCGGGGTGATAGAGTCCTCAGCTTCGTTGCTACTGCTATGGCTCCCCGAGCTCGCTGAACCTGCTTGGCTGCTGCTTCTTGGTGAAGTGTTTGTCTGCCCAAGTTCAACTACAGCTTGGTGTTAGTTCAGAATAAACAGGTGTTGGTTCTATTTCCGGGCTCACGGTTTCCCCTCCCCCCCTGGCGTCAAGGTTGGGGTCAGGGATGGAAGTTGTGGTCAGTCTGGAGCGTAGCTGGTCAATATGGCGTTTCCACGCTCTGCCATCAGTGGTGAGTAGACGGTAGGAGCGGGGACCCGTAACTTGAGTTACTTGAGCAGGAATCCAGAGCGGATCCCCAGAAATTTTTTTTGCAAATACAAGGTCTCCTACCTTAAAGGCACGGTGCTTGCTGCTGGAACCCAGGGGCTTTTTCGGGGTGTAGACAGGGTGCAAGCGGTCTAGAGGCGATCTGAGTTTCCTGGCCATCAGGAGTTCAGCTGGGCTCTTGTTAGTCGTGCTGTTTGGTGTGATGTGTTGAAGAAGCAGCATTCTAGTGACTTTCTCGTGGATATTACCTTGTTCCATTTTCTGTAGGGTTTTCTTTGTGAACTGAGCCATTCGCTCAGCCCTACCATTCGCTGCTGGATGAGCCGGCAATGTGAGTGCTGTCGGATGCCCCGTTCTGCTAGGTATTGTTCAAAGGCTAAGGCAGTAAATTGGGGCCCATTGTCAGAAACCAGGACATCAGGTAGGCCATGTGTGGCAAAGAGTCTGTTCAATTTCTTGATGACTGCCTCAGTAGTGGTTGTTTTCATTTTATTGACCTCAAGCCAGTTAGAATACGCATCTACAGTTATTAGGAAGGTGTGGCCTCTAGTAGGTCCCAGTGAATGCAGGAGATGCTGAATGACTGGTACCGGATAGGCGCTCTGCTGTAGCGCATGATTGAGGGTGGCCTTGTAGTCACCACAGATTCTCAAGGACCCGTCAGGCTTTATGGGGGTGACAATTGGTGTCTCCCATCGGGCATGGTCAATGGGTTCTAACACACCTAGTGCAATTAATTTGTCCAGTTGCTCATCAATTTTGGGTTTGAGAGCAAAGGGAACTCGGCGTGGCTTTAGGCGAATGGGCGCAATGTCGGGGCGAAGATTAAACGAAATAGGGGACCCCTTGTACTTGCCTAAGCTTTCGCTGAACACTTCTCAGAAGTCGTGGACGAGGGCTGCCTCCCAGTCATCGTCTTCAGTATGATGGATGCCAGCCATTCCGATTCCTAGTGGCGCGAACCACTGAAGGCCCAATAGACCTGGCCGGTCTCTGTCTACGATGGTGAGTGGTAGAATTGCATTATGTCCCTTGAAAGAGACCTGGAAATGGCGGGTACCTGCGACTGGAATCCGGTTGCCTTGATAATCTTTTAGTATGAGTCTCTGACTGCTAAGGTCTTGGCGTCAGATGTTGGGAATCAGTTGCTTGAGTGTTTTCCAGGATACCATGGATAGTGATGACCCAGAGTTGACTTCCATGATGCACAGTTTATTTTCACTGGTGACCTTTACACGGATTTTTTTAGCGTCAAGCGATGAAGCGTGGCCGATGGTGATGGCTTGATGAGCCTCTTCTCGTCTGGGTGTGCCGCTAAACCTTCGGGGTCTGCTGTACTGGTTCCACTGGTTGCTAGGGCGGTCCCTCTGTGTGGTGGAGTTGCCATCATTCCTTTTTGGGCTGCTCCCTCTCCGTCTGGGGCTGGAATTTCTTTTGTTTCTGCATACTTTCGCAATATGCCCTCGTTTTTCGCAAAAATGACACATGGCATCTAAGAATCTGCATTCGGATCGAGGATGGTTTCCCCTGCATCTGGCGCATTGGTAGTTGGATTTACAACCCCGCTGGTCCCGTTGCTCATGTTCTGACTGGAGTCTGTGGACTTCTTCCTCCTCACTGTCTGAGGATGACTCGACATCTTCATGATGGGTGGTCGATGTGTACTTGTCTGAAGGTTTCCCAGCATCGTTGGTGGGTTGGCGGTTGGTTCCGCTGGTTCGGCGCATTCGTGCTGCTGATTTACGAGTGGCTTCAGCTGCGGTGGCATCTGCTATGGCATCTGCAAGCGAGATGTCTCCCTTGGCCATGATCTTGCTCTGGACAGTTGGATCTCTAAGGCCAAAGACGATTCGGTCTCTCATGGCTTCTTTGAGATTGGCGAAGCCACATAAACCGCCCAGGTTCCTCAGGTCTGCCACGAAATCCCCGACGCTCTCACCTTCACGCTGGTCCCTCTGATAGAACTCGTGTCTGCGAATGAGAGTTGGTACTGCTGGGGCGTAATGGTTGCGCAGGATGGGAGCAAGGGTGTCCCAATCCATGGTTTTAACTTCAGCTGGTTTCGCTAAGGCTTTAGCCATCTTAAAAACGGCTGGTCCACAATGGGTTAGAAAAACGACTCGTTTCTTGCTGGGTGTGGCATCTTTGAGGTTGTTGGACTCTAGGAACATTTGAAATCTGTCCATATATGAGTCCCAGTCCTCACTAGCTGGATCGAATGGGGCGGGTGGTATAGCGCTGCTGGCCATGTTGCCGTCGTTGCGCTCTGTCAGCCACGTGCTCCTTCAGCTAGCTCAATTCTCGTGGACTTCGTTGCCTCCGTATCCCATCCTCGTCGCCAGTGTTAAATCTGGGAGGATGGTTCAAGAACGGAGGCAAGACTCAGATAACAACAACAGTTCTTTATTAGTGACTTCAGATCTGAGCGAACTATCCCAGCCGCAGCAGCCCCTTATATAGGGCTGGCTGCGGTTAGGCAGCCAATGAAAGCGATTTGAGTTTGCGGCTCTTGGCAGGGCCAATCGCAGCAGCCCATTTACTAGCCAATCGCATCAGTCTGTGGCGACCAATCACGATCTGCTATTCGCGGGCCAATCAGGTTTGCAGGCTTTCGAGCCTGCTAGTCCGGAACAATTCCCTTATAATTTCTAAAAAAGTTTCCCAGCATTTGTTCATTCAATTTCATCATAAATAATTTAATCACTTTCAATTCCATTTAAGTTGCTGGAAACTCCTTATTAAGGCATATTTATCCACTTAAAAAAACACTTTTTTATTTCAGTCAAAACTGTTCTGTATTTTTTCTCTGCCTTTTAAAATAATAAGTCTCCTGATCTTACTGACTTCATTCTTTGCAGCTCTTCCTCTACAATTTATGCAATATTTTCCCTTTTATCCTCATTTTTTGCAGTAATCTCTCTCTTACAGCAATTTTTTTTCTCATTGCCAGTCTCTTTAACTCTTTCATTCCACACATTCATACTTTTCATTAACATAAATCAGTACACTTATATTGCATTTCCTGACATAATTCTTTAAGAAGCTTTTCTTATGACCACTTTCCATTAATTCCAGTGGGTGATTAATCGGCCTTCTATTGCTTTTTTATATAGGATTTGTACTTTCTTTTCCTGCAGTAATTTTACTTTCATTCTGTTTTTTTTTATTCTTTCTCCCTTATTCCATATCCCAGTTATTTCTCCCAAGACTCTCTCTTGACCCTAACAAAAAATGGCCTGTCCCATATTTAGAACCTCTTGCATCTTTCACTAATTCTCTCACTTTCACCATAAACAATCAAATCAATTGTGCTTTTATTTTTACACCCAGTAATACACTAGTATTATAAGAATATGCCAAAACAAATCTCATTAGAAAAGATAAAGCACTTAGTTCTGTAAAGGGGGGAGGGGAGCGGAGGGGAAACCAGAAAGTGTCCCTGAACGTATCAGTAAATTTAGCTAGAGTAGAGGGCTATAATTAGGAAGGAAAGGGGATAAAGTCCTTTGTGTGGGAAGAAAATTCTGCAGCAAATGGGGGGGCGGGGGGGGGGCTTGGGGTGAGATTGCTGACAGGTTTGATTGTTTTCCACAGTAACACTTGCTATGGGCAACGTGGATTAGTGCTATCATACTGTGTCTGCACCCGCTTTAAAATGTTGGCACTGTCAAGTACTACGTTCAAAGCCAGCTCTGAGCCAGCCCCCATATTCTGCACTAAATCATGAGACAATTATGCAGTGGATATGTGGTGATGGGCAAGTTGATCCCAGACTGATGTGATTATTACTGCCTGCATGACACTCAAGCCCAGGGTGTGAGGCTGTCCACAATTTTGTCCGCTAGCAAAAATATCATAGTTTGATCTACACACATTATCTTACCAAAAAAAAATGTCCTGCATTTTGCTTGCTGGATTTGGCTTAACACATTAAATGAACCCAACTATTGGGGTGGGGGTGGGGGGAGTGTTTCAGAAACTGATTCGTGAATTAGCGTTATGTATGTTCCCAGTCAACTGAAAATGTAACAGAGCTGTCTTTAAAGTCAACTCGGAAGCTACAAATGGTTCAAAATATAGCTGCCCACTTGCTGTCCAGTAGCACAGAATAACACCAATTCTGTGAGGGCCACAATGGATACGGATAAACCTCCATGTCAAATTCAAAGTGCTATTCATTACATAGTACCGTAAAGATCTTTATGACTTAGATTCTTTGTTATCTTCAGGACCATGTGACCCAAGTAGATTCATCCTGCCCACTTCATGCTGGGTAAGAGGACAAGAGTGAGAATTCCCTCACACAAGATGTGGAGGGGGAGGGAATCCAGAAACACTATGTTCAGTAGCACACCCTTCCTTATTATCATTTCAGAGTGCAGTTAAGACCATGCTTTTCCTTTTTTTAAAAAAAAAATGTTTTTATTTTATATTTTACAATAATTCCATTTCATTTCAACAGTGTGTCAACTGGGTACATATATCTTGTGCTTACAATTATAATTAATACTTTTCTTGCCAATATAACAATAATGACATTTTCTTATAGCTATTATTTAATATATTTTTAACAATCTTAACTTATTGCTTTGTATATTCATCTAGTCCATTTTAATTTGTTTTATTTTCCAACCATTGATAATATAAATCCCATACCGTATAATATTCTGTTTCTTCTTTTTCTTTGATTACCAATGTTAACCTATTCATCTCTGCACATTCAAATATTTTCTCAATTACTTTTCCCTCTGTCAGTATCTTATCACTTTTCCAATTCTGAGCAAATACAATTCTGGCTGCTGTTAATACATGTATAATTAAATATATTTTTTCTTTACTGTAACCTTCAGGTACCATTCCTAATAAAAATATTTCAGTTTTCAAATCTATGTGTTGTTTTATCATTTTTTCCAACCACATGTGTATTTTTGCCCAATATCTTTTAGCTTCTATACAAGACTACCACATATGGTAATATGTTCCAGGTGTCTGGTAAGACCATGCTTTTCCAATGGGACTTAGGGATGGAAAATGAAACATCACTGGAACGAAGTGCATCTAGGAGGTACCATTTTACATTTAGTTTAGAGGTCAGTGTGTTTTATTTTGTATGATAATGTTTTAATGTTCTCGTGATTTAATGTTTTAGTGTGAGCCACCAGAGTCTCAAAGAAGCATATTCAGATAAATGAAATAGCATTCATTTGACTATTTCTTTATTTATGATGTCAGTTACATCACCTATGACTAGGAGGCTTGCAGAAGGCTAAAAATAATAAAAATAAAATAAAAACAGTGAGGGTTTTTTTTTAAAGAGCCATAGGGAGGAATGTGGGAAATAGATACAGTCTTAAATGGCAGGTCATTCCAGCCGAGTGCCAGTGTGGAAACCGTCAAGTCTTTAAGCGTCTTTTGAAGGCCACCAGCAGGACATACGGACTTCAGGATGTTGCTGCTGCTCCAAAGGACAGGTATAATAAAAGAGAAGGCCTGTCTTCTGCATCCCATGAGATGAATAACAACTATCATGAGATGATTGAACAAATCACAATTTAAAGTAATAAGAAACTCGATTATTGATTAATAGGTATGAACGTAGATGGTTACATGCACTGTCTCCTTTACAATGAGTTCAGGCAGCATTGAGTCTTGGATGCATAGCGTAAGGATGGCCAAAGATAAGCCCTTCAGTGATACATGGTCTAAATGTGTAAGGAAATGCTTATGAGCAAGGAGAAGACAGACAGCCTACTTCTTAGTAAGCCAGAAAAAAGTAGAATAGATAGCACCACCACCAGATGGGCTCGCAACTGGCTGACAAACCATACTCAACAAGTAGTCCTTAATGGGTCTAAGTCTTCATGGAGGGAAGTAAGCAGTGGGCTGCCACAAGGTTCCGTCTTAGGCCCCGTACTCTTCAATATCTTCATTAATGACTTAGATAAGGGAATAGAAGGGGAAGTTACCAAATTTGCAGATGATACTAAGCTGGTAGGAATAGCTAACACCCAAGAAGATAGGCTCAAGATCCAGATGGATCTTGACAGACTAGAACACTGGGCTATATCTAGCAAAATGAAAGTCAATGTAGAGAAAAGTAAAGTCCTACACTTAGTCAAGAAAACCCAGAGATACACATATAGACCGGGTGAAACCAGGCTCAATAGCAGTAACTGTGAGAGGGATCTTGGAGTCTTAGTGGACAACCAGCTAAATATGAGCCAGCAGTGTGCAGCAGCATCCAGAAAAGCTAATGCATTCCTAAATTGTATTAACAGAGGGATACAATCAAGATCATGGGAAGTACTAATACCACTCTATAAAGCCTTAGTAAGACCACACCTAGAGTACTGCATCCAGTTTTGTTCATCACATTATAAAAAGATGTTGAGACTCTAGAAAAAAAGTACAGAGAAGAGAAACCAGGAAGATTAGGGGATTGGAGGCTAAAACATACAACAAACGGTTGCAGGAACTGGGCTTGGCTAGTCTAGTAAAGAGAAGGACCAGGGGAGACATGATAGCAGTCTTCCAATATTTGAGGGGCTGCCACAGAGAGGAACGGGTCAAGCTACTGAGTAAGGTCAGAGATATACGAGCATTGTATGAGCAGGGTTCAGTTAGCAGTATTGCTGAATAATTCTTGGTGGTCTGAAAAGATTCCTCATTTAAAGAGTCATATTTTATTGGAAGTTAGCACTTCGTTTTGCAGAAAATCATTAAACAACTAAAAGCAATAAAATGTATTATATGCAGTTATTGGCCAATATGTGGCTATAATGTGTCTTTTTAAATAAGAAAGTAGGTCTCTAACAATTTTTAGATTCAATGTCAGTTAACATAGCTTTACATCCTCATAGTATTTTATAAATCCTAGTACTTCTATGCCTTTATTGTCAATGTGTGCTCCTTTCAAAATCCAAGAAAGAAATACCCAGACTCCATGGATCAGAGCAAAGTTATTCTTTTACTGGAGAATGAAAAGGAAGCTACAAATGGAATTCCGAAACTGAGAATTTGGCGCGCAGATCACACATACAAAGAAATGGAATTGTTCCCACCCCCCGAAATCCAGAAGTCTCTTCCAATTAAAAGTTCTGAATATGATCATGTGGGCATCTTCAGGTGGTGATGAGGCCTCTGTCCGTTGACCTTGACATATTTTGATAAGACTTCGCAGCCGCGCAAAAAGGGATAGAGGCTAGCAAGGAAATGGAAAGTTCAAAAGAAGAAATCATACACCCCCTCCTTTTTCTGCCCACAGTAAAGGAATGCAAAACACCTCCAGCTCTCTTCCCCCCCACAATTACCCCTCCCCCCGTTGCTAATGACAGCCGAAAGAAGTAAGCCTAGCAGTAGAGAAGATATGGGAGAAATAGATGAGATAGATAGCAGTTAGGGTACCCGAAGAGATCTTGAGGCTGACATTTATAGTTATCAGCAGGGGTGGGATGCTACCGGTTCTGCCCGGTTCTTTAGAGCTGGTAGCTCTGAAGAGCAGCAGACACAGAACCAGTTCTGTGTTTGCTGCTGTTTGGCCCACCCGCCTGCCTGGGCTCTTACATGTTCTATATTTCCTGCTTTTTCAACCTCAGCTGCTTTGCACGGCACAGCTGAGGTTGAAAAAGCAGGGGAAAAGGGGTTTTTCGAACGCTGCGCACCTGTGCGCAACGCTTTTCAGCTGTCGGGGCAGCACAGCCTAAGGTTAATTTACATGCACACACAGCAAAACGTAATCACCGAACCGGTAGTAACGCCGGTTGAATCTCACCCCTGGTTATCAGTTATCTGTAGCATTCAGACTATTGGTTTTAATTTTATACATATCTCCCAGGTTTTAATCTTGTAATTTTTGTGTTAATAATTTCATTTTTATTTTATTTGATCTATGTGTACTAGGATTTATAAAATACTATGAGGATATGAAGCTATGCTAACTTTTTTTTTATTTTTACTTCTGTTGTACAGTGAATGTTATGTTATTACCATAGTTTTGTGCTAGTCTGTGACCAAAACAAAGAAATAAATAAGAAAGCTACTGTGGCAAAAGTCCTAAAAACACCAACATGTTCATATTACTCTAGGTTTCTAATCACTTCTGGCTCTCTGAGAGGTGTGGATGAGGGGAGGCTGTCATTGCTTACACACTAAGTGCACCACTGATTTCAGGAAGTTTTCCGGAAGTGCCATGTTAACTTTTGCCAAGAGATATAAATGTAACAAAGTGCAGTAAATAAATAATAAGCCAAAAGAGTCTTGGCTCAGAGTCCTCTCTGCTCAAAATAGGACCCAAAATGTATCAAATGACCTCAAAGAAAAAGGCATATAATTTAAAACAATTGTCTGAACATCATAAATAGCCATTCTAAATATAAGCTAAACTTGGGCCCAACCCATGCTGATACAAATAATTGAACACAAAACATTAAGCTAATCAGCAATATTTGTTTGGGTTTTGTCTCAGTGTGATGTATGAATGCAGGCAATTTATTTTAAATGGGCATTTTACTAAACTTTCACTGGGGAGCATTCAAGCTTTGGAAAATGAAATTAACAGTGACTGTTGGGAAGTAATAGTGGTATGAGGAAAGCAAAAGGTCATTTGGGTAAAGAATACAATATTAATACAATATACTGTATATTTCATCTTCCACTCTAGCTCACTTTTCTCTGTCACAAAACATTTCTCCATGCTATTTCTTTCAGATTCAGAAAGTTGAAAAGAACACATGAGGCCCATCACTATTGTGCAAATTTTCAACACATGTAGAAAAGAAACATTCAGAAACAAATCTTTACTCTACAAATTTCTGTATGAATTTCCTCTATAAAAATAGCAAATGCTCTAAAATGATACAGTACAAGAAACTGGGTTAGCATTGAAAATCTAATTTAAAAGCAAGAGGATAAAAAGGAGTTTTTCTAGTGCGCTTCCCCCAACCTACCAGTCCAACACCAAAAAGTAGAGATACAAATTTTCACAAATAATAGTAAATAAAATAAACCTTGAATTATAAGGAACATTAATCAAGGGCAAAGACTTAGGCACACAAAAATTATGTTATGCTGTATGTGTATCTTGATAGGTGAATGTGTGCACCTGTATTCTGTAATCTACTTTCACAGCTGTTTTCATGATTGCTTTTTTCTACCTGTAAAGGTATTTATCCCTCCTTCATTCTGCTAAACCTTGACAGAGCAACTGAAAAATTTGAGGGAAGCAAGAATATAACATTTCAAAAGGAGAGTAATTATTCCAATAGACTGCTGGATTTTTTGGGGGAGGGGGGATCCTCTAGGTTTTGATTCTCTTCCAATAAACATTATTTTTGCATTTAGGTATTACTGTATTACTTTATAATGTGGAGTATACAAGGTCAGTTATAGGACCTTTTTTAATGGAATTCAGGGGTGTCAAACTTGCAGCCCTCAGGCCAGATGTGTCATCTGCTGGCCACATCCACCCCTGGTTTAGCGAAGGAGGGGAAAAGTTGCGATATGTCACGTGATGACAACACGTCATCGCAAGTTCAAGACCCCTGATGTAATTGAAGTCCAAGTTAGTTGGGAAAGGCTGCCATATACACAGGGCCCATTCAGCATACACTAATTAGTTTTTAAGATTTGAAGCAGCATGCTGAACACCACTGGTCTCAGTTATAAAGCAGCTAGTCCATACAGAACATCCATGCAATTTCATATGAAACAAGTTAAGGAAGTAATTAGCGGATTCTCCAACTGTGTTTCCCCACCCAGCAAGTGTTACAGTGGTAGAAAAAACTGTCCCAATTATGTGCCTTAATATGTGATGGAATAGGGTTGGGAAAATATAGAAAGTGCCTGTGGGTCCACATCTCATTTATTTGGAGTAACAAGAAAAACAGAACTCTTGTTGATTTTACCGGGACGTTTGTGCATACTGAATGGTTGATCTGCACAGAATAAGAGAAGACAACTCGAGTAATTCACAGAACCATCAAACCCTAAAATTTTGCAGCTGGAAGGGACATTAAAGTTCATCTAATCCACAGGCGTCAAACTCACGCTGTCACATTGCCGTCACGTGGCATTTTGTGATATTTTCCCATTCGCGGAGCTGGGGTAGGTGTGGCCTGCATGTGATGCATCTGGCCCGAGGGCCACCAGTTTGACACCTCTGATAATTAAACAATCTTGTCAGTGTAGGAATCCAGCAATAAAGCATACTCAACAGACGGCAACTTCTGAAGAAAAAAAAATCCATCACTTTCCAAGACAGTTTGTTCCATTACTGAACAGCAATTACCATTACCATTTTCCTGATAGCCAACAAAAATCTATTTTCTTACAATTTAAACCCATGATTTCTTGTCCTGTCTCCTGAAGCAGTTTCTGGACAGTTATGCCTTATCTACTTCCTGACAATCCTTCAGATATTTGGTGACAGCTATTGCCTCCCCGCAGTTTTATCTTCTCAAGGCTGAACATACCCAATGCCTGTGCCTCCAACCATTCCTTTTTTCTTCTTTTCATCTTGACTGGTATCTTCCAGACATTCTTGAGTTTCTTGATGTTCTCCCTTAAACACACATGCCTACAATTGCATGTAATATTTGTCATTTGACCGTTGCAGAACAGAGAGGAGCAAGGTTTATTTCCAGTTTGACAGTATACTTCTGCTGATGAAGCCTAAGACCGCGTTTTGTTTTGAGAAGCTGCTCCATACCATTGGCTTCAGCATTCAATCTAGAGAACTATCCTATATTAATTTTTAAATCTAAATGTAGGATTTTGCATTACGTTTTCAGGTTTCTGCTGAGTTTGTGAAGATACTCTTCAATCTTGACACTCTAAGATGTTTGGTATCCTCTTTTATGTAATCTGCAAATGTGATGCTACATTTTCTAATCTGTCAGCAAAGTCATTTATAAATGTGTTGAACTGCACAAGACACCGAATGGAGCGTGGTATACCATTCAACCTTTGCTTTCAGTTTAACACAAAGCCACTGATATATATTAATTGGATATCATTTTTCAACAATTCTCTATTCATGGTGGTAGCATAGATTAACCTGTATCTTACCATTTTTCCTACCAAAAATTAATATGAGATTTGACTGAATGTTTTGCTGATGTTTACATCCACCACATTCCTATGGTGGGTTAAAGTGGTTGCTCTATCAAGGAAGAAAACTAGTTTCCCATGATTTATTCTGTGGAGTCTTGGATGTTCTCTGAGTTTGGCTGTTTGCTTGCATGCATTTCATTACCCAAGTAGGCAATATCCCCCAGTTCTACTGAGTGTGGGGTTTGCTCTCTGTTTATATACAACTAAGAAATAACCAAGCTCAGAGAGCATCAAGGACTCTACATTTTAACCCTGAGTCACATATATTCTCTTCTATTGGATGATTTATTGTTCCTAAAACTATGCTAGCTTCTGCCAAGGAATGCATTCTTTTCTAAATGCTCACTGTTTAATAATCTGTTCCTGTAATAAACTCAAGAGGAGATCAAGACATCTTCAGGAATTTACATTATTTAAAAACAGTTCACAGGGAATTTTATGCCCTGGTAAGGGGGACATGGAGATGAGCATTATTGCAGCACTGAAGCTGCTCAGATTTCTTCTGTAAAGCAAAGCAATAGACTTTCCCATGCACTTTCCTTGAAACGACTGTCCATCCAACTGGGTCTTTAGGTGAACTAGACTCTAGAAAAAGTACAGAGAAGAGCAACAAGGATGATTAGGCGACTGGAGGCTAAAACATATGAAGAATGGTTACAGGAACTGAGCTTGGCTAGTCTAGTGAAGAGAAGGACCAGAGGAGACATGATAACAGTCTTCCAATATTTGAGGGGCTGTCACGGGGAGGAAGGGGTCAGGCTATTTTCTAAAGCGCCTGTAGGGCAGACGAGGAATAACGGATGGAAACTGAACAAGGAGAGATTTAACCTGGAAATAAGGAGAAACTTTCTGACAATGAGAACAATCAACCAATGGAACAGCTTTCCCTTGGAAGTTGTGGGAGCGCCATCACTTGAGACTTTCAAGAAGAGATTGGACTGCCATTTGTCAGAAATGGTGTAGGGTCTCCTGCTTGGGCGGGGGGTTGGACTAGATGACCTACAAGGTCCCTTCCAACTCTGATTATCTGTTATCAGGTTAGATAGGGTGGACCCAGTTCAGATCCCATCCTCAAACATTGTCATCTTGTGCAGCCTTGAAGGCATTGCTTCTCTACTGCCTACTCCAGCCCTTTGGAACTATTTCCCCCCTGATATCTAAGGAGGCCTACCCTACCCTTTTAGCTTTCCAGTAGACCACGAAGACCTAGCTTTTCACCCAAGCATTGACTAGGATGAGAATGAATTAAGAAGCTAGTGGTATGAATTGCTATGTTGTCTTAGAGAAAACTTTCTGTTGTGTTTTATCTTGTTTTTGTTTTGCTTTGAGACATTCAGGGTTAGTCTGTAAGACAGATGACCATATAGATTCTCTAAAGAAACAAATAAATGTGTAATTTTTACTTAATTTTTTACTTACCCGTCAAACACTACTATCTTGATCACTAACAACTTTTCTCCCTCAGAATTCCTGATAGAGTTAATAAAAAAACCAGGAACAATAAATATGCTATCACTAGAACAAATATACAAGGAATGGTTGCAGGACCTGGGTTTGGCTAGCCTAGAGAAAAGAAAGACTAGTGGGGACATGATAGCAGTATTCCAATATTTGAGAGACTGCCAGAAAGAGAAGGGGGTTAATTTATTTTTCTAAAGCACCAGAGGGCAGGACAAGAAACAATGGACGGAAACCAATCAAGGAAAAAAGCAACCTGGAATTGAGGAGGAAACTTCCTAACAGTGAGAACAATTAACCAGTGGAACAGCTTGCATCACCAGAGGTTAAGAAGAGACTGGACAGTAGTCACTTGTTTGAATTGGTATAGGATCTCCTGCTTGAGCGGGGCACTGAATGAGAAGACCTCCAAGGTCCTTTCAGGTCTGTTCTGATTCTGATTCCTGCTTTATAAGACAAGTTTTGTGGCCATTCTACCCTCCCAGCTTTGCTGGCTGAGGAATTATGGGAGTTGAAGTCCACAAGTCTTAAAGTTGCCAAGTTTGGAGACCTCTGAATTAGAGCATAACATTTTTAAAAAAAATTAATGCAAATGTTAAAAGAAAACCAAAATGTGCTGATCATCTAACTTATTCAAAGCTAGCTCCCTGTTTGTCTTAGATACTAAATGAAAACACGCTGAGGCACCTTCCATTTCTATTCCTATTCCATTCCATTCCATTCTATTTTCCTCTTCCATTTGCTGGAGAATGATAGACTTGTTCTGCCCAAGGCTTATTGAGACACTAACAAACACACGTTAGTCCCAAAACCTTTTTTTCTTTATTTCAATGGCTGTGAATTTTAGTCTTTCACATCCCGTAATGAGACTCAAACAGTTTGTAAATAGTCCCATGGAAGTCTGCCAAAGTCCTTCAGGATATGTCTGATAAGTATGCACCTTTATCTTACTTGAAATGCTGCCAACGACTAAATGTCCAATTAGCTATACAAGGTCAACTGGAGCACAAATTCAACACAGAGCTTCAAGTTTCAAACCAACCAGTACAAACAAAGTTGCTTCCTGCAATGACTCATGTCCCTTTGTTCCTCCTTTATGTCTTATGGGAGGGGCCAATCACCTCCAAGTCTTACTTCTGAGTCACCCCTTTTGCTGAAACTGGTTGTTCTTGCCTTCTGGCAGCTCTGCGCAGCACACACTGGGAACAGGCTCCCCTTGTTCCTCTGCCTCGCTGTGGTCAGATTCTGGAGGCTCCGGAGTCAGCACATAACTCCCAGATGGTCCTGGCCCCATCTCTGTATTGGATACAGGACCCTTGTCCGAATCCTCCCCAGACTCCTGGACTGGGCCATGTTCCTCCCCACTGTCCAACTCTGCTGCCATCTCCGCAGGCTGCCGGCGGACCACAACAAAGCTATGGAAAAAGAAACCAAGGAGAGATGGAGACAGAAGGCTTCTGGAAGAGGAGACAGAACAAGGTGGGAGATCCTGGGAACTGGAAGACCCCCCCACACACACACACACACATACCTCCAGAAGAAGCATTGCAAATTGCATCACACAGTTTCCTCTGCCTGTTACTTAATGGCATTTAATAGCACAACTGTTATTGAGTTCTTAAAGTCCTGTTGCTTCATGTGGACACATAGAAGGTGGAAGATTGAAGCACTTCTGGAGTGTGACAGAATCCTATGTTGATGCCTTTTGCACTTGGCTCTCTGTGACAAATTCTGGTGTACAAATAAAAACGCATATTAAATCTGGCACAGCTGAAATCAATTTATCCCTAGAATTTTGTAAAGAAAGAAAAAAGACCAAAAGTGGCTTTGATCCTGTATTGAAACCTAACATGGAGAAAGGAGCTATGAAAATGCATGTTTGTCTGATGACATGCTGCTCCTAGCGTGATTTGTCTCAAATGAATGAATAAAAATTAATTTTAATTAATCACAGCAGAAACACCTATAAAAAAGGCAAGTAGCCAAAAAGTCATGTTTTTATGTTTTTTATGTTTTGTTTGTATGTTTGTTGTAAAAAATAAAAACTTTGGAAAAAAAAAAGTCAAGTAGCCAGCAGTCACTTATCCTTGGTCTTTCCACAAATGAAAATGAGGAGAATAATACGCTGACAACATGCTATACCCAAACCACAAATTACTGTTCAATATCTCTCTGCCTGCTTTGTTGTATTATTTGCCTGTGTCTTGCTGGGTTCTGAAGCAAGAAGCAACCGCTGAGATGTGAAATCAGCCTTAGCTACAGAAATGGGGGCAGGAAGAAACCTGATGGAATCTAAAAAAAATAAAAAAAGTTCTCAGCTACCCTTCAAATAGTTCTGTAGGTAGTCCTCGACTTACGATCACAAGTGAGACCCTAATTTATGTTGCTAAGTGAAACATTTGTAAAGCGGGTTTGTCCCATTTTACAACTTTTCTTACCACCGTTGTTAAGTGAATCACTGCAACTGTTAAGTTAGGAACATGGCTGTAAAATGAATCTGGCTTCCCCATAGACTTGGCTTGTCCAAAGGTTGCAACCGTCATAAATATGAACCCGTTGCCAAGTGCCTAAATTTTGATCATGTGACCATGGGGTGGTTGCAACAGTTGTGAGTATGAAAAACGGTCATAAGTCACTTTTTTCCAGTGCCGTTTTAACTTTGAACGGTCACTAAATGAACTGTCATAAGTCGAGGACTACCTCACAAGGAAACACAAGAGCAAAATGCAAAGAGTGATTCGGGTAATTAGCTGATATGGTCCAATGAATCATATTCAATTATTCATTTCAGGGTGTGTGCATGTGTGTTTGTGTCCATACCCATTCTTGAAACTCCTTCTTTGACTTTTCTTCCTGTTCAAAACTCAAGACTTCCTCTTCTGCCAAGCTATTATGTTGCTCAGGGAGAAATTACTGCATGTGAACCAAAACTGGTTCATTAAGTACAATTCATTAATGTGTGACCTATGGAAAAGGCATATTTTGCAGGGACTGTTGTGGTTCTCCAGCAACCTGTGCAGATGGCAGTGGAATCGGACAGTGGGGAAGAACAGGGACCAGTCTGGGAGTCTGGAAAGGACTCGGATGGGGGTCCTGCGTCCGATGCAGAGATGGGGCCAGGGCCACTTGGGAGTGGGGTGCTGCCTCCAGAGCCTCCGGAGCCTGGCAGCAGTGAGGCCGAGGAACAAGGGGAGCCTGTTCCCAGTGTGCGTCTGCACAGAGCTACTAGAAGGCAAGACCAGCTGAGACAAAAGGGGTGACTCGGGAGTAAGGCTTGGAGACAGGGGTGGGATTCAAATTTCTTAACAACCGGTTCTGTGGGCATGGCTTAGGTGGTGGGAGTGGCTTGGTGGTCATGTGACTGGGTGGACATGGCTTGGTGGTCATGTTATTGGCTGGGCGTGGCCAACTCAATATCACTCACATCGAGGCATGCATTTCCTCGCCTGGCCTCTCATGACAGTGGGAATGCTGCAACAGTCGTAAGTGTGAAAAATGGTCATAAGTCACGTCATAAGTCACCTTTTCCAGTGCCATTGTAACTTTGAATGGTCACTCCACACAAGCAAAGTACCAGCAAACTGCTTAGAATGTTAACAACCGGTTCTAGAGAATAGGTGAAATACCGGTTCTCCAGAACTGGTCAGAACCTGCTGAATATCACTTCTGGACATAGATCTAAAGAGCAGGTGGCTATGCTCAGAGTCCTGAGCACCCTGTCTACATCCTTATACCTAAATCATTCATTAAACTAAGAGACACTACGTAGAGAATGGTTTGGTAACTGCTCTGTGGTTTTTGTTCTGGTTCTTGTTCAATGCAGGTAGTTAGGCTTATTTCAAGAAAACTCAAACCTAACTGCCAAATTAAAAATCAGGAGTCCAATAGTACCTTTTCAGGTACATTTCATAAAAAGAGATAAGCTTTGTGAACTACAGTGCACTTTAGCAGCTCTATAGAGTAGCCAAACTGTTGTAGGATTTAAATTGGGTTGAGGTAGGGAAGAAAGGAGAAGGCAGAATGGTTACACTACATAGATGCAGGTTATTGCAAGATAGCTTGCCAGTATGTTGCCAATTAACAGCTGTAATGTGTTAAATATCCATTATGTTTGTGGAGACCTGAGATATCCTGGAAGCCTTTGATGTATATGAGCTCAGCATCTTATCATTTAGTTGTGTTGTAGTGTTGCTTCATTCCAAAATAGCTACTGGGAGATTTGTAATGGAGTGTCCTGGGTGGTTAAAATACTCTGCTGTCTTTTTGTCTTTTTGAATCCTGATGTCAAACTTATATCCATTAGTTCTTTCACATAAAGGTTGGGTTGTTTGTCCTACATAGAATCAAGAACGCTTTCAGATGATGGCATATATCATACAAAAGATAAGTATACGAAGTCAGCTCTAATCTACTGTATGAAGTTATTGTATAATGGTAATGTTGGTGTAAATGTGGGAGCAAAATAGATGTCTGGATTTTGTTACAAGATCTGGTTCCCATGTTAATATCATTGTTCTGTTGTTTCTCGATGCTTGTGAGAACCTGCTTCAGGTTTTGAGGCATCATTGCAGGGCAAAAAGTAATGGAAGGAAACTAATAAAGGAGAGAACCAACCTAGAACTAAAAAGAATTTTCCTGATGGTTAGAAAAATTAATCAGTGGAATAACTTGCCTCCAGAAGTTGTGGGTGCTCCACGATGGTGGAATTAATTTTTTTTTTAACTACCGTTTCTGTGGCTTTGGCTAGGTGGGTGTGGCAGGGGAAGGATACTGTAAAATCTCCATTCCCTCCCCACCCCGCTAACCTGCTTTCCAGCTCCATTCTCCTGTGCAGGACAACAAAAGAAGACCCAGCCAATCAGCTAGGACTCGGGAGGCAGAGAATAGATGGGGGCGGGGCCAGTCAGAGGTGGTATTTGCCAGTTCTCCAAACTACTCAAAATTTTCACTAGTGGTTCTCCAGAACTGGTCAGAACCCGCTGAATATCACCTCTGGTGCTCCAACACTGGAGGTTTTTAAGAAGGGATTGGACAACCATTGGTCTGAAATGGCATAAAGTTTTCTGTTTTGAAAGGGAATGGGAATAGAAGACCTTCCCACTCTATTATTCTGTTCTGAACTATCAGCCATGAAGGTGTTCTCATACTGTGAAGCCATGGCTATCCATGACTGTGATATTAATTTACAACAATAAGTTGTTGCCAAAGGTAAAAGTTACAAGCAAATATAGTCACACACAATATGGTGATGATATTCCTAATGGTTTGAAGTCCATCTTTGTGGGAGCTATTGAGGTACCATGGAGTTCAGCGTCTATGGTAGCTAAAATTGTGTTGTGTAGAGTGCTTGTGGACTTCAACTGCCAGAATTCCTCAGCCAGCTTTGCTGACTTGAAGTCCACAAGTCTTAAAGTTGCCAAGTTTGGGGACTCCTGTCTTAGGAAGTCTGCTAAAGCTTTGGATCCATCACAGTCAGCAGACCCATGATTAATCCAGTCAGATCATCAGGGTTCACAGACTCTGTACTCAGGCCAGCACTCTTGTGTAATTGGTATATAAGAGTCACCATAGATTTTCCTAGAAGACTGTAATTCAGTTGCAAACTGCCTTAACAATACTATGCCTGTTTAATGAGGGCCTCAAATAAAGCCTGCAGTTTTGTTTGAGGTCCAAACTTCTGTGATTGCTAATTCCAGTGGCCATCTGTTCCAGCAACTCAAGTGTGTCTATTATGAATAGTCAATTTATCAGCAAAGAGAAAATGGTTTACAGAAAACAAGACAAATTTGACAAAGCAAAATGTGTTGTGGATTTAATTTGGGCAGTGTTTTGTTCATTACTCAATTCAAGCTTGGAGACTGTTGTTCGTTTCTCTCTTTTCCTAATAGAACATTTTTTTGATTTGTAGTATTTTGCTACTACGCTGTTCTGGGAATCTTTTCTCTGGAAAATTAAGTCACTCTCTACTTTAAGTCCTCTCTCCAGTGACCTTTCCCAAATTCCCATTTTCTGAAAGTAAAATGTATAGAGTACTACTATGATGAATTGTGTTAATTAAAAATAACTTTTCCACAAGCTTTTATAAACTGTAAAGCAGTTCATTATATGGAGCAGAATTCACCAAACCAATATTTTCTTTGACCTGCTATATTTCTGGTGCTTCTAAATAATCTTTGTGGTTTAGGATTATTTTTTTTAAAAAACCACTCCTTTCTGGCTAGTGACAGATAAATCTGATTTGTTTTCAGATTGTTCACCGTGCATATCTATACCTGAATTAAAAATAAGCACCAGAGTATCTTCAACCATTTTTAAGGAATAGACTTTAATGAAATAATGCGTAGATTTCAAGGAAAGAAACCAATGCCTGTCAGTTAAAGAATTGGCTGGGTTTAGATTTAATCGGCCTTAAAGCAAACTGGATCAGTCACTCCTTTTTAGTTTGGCCGATCTTGCAGGATTGTTAATGAAGAAAAATGGAAGAGGAATGAAGGTGCTACATATGCTATCTTTGGCCCCTGGATGAAAAGGCAATATATCAATATAATTAATAAATGAGAAAATCATGGAGTGTTAAAACTAAAAACTTCCGGCAGCCAACACTGCTGGCAGATTTGATAATACATTCAAATCATCTCTAGACAGTTATATGTTTTGCTTAGGAATAATTTTCATTTTATTGCAGAGAATATCGATATAGTTTGAAGTATTTGTAATGCAGAGCATCTGAAACTGTATGTATGCTAATTCAGGTATCCTTTTTTATTCTTTACAACTGGACAGAATTTGAAACAAAAAAAAATGCCCAAGGGCTCAGGACTTTGTCAAGTCTGTCCATCCATGTCAGTCTGTCAGCAGGATAACTCACCAAGAAAAGCACAGAATAGAAGAAGATTTGATGTGGCAAGAAAAGCCAGCTAAAAACAAGAGAAAATGCAGTTAAAAATAGACTAGACCTTCTTGGGAGTAGCAAATTGATCAGCAGAATACTGGGAAAAAATTACGGTATACGAAGGGGAGGAGGAGGAGGAGGAGGCAACAATGGAAAAATGAAATTTGAAAACAGTCGGAGAACTTCTGAGAAGGAAAATAATCAGAAATAAGTCTCCCACTCCATCCCCTTGGGAGAAACAGATGGATAATTGCTCAGAATTGTTGACTTCTCCTTACTCAGCCTCCTCCCTTCTAGTTACAGGATTCCTAGCAGAGAAGATGCATCCAGCCCTGTGCTTTCCAGTGTACACGTTCACCTCACCAAGCAACATGAGGGAAGCACAGATACACATGTACACAGGCACCACACATATGTACCCTAATTAGCAATATGGATGAACACCCCACTGATTGGTTTTTAGTGAGATAACATGTACACACAAACACACACATATATGCAATAGTATGCATATAACTGTGTTGAGACAACTTATTACTACAGAGAAGAAAATGCATATGGCTCCTGTTTCCAGTGTTAAAAGAGATGTAAAAAGAGTTTCAGAAGCTCTTCTTTGCATGCTTTCCCTTCCTTGTTTAAAAAAAGTGTGTGTGTGTGTGTGTTGCTGAGGAGCATCAGATCTGGAGGGCTACTGTGTTCACACAAGTATTAATAATGGGTCTGCTGTTTCAAATCCAACACTGACCGTTCTCTGGTTTTAATTTGGGAATCCAAATTAAAAAGAAGTGGGGTTCCTTGCCAATGTCACCATTAGGCATATTGCATTTGGCAAGGAGAGTTGTGAGATTAGGATTCAGCTTTACTTTAAGTCTGAGTTACATTCAGTCTAAGAGACATCCAGTCCATATGATCTTGGACATATTGTAGTTGGGAAGGTCTTTGTTTCTGGCCATATGCCTGAAGAGCAGAGATCAGGATCTGATTTCATAGGAAATAAAATAATTATTTTAACGTGCCTCCTGCAGGAAGAAAGGCTGCCAGTTTATCCCGCAGCCTAATTTCTGCTACACCGTATTATTTTTTAAATTTTGAAACACACTACATTATGCCTGGTTAAATTACATTTCTGAAAGCATTTCTTGATACTAGAGATTTTTGCTTGATATTTTCAAAAAATACTGATAATATGAGAGAAGAAAAATAGAGCTGATTGAAGAAAAATACTAATGCATATAGCATGTGCAAAATAAGGTGTAGAAAACGCCCACACAATAAGATTATTTGTTCAGGGAAAAGCAAATAGAGAACGACATGGTACAAGAGAATCTTCCTATTTTATGACACACTTTTAAAGCATTAGGCTTTAAATGTCAATTTTGCTTTGCCTGAGTAAAGTTAATGGAATGTTCTCAAATATATCTCAACTCCATCTACAGATAATAATTGACTTGCAACCATAACTGAACTTGGAATTATGGTTGTAAGTCATGCCAGTTCTTAAGCAGGTCATCACATGTCTCACCCGAATTTACAACTTTTGCAGCAGTCGTTAAGTGAACATTAAGCCATTAAGCAAACCCATTGGTCCAGAATGTAGCGTCCTGGGTATTACTGGCTCCTGATAATGAAGGCCTGTTATGCTGATACTGTTCACCTTGCATGTTGCCAACCCTAATCTGGGTACAATTTAACCTATAAAACCTCTATGGCTTTGCCTCTGGGTACTTGAAATGTGGCCTTTTCCAACCAGCATTGGCCTGACCTAATTAAAGCATCAAGAAGAAGCCCCTCATTATTCTTGACTTCTAGAAAGGAGCTGTTCTCGGTGGCAATGCTGATACTATGGAACAACTTATCCTTGGAAATCAGGCTATCCCCTCCATGGTGGCCTTCAGAGGGTTGTTCAAAATTTTTCAGAGGGCATTCCAGTCCCTCTTCTAGGGGGTTCAGTGTTTACCTATTGCTTGTTACAGTGGAGGGCTGTTGCTGGCTCGGACCAGTGATGGGATTCAAAATTTTATACTCCCGTTTCTGTGTCCGTGGCTTGGTGGATGTGGCATGGCTTGGTGGACGTGGTTTGGTGGGCGTGGCAGGGGAAGGATATTGCAAATCTCCCACCCTACTCCAGGGGAAGGATACTGTAAAATCTCCATTCCCTCCCCACTCCTGGGTGAAGGTTACTGCAAAATCCCATTCCCTCTCCACCCCACTAACTTGCTTTCCAGCTCTGTTCTCCTGTGCAGGGCAACAAAAGAAGACCCAGATGATCAGCTGGGATTCGGGAAGCAGAGAATAGATGGGGGCGGGGCTAATCAGAGGTGGTATTTGCCGGTTCTCCAAACTACTCAAAATTTCCACTACCGGTTCTCCAGAACTGGTCAGAACCCGCTGAATACCACCTCTGGTTCAGTCCGGTTCTAGCAAACCGGTAGTTCCAGTGATCAGCTGGCCCTGCTTTCCTACCCCTGCCCTATCCTGTCCTATATTTCCTTGTTTTTCAGCTTAGCTGATTTGTGAGGCACTGTGGATTGTCATTCCTCAGCTGTTTTCCTCACTTGCGATACCCTAGAAGGTACACTTTAGAGGCTAAAATTGGTAGTTTTTGAACGCTGCGTGTGCGCTCACAAAACCAGTTGTTAAACCAGTTGTTGCAGCCCATCATTGACTTGTCATAATAAGCAATAGGTAAACACTGATCTAACACCTATTTTGCTGTTATATGTTTTTATTAAATTAATGGTTTAGTTTATCATGTTGTGGATATTTAAATTCTTCTCTCTGCATATTATATAAACCAAGAGTCTTCAAATTTGGCAAGTTTAAGACTTGTGGACTTCAACTCCCAGAATTCCTGAGCTAACATGACTGGAGGAGGGATTCTGGGGGTTGAAGTCCACAAGTCTTAAAGCTGTCAAGTTTGAAGAGCCCTGGTATAAACCATTGGAAGTTGTAACGCTGAAGCAAGTTATTTATTTATTTATTTATTTATTTATTTATTTATTTTTGATTTGATTTGATTTGATTTGATTTGTCAATCACTTACAAAATAATAAGTATAAACATGAGTAAGAGTACAGGAAATAGGTACGAATAAATGGGGACAATATGACAGAGATGGTAGGCATGATTGTGCGCTTATGCACGCTCCCTACAGACCTCTTAGGAATAGAGTGAGGCCAATAGTGGATAGTTTAAGGTGAAATGAGTGAGGGTTAGATGATGTAACAACAGAGTCAGGTAGTGCATTCCAGGCATTGACCACTCTGTTGCTGAAGTCGTACTTTCTGCAACCAAGTTTGGAGCGGTTAACATTGAGCTTGTATCTGTTGTGTGCTCTTGTATTGTTACGGTTGAAGCTGAAGTAGTCATTGACTGTTAGGACATTGTAGCAGATAATTTTGTGTACTACACTTAAGTCCAACCGTAGGCAGAGTAGTTCAAGGTTGTCCAAGCCCAACATCAAGGCAGGCCAACTCCTCACTGCAGGGTCTGGTCATAGAGAAGATTTTGATGTTGGGAAGATTCTTCTCATGGAAAAGAAGTTATAATGGCAAACATCCCAAGCTAGGATGTTTTTTTTTTTAAATAATTTTTTTTTTTTAATAACAAGATAAACATAAACATACATAACAAAATAAACATAAACATACCACAAAAAACATAAAAAGATCCTTCTTCATAAATTTACATACAGTGCATCGATTGGTTTACCACTTTTTTTTGTGCATCCATTTCCTAATCACTAGTATAATTATATTACATAATAGCTCATATTATCAATCAATAATTGTATAACCTAATATCATCACTAAAAAAAAAATCATTTATAATTTTGTAAATTCATATTTTAACGAGATAACTATAGTTTGCTTAATTTATTTTGCAATAAATCATAAGATCATACCAAATCTACCTTAATAATGTTTTATAAAGATAATATTAAGAAAAAAAAATTTTTTTTATGCTAAATCTGAATATTCTATCATTATGTTTTATTATCTAACCATTGATAAAAAAGATCCCAAACTTCATAAAATTGTTTATCTTCTTGTTCTCTGATTTCAAATGTCAATTTGCTCATTTCAGCACAATCCAATATTTTCTTAATAATTTCTTCTTCTGATGGAATTTTCTCACTCTTCCAGTTCTTAGCAAATACAATCCTAGCCGCTATTAATATATTTACAATCAAATACTTCAAATTTTTATTATATATATCAGGTAAGATTCCCAATAAAAAAATCTCTGGTTTCAAGTCTATATGTGTCTTTGTCATTTTTTCCAACCATATGCGAATTTTAGTCCAATATTTTCTAGCGTCCTCACAAGTCCACCACATATGGTAGTATGAGCCAGGTATCTGATGACATTTCCAACATTTTTCAGATTTGTTCTTAAACATTCTTGCAGTTCTTGTCGGGGGAAAATGCCACCTGTAAAACATCTTATACAAGTTTTCTTTATAAGCTGTTGACATTGTCATTTTATAATTTTGAGACCACAGTTTTTCCCAATTCTCCAAATCAATCCCATATCCAAAATTCTTCCCCCAAACAATCATCGTTTCTTTAACTTGTTCCTCCTCTAATAAAATTTCCAACAAATAAGTGTATAATTTTTTAATCATTTTTTCATCAGTACCTGTCAAGATCCTGTCTAGATCAGTCAATTTATCATAAAATCCCTCCGCTTTAGAATCTATAAGATACCTTGAATGTATTTGCGCATATGAAAACCAATTCATCTTTATGCCTTGTTCTTCTAGTTTTTGCATTGTTTTAAGTTCACTCTTTTCATCCAATATTTCCCCATATCTAACTGTTTGTTCCTTCTCATATATTATAGGATAAGAAAAAGCTTCAATAGTTGATAACCAGACTGGGATTTTCAAATAACATTTTCTCTTAATTTTCTCCCAATTCAACCATAAAGACATTATATAATGCCTTCTAAAATAGCCCTGCGATTTGGTTCCCTTATACCACAGAAAAGCATGCCATCCCAGTAATAAATCATGCCCCTCTAGAGTCAACAATCTAGTCTTTCTTAATGTTATCCAATCCTTAACCCACATTAAATTTGCAGCTTGGTAATACAACTCCCAATTCGGGAGGCCAAAACCTCCTCTAATTCTAGCATCTTGCAGGAGTTTTAATTTTATTCTGGCTTTCTTACCTTGCCATATGAACTTCAACACAATTTTATTTAATTCTTCAAAGTAATCTTTACCAAGCCTGATTGGTATGGTTTGGAATAAATATAAAATTCTGGGTAAAATATTCATCTTGATTGTTGATATTCTACCTATCAATGACAATTGTAGATTTTCCCATTTTTTCAAATCAGATGCTATCTGTTGTTTAAGTTTGATATAGTTATTCTCTTTCAATGCAGTACATCTTGACGTCAAATATATCCCCAGATATTTGACCTTATTCGTAACTTGAATTTTCAATAAATCTGCCAGTTCATCTCTTTGTTTTAATAACATATTCTTTGTCAAGATCTTTGTTTTATCTTTGTTTATTTTCAAACCGGCCATCTCACCATAAATCTCTATCTTTTCCAGTAGCTTTAAAGCTGTTCCTAGAGGATCTTCCAAAATAAAAACCAAATCATCCGCAAAGGCTTGCAATTTAAATTCCTCCTTCTTAATTTTCATTCCTTTTATATTTGGATCCTCTCTAATGTTTCTATTCAGCACTTCCAAAGTCAATACAAATAACAAAGGTGATAATGGGCAACCTTGTCTTGTGCCTTTTCTTATATTAATAGAATCTGTAAAATCTCCCTCTATCATCACTCTCGCCGTTTGTTTGTCATATATGGCTTCTATTGCTTGAATAAATTTTCTAGCAAAGCCCATCTGTTCCAATAACAAAAACATAAATCTCCAATTCACATTATCAAATGCTTTTTGGGCATCTAAAAATACCAAAGCCATTTGTTTTTCAGGGTGTGCCTCGTAATATTCCAAAGTGTCCAGAATTACCCTCATATTATCCCTAATTTGTCTCCTTGGCAGGAATCCATTCTGGTCAGGATGAATAAAGTTATTTAGATATCTTTTGAGCCTTTCTGCCAAGATGGAAGCAAAGATTTTGTAATCTGCATTCAGTAAAGAAATAGGTCTATAGTTCTTAATTTGTGATGGATCAGCCCCTTCTTTTGGAATAAGTGTGATATAAGCTTCTGACCATGTTTTAGGTATTTTCTTATTTAACATGGCTTCATTCATAACTTCTAACAATGAAGAAGTTATAATGGCAAACATCCCAAGCTAGGATGTTTTGAAGCTCCCACCAAGCTGTGGTAGATCGATTGACACACAAATTTCTTCACCCTTGCCTCCAACTTCACAATCAACAGAGAGGAAGGTAGGTTTGTTGCAGCAGGCTTGTGGACTCAATTTCTTTCCAAGACAAGAGAAACAGTAAAGCATGTAGACATTTTGAGGGCCTTAGTTATGAGGAAAGAATGGCTTCAGCCCACTTTTTGATAGCCTGTAATGTAGGGAATAGAGATTTTGCCAAAGTGATGCTATTTTTGGCAATATGCCATCAGCAGAGTGGGCAAGCATTCTGTAATTTCTGCCACTATTAAAGCTTCGGCTCAATTACTTCACTGCCGTGTTTCATTTGAGAAGCAGTTTGCAGCAAATGGATTCTTTCCTTTTAATATAATGTACAGCATCACAGAGACCAAGACTTTTTAGAGTGTATTTCTGGGATTTGACAAAATTGCTTTTTTACATGTGGTAAGGCTGCTTCCCATAGAATTAAAACCACAAACATGTTTTATTTGGTCTTTATAGACTCAGAAGTTAATGCTTGAGAAATAATCCTGTTTGTTTATTTAAATGCATGAGAGGCTCAAAGATAAATAGACACAGAGCGGGAGTCAGATTTCATTTTTCAGGCTGTGCAACTGACCCTTTCAACTGGAACAGATAAGTACTATTGAAGAACACGGTGCTTCTTTTACTCTTAAAACAGGACTTGAATAAATTGATGCTTATGAAACAGATTCAGAGGGCATTAAATGGGTGTTTACATTTTCCCCTGTGCTTCTTATTCTCAAGTGACAGCAGTTTAATGTACTTTCCTTGGAGAGACAAACTAATTATAAAGCATTCCTGAACACAATTGGCTAAATAACACACAACTCAAAGGCCAAGGATACGTTCTCAGCACAGCTATGTAGGGAATTCCCAAGCTGAGTTCTTTTACTCACCCCTCAATCAACATGACAGATGTCGTCTTCTTTTCTTAGCTGGAAAAAAAGTACTTCAGCATTTCCTGGAATGTACAAAAGAAGAATAAACGTCTTAAGTCTTTCCAAACAGAGCTAAACTTTAGCATTTTCTCTCATTATGGAATAATAGTTAAATTGTGAAAGAAACTACCTCTGAAAATGAACGTATCCTGAAAGTTCATGAAGAGAACCAAATGAAAATAAATAGAATAGGAAAAAAAACCCTGAAATGTAATTATATTTTAATTAAAGCTCAATTTACATTAAATGACATAGCTATTTTTTCCCTAGAGCTGTATGAAATCAGTTACATTTATCAAACAGAAAGGACTTCAGTCACTGAAAATAAAAATGCTACTACTATTTTCAGTTCCTGAGGGAAAAATTAGAAGAGTGAAATGGCTTTCTGTGGTCCAGTGTATTATGCCATAGTTTGGTTTTGCTTTACAATGTATGTAAATTCAGTGCAGTATATTAGTTTGTACTATACATAATGACTTATGGCTTTGTATATTGGTCAAACCCAACTTCTTCTTTGTTGTTTAATCCTTGAGGGGTGAAGTCTGAGCAACTGAATGGAGATGAGTGTTTACTGGCCTATGCCTTTCCTGTCTCCAATGTGGAGTTTGCAGCAGATATAAACTCATTGTGCCCAGAGACAGAAATATCTGCCTCTACTTGGGATCAAACTCACAACCTTCTGATTGTGAGGCGAGAGCTCCACCTCTAGGCCACTGCACCACTCAAAGGTCAAACCCAACTGATTGTGGTTTATTATGAGAAGAATAGAATCATGGAGTTGGAACAGAACAATTAAGACCAACTTCTCACTCAAGCAGAAATTCATATTAACGCATCCTGAACAGATGGCTGTTTTAGTTTCTATGTACACATTGAAAGAGAATCTCACAATTTCTTGAGTAATTGGTTCCTCTGTTGTTGAACATTGCACAATATTTATTTAATAAATTCATATATTGATCAATTCATATATTGATATTCATTTATTTAATCATCATATATTCTCACAATTGCAACTCTGGATGGTGCACATAGGTTAAAAAAACAAAATACAGTAAAAAATAATAATGATGGCCCAGCTCAACTTCAGTCTTAAAGACAAGTTATCAATGACAGGCTTACCATCCATTCCAGGCTCCATGACCAAGTGAACATCCAAGTCTTCAAGAGCTTCCAAAATGCTAGCAGAATTGCACCTCCAAAGGTGCTACAACAGAGAAGGCATACACTTCTTGGGTCCTGCCAGATCACAGTACTTGATAGATGGGTCTGGATCCAGTGGGATGGGCAAAAACAAGTAGAAAGGTAAGGTCCCTTTAATAACCTCATACTATGATGATAATATGGGCCAAAAATTTTGGGTATAGCATTGAATTGGAACATTGGGAAAAATTGTGGGAGAAAAATTACAATTTAACAATGTTAGCAGCCTACAAAGAAAACTGTACAAAATGTTCTACCATTGGCATTTATCCTCAGCAAGATTGGCCAAAATGTTTCCAAACAGATCAGCGAAATGCTGGAGATGTAACTATAAGCAAGGAACTTACTTTCACATGTGGTGGACTTGTCCTAAAGTTAGGAAACTTTGGCTTAAAGTAAAGAATTGGTTAGAAGAAATTACTAAACAAAAAATCAAGATGAAACCGGAACTATTTCTATTGGGCATACAAATATCGCAGAAAACTGCAATACATTATGATACACATAATAACAGTGGCCAGAATTGCCTTTGCTCAAAATTGGAAACAAGATGACACTCCTTCTGAGGTAATGATAATAAGAAAGGTTCTTGAGTATGCAGAGGTGGACAGGTTAACTACAGAGTTAAAAGACAGAGAAGAAACGGAATACTATAAGATCTGGAATGTATGGTATCAGTGGTTGTGTATCAGATGTAAAGTTGTTACATGAAGAATATGTAGGAGTTATATAGTAAAATGGGGAAATATTGTATATATATTTGTAAATACTTCTATGTTAAAAGTAGAAAAAAACTACATAACATATAGAATAGTAACAATTATGTCAATATGAGTGAACACCGCAAACTGAACGCTGTAATGAGTGTAAATGTGGTGTTTTAGTATGAAATATGACTAATACAAATTTACTTTGGAAAAAAACCCACCTCATACTATGAAAGGATTTGCAAGTGATCTTTAACTGGACCTGAAAATCCACTGGGAGCCAGGATAGTTCACAAATCACGCATGTAATATGAGGAGAGCAAAATTGCCCACAACTGCCTCTATCAGTACATTTTGGACCAGTTGTGACATCTGAGTGATCTTTGAAGGTAGCTTCATGTACAGCATATTACTATTACAGTTGTCCTCTTGGGAGGTAGCAAAACATGTGATGGTGAGCAGTGTGAAGAGTCTTTGTCACTGGATCTATCAAAGCAGGTGGATAAATGCTTCTTCAGACAGCTACACTGCAGCTGATGCAAAAATGTACCCCACTGTATTCAATGGCTGCATCTAAAAGAAATGAGAACCCAGGAAAATACTCAAGACTTTATATGTCAATGATGATGAGAAACAGCTATTGACAAATCTCAACTGCTCTGTTCCTGAGTGCAGTATTTAAACACACAGCACAAGTTCAATCCCTCCTTGTTTCAAATCAAAGGTAGGGAATACGCGGTCTCCCTTTTGTTGCTGAATTACAGCACCCTCTGTCAGCCTGGCAATTTCACTCCTTTTTAAAATGAAAAGTTATGTGTTATACATAGGCTGCCACCCATCTAATTGCATCCTAAAAATAACTATCCAAACTTCTCTAAACCTTTGAGGAAGAAGGCTTACTTTTCCTCGTAGGCCATTTCTACCTGATCCTTTTAACAATCAAACAAAATTTCAAAACTGCGGTTGCATCAGCATTCTTGGTTTCTTCAAAATAATGCCTGAAGCTCTATAAAAACTTGTTTGACCAGAGGCTTTGCAGAGACATGAGAAATAAAGTATGTACTACACCCATCATTGCTCTGTAATATTCTCCAAAACTACTATCGATGTGCAACTTGTGAAATATAGGGCTCATTCTCATGTCCCTCTAAATATGGCATAAATATAACCCATAACCATTTTTATATTTTGTCCTCATGAGGTTACCTTCATCTCAATGCCAGTTGAGGTAGGTTTATATTGTCCTAGCTGTTTCAAGTTTGCAGTCATGTGTTGTCTTCTGAATATATATATATGGATCTTTGGTTGTTCGGGTTTTCTCCCGCGTAAGATTCGCAGTATCTAGGCAACGTTTCGATGAAGTCTCATTCATCATCTTCAGGCTCCTGTCTTCAGCTCTTGCTTCTCAGAGTGATGTGAGATTGCAGCTGCTTCTTCCTTTTAACTGCTAATGGGGGTGGGGCTTGATTGGGTAGGGGCTTGGCTGTGTTCTGATTGGTGGGGGTGTGTTCTCATTGGTAGGGGGTTTGGCTGTGTTCTGATTGGTTGGGGGGTTGGCCGTGTTCTGATTGGTTGGAGGCGTGTTCTGTTCAGGTGGGGGCTTGGTTGTGCTCAGGTTGGTCTTAGTTGCTGGGGGATTTGAGTTGGTGAGCTGTGATCTTGCTGTTTGGCTTCGAGTTCGTGGTCGTGCTGCATCTTCATAGTGGGTGTCGGTTTGCTACAGGACATGAAATTGACTTTAAAAATACCAGAACTATCGCCAAAACCGAACACTTCAACAGCAGAATAATCAGAGAAGCCATAGAGATAGAAAAATGCCCACACAGCATGAACAAACGAGATGATACCTCCTGCCTTCCAGCCATTTGGAAACCCGCCCTCATGAACAGACGAGTACCTAACATGAAGAATGACACCAGACCCACACCCATGAGAGCCACACAAGATGCCACCACCACACTTCCATGTAGAAAACAGACTCACACCCACTCAGAAGATGAGACACGACCATGGACCAGAAGCTGCACTGCAGCTGCATCACTACCCACTTCAAACCCCTCCGAGCCATACATGAAGCAAACCGACACCCACTATGAAGATGCAGTAAGATTAAGAGTATCTTGGTGACATTTTGGTGAGGTTCCACTTGCCATCTTCAGACTGGTGCTTTGAGCTTCGTGCTTGTGCAAGCAAAGCGTGATCGGAGCTGCCATCTCTCTATAAATACTGGTAGGGAGGTGTGGTGTGCTGGCTCTGTTGTAAGCGGGCTGGTTGGCTGTGTTGTTATTTCTTGATGAAGTCGATGTTTGCAGATTGGTTGGCTTTTTTGTAAGAACCTGTGTGGCTGAGGTACTGGCTGTGTGTCTATCAGCCACACAGGAGTGATTCTTAAATGTATGAGTATTTGGAAATTTTTGAAGGAGAGGTAGAGCTGGACCATCTTGAAAATATAGACTTTACAGAAGTATCAATAATAGACTCTAGAGAAGTACTGAGTATGGTTTTTATCTCTCTCTTCTGTCTATTATCTATCCATCTATCTATCTATTAATCATTTTTCTATCCATCCATCCATCTCCTGGCCAAATTCTGTTATAAAATGGGTGATAAGGTTTCTGGAAGATTCTACAGTATTTTATCTAATATCTTTCCCTAAGCCCAAAGGGAAGCCTCCTGACATAGTGGCTCAAAAACCAGTTTTATGTTATTCTGAAGATACAGTACATGTTCAGAATTAGCCACAAACTGGCATCTTGATTGAGGCATCATCCAATAGCAGCTCAGATTGCCTGTGTTATCCCTCAAATTCAGTTAGGTGTGTGTGGTCTACAAAACCATTTGCTTCAGTTCAGCTATGTTACACTCCATTTGCGTTAACAGAGAAGCCTGGCATTTTAGATAGGAAAAGAAAATGCTTTCTTGGTCAAGAAATAAGCTATTTGAGCTTTCCCCAAGAGTCTCTAAGACAAAACAAGCATGACTCAGCGAGCAGAATGTGCTCTTATCCCAGGCATGGAGCCAGGTGAATCAATGGAAAAGGAAAGGAATTTGACTCTCTTTTAAGGTCTGGTACAGTCTCAGGAAACAGTGGAAGAAAACACTACTAAAAACTAGGCGCCTCTTTTGTTTTTGTTTTGTAGCATATAGTAGTTAGAAGCAAAGTAAATTATGATGAGTACCAAGCTGCTCTTATATTTCCCATTCTACCTCCTTATCCAAGCAAGATATAAGTGAGCTAATGGGTCATCCAGATTTTATTTCTATATGGTGCCAGTTTGAAGAAGGTTGTCTTCATATACTGCATCTTCATGCAGATTTTAAGGCACTTTGGAGGTAGCTTCTTTCCCTAGATCTTGTAGTTTCTATGCATAGAGGCTGTTAACAGAAAACTGATTTTTATTTTTCCTCCAAATAGTAGAATGTACAAAGGTAGTAAGAAGTAATAGATTAATTTTCTGATGTACACAACTTTTAATATAGAATAAAGTGTCTTCAGCATATAATTCAAGTACTGATGATTTCACATAAACCTCCAGGGGTGTGATTCTATTGGTTCTGACCGGTTCTATAGAATCCCTTGTTAACTTTCTAAGCAGTTCGAAGAACTGGTAGTTAGAAGAAATCTCCTTTTGTTTTTTCCCTTATTACATTCTTGGCAGTATGCCTAGACTTACTTCACCAAAGGAGGTTTTCGTTCTTTCTTGATACTTTCTTAAAAGGGAAGGGTTGTTTTAAGCTTTTTACATTGCTGTTGGGAGGATATATTCCCTTGGAAATACTTCTTCTTGGCTAGCTAGAAAGATTGACATTCAAACATGAGTCTACATACCTGTTCTGAATTTTGGTCTAAAACTATTCTTTGGTGAAGTTTAGTTCTGTGCTTGGTGATGTTTAATCCTATGTTTATTGATGGGATAGTTTTCCCTATTCAGCTTTGTTTGGAAGGAAAAAGATTAATCTCTGTTCCTAAAAAGAAACTGGGTTGAGAAATCTGGCTAGTTCCTGTGTCTATTTGTTCTGGTGATTGGTTTAACAAGCAACAGCTACTGTTGTGATTTAATTATTTGTATTGTGTTTGAATTTTTTCCTGCCTCATGGTTCCTTTTTCTATCTGGGGAGAGGGTCTTCCTTCATTGCTTTAGTGGTATCTGGTACTGTCCTTTTGGGGTGTACTTCCAAGAGGCAGGATGCAAGCTTCACACTGATTTTTTTACTGCCTTTTGGGGGGGCTTGTGACCTCTCCTTAAATCTGGATGTTTTCTTTAGGACATTTTGTGAAATGAGTGAGACCAGCTGATCTTTAAGTGGTGCAAATGGATCTAAGGATTGCTTTTCCTGGATGTGCTCTTTCTGGAGAAATTAAATGACCTATCTGCTAAAGGGTTTCACTTTATGAGAAAGAGTTGGCTGCTGATAGTTATCATTGTATTTTAACTATTTTAATTCCTCAAGGTGCTCTGGTACCCTGCCTGATTTGTAACTCCAGCTTGCAGGTATTCTTAATCTAATGATTAGTATTTAGGGCAGCTTTTTGCAAGCAAAGAAGTTTTTTGTATTTTTGTACAGGTAATCCTTGACTTACAACAGTTCATTTAGTGACCATTCAAAGTTACAGTGGCACTGAAAAAAGTGTCTTATGACCATTTTTCACACTTACGACCATTGCAACATCCCCACTGTCATGAGAGGCCTGGTGAGGAGAAGCGCCCCTTAATGTGAGTGATGTCAAGTTGGCCACGCCCACCTAGTCACATGATCACAAAGCCACACCCACCAATTAAGACACGCCCACAGAACAGATTGTTGAAAATTTTGAATCCCACCCCTGGAAACCTCTTTGTAGTTTTCTTGACAATCACACAGAAGTGGTTTGCCATTGCTTTCTGGATTTTTAAAAATTAATATCCAATTTAAGGGTCGAACGGACACCTGCAGCACTGCACATCAGGGAACATATGCTCCTGAGGTTCAGGGACAGTTGCATAGGTGTTCCATTTATATTTCTGCAAATGTAACATTCTGACTAAGTGCCACTCAAAATGCAAAGCACAGGACGGGAAGTCAAATCAACCAATCGGCACACAGGGTGCACACTTCTGCACAATGCACAATTGGACTTTGGGAGGTGTGCCCATCAGCCCAGTTGCAATCATCTGCAATCTGTGATTACCCATCAAGCCCTTCACAGTGTACATATGCAGCAACACCCACATGCAGTTGTCAACAACTCTAAATCAAGCTTTAACCAACAGCTGTGGTTGCTGAATAGCAACCCATAGTCACAATCCTGCGATTTACAGCATTTTCATCAAAAACCAGCATTTGCTTTCAGTATGTATGTGACAAAACGCCCCTATTGAACAATGGGTTCATTTAATATGATAGTGTTCAGTAAATGACCACTGCAAAAAAAAAAGTCACATGATGACCTGGTTTATGACTATCATGTCATGACTGTAATTGGCAGGCTGCATTATGGTCGTAAGTCAGGGAAGTTTCTAAGATTCTCTGCTGTATCTATCCCAGATTTAGCACTAACAATGCTTTACTAAAATCTATGAGGCTCCTGCTTCCTTGATCTTGCCTACCTATGCAGGGTTTGAATACGTAATAGAGACAGATTATTGGAAATCAAAACTGCAGTAGTTCCTATAGTTATAAGCACTGCTTTGTGAAATCAGAAAATAGTATTGATCTGACAGTTTGTTGTTCCTCTCATTCAGGCAAGCCATCATGCCCAAAGAATGGAAGTTTTTATCTAAAAGGAATTTGGAAATTAGAAGTAAATTTGAAGCAAACACAAATTATTGTTGGATGACCTACTTCTATTATTTAAAACATAGCTTGGAGATAGTCTATTTCACATTGTTCTAAGCCTGTGAAACCTGTCTCCCACTCCCACCCAACATCTGAGAGTGTCATTTTCTTAGAATATTGATGAATAAGATGGATATGGTCCTTATACTTCATTTTGGATTACTGAAGCCTTTGCATCAGTGGTGGGATTCAAACTCTTTTACTACTGGTTCTGTGGACGTGGCAAGGGGAAGGATACTGTAAGTCTCCATTCAGAGATGGTATATGCCGGTTGTTGTGGTTAGCCGGCAGCAGGTGCAGATGGCTGAGGAGAGCAAGGACTCAGATGAGGGGCCAGGACCATTAGGGAGTTGACTGCTGCCTTCAGAGATTGTGGGGGCTGGCAGCAGCAATGAGGAGGTTCCTGAGGAGCCTGTGCCAAGTGCATGTGCGCACAGGATTGCTTGTAGGAAAGAGCAGCTGCAGCAGCACAGTCACTCGGGAGTAAGTTTGCAAGGTAATGGCCTCTCTTTCAAGAAGATAAAAGCCAGCTGTGAAGAGAACTCTCTTTGCAGGAAGCAAAGATGTTTTGAAACTCAGCCTCATGGACATTACAGTATCTTAAGTTCATATTTGAAGACTCTTGTGTTGTGAAATATTTCTTATCTGTTATTCTTGGCAGACTAGTACAGTTTTGGCGAAGCTTGTGCTTATCAAAGTTAATTAATTTGCAGCAGCCTTTTAACCAGGGATTCGTAAGACTCATTAAAAGATTTCGGTTCCCTTTGGTTCATGTTTGTTTTATTGGAAAAGGGTTTGGGTCAGAACACTGGTTTTCCAAACTACTCAAAATTTCTGCTACCGGTTCTCCAGAACTGGTCAGAACCTGCTGAATACCACCTCTGCTTTGCATATTGACCTAAATCCCACTGAACAAAGAGCTTCCCTCCAAATAAACATAAATAAAATTGAGCTATCAAATGTCCTTTAGCCCTCTCTTGCTTTTGATTTAAAGGAAAGAAGTATTAAATGGCAGCCAGACTTCCGGAATCTACACTGATTTTTCAGTAAAACAATGATATTGATTAGTAAGAATCTATCCATAATATATATTGTGAGTCACCAAATGTGTTGTGCAATTAAGAACTGAACAGACATTACTTCAGTTCCTCACATTTTTTTTCTTTCGGCATGATGTAATTCAGACTGTGGATATAATTACAAGAATATTTTGTTTAGCTATTGGAAGTCAAAGATTTTTGCAAATCAAACGCAAAACACAGAGATTAAATCTATGTTTATTTTGTGTCCATTCCTCAATTGTCCGACAACAACTTTGTTAAGAAATATATCAAAGTAAGCAACACATTAGCAAATTATACTAATAGAAGAATTTTGTGTATAAATGAATGTTCTGTTATGTATAATTTTTGGATTGAACTGTCAAAATAGAAAGATGCCTTATAGCCTTGGCTGCATGTGTCTTTACAAGAGTTGCTACTGAATTGTAACCTTTAATCTATACTGTAAATAGCAGACATTCATATAAATATTTTTCTTTAATATAATTACATAACTATTCTGTACAAATTTTGTTTTATTGATTTATTTAGATTAAAATATATCATATGCCATTTCTGTTCTTAACTTACAAGTCTTAATAAAACATGACCATCAAATACCATTCATACCACCAAATATAAATTGTATCTCTCAAATCAAATGGAATTGCGCATTCTTGTTTCAGGGACAGATGATCTTCTGCCTAGGAAGCCCCGCTGGCTGCGTCTTCATAGGACTCCTCACATTTCAGATCTTCACACAAGAGTTCAAAATCCTGCTTTGGAAGTACTAGCGATCCAGTTGCCAAGGAGACTTTACATTTTTGCAGCTGATCACAAATCTAACTATGGCAAATTCCTTACACATTATTTCCCAGAGATTCCTGGTAGTCGACAGGCCTGTACAGTTAACAACTGCATCGAAAGCAACAACATTTATACTTATGCAGTCATTTCAAGTATATAGAATGAATGAGCTGGAAGGGACCTTGGAGGTCTTATAGTCCAGCCCCCTGCTCAAGCAGGAGAACCTATACTATTTCAGATAAATGACTGTCTAGGCCCATGATGGCGAACCTATGGCACGTGTGCCACAAGTGGTACGCAGAGCCATTTATGCGGACACGTGAGCTCTAGCCAAACTTACCTGCACTGCACATGTGCGCACCTCCCTCCCAGCTGATTTTCAGCCCATTTGAGGCTGTTTTTGCCCTCCCGGAGCCTCAAGGGAAGCCTCTGCAGCCTCAGGAAAAACGTGCCTTCCAGAAATACAGGAAGTGCCGAAACAGACCCGTTTTTAGCCTCCTGAGGCTGCAGAGGCTTCCCTCAAGCCTCCAGGAAGGCGAAAACGGCCTCAAACGGGCTGAAAATCAGCTGGGAGGCACACACATGTGCAGTGCAGGTAAGGGGGTGGGGCAGGGATGTTGCATGTGCATGCGTGGGGGGGGGGACGCATTGCATTGCATTGCATTGTGGGTGTAGGCACGTGTACACCACAACAAAAAGGTTCTCCATCACTGGTCTGGGCTCTTCTTAAAAACATCCAGTGATGGAGTGCCCACAACATCTAAGGGCAAGCTGTTCCACTGGTTAATAGTTCTCACTGTTAGGAAGTTTCTTCTTCATTCCAGCTTGTTTCTCTTTCTGATTAGTTGCCAACCATTGTTTCTTGTCCTGCCCTCCGGTGCTTTGAAGAATTATTTGACCCCCTCTTCTTTATGGATATCAGATATATTATCAAATTATAATCACTATAACATTTCTATAAACAAAGTCAATAATTGTTAACCGTAACACAGTGCCCCCCCCCAACCTTTTGGGCATGAGGGACCAGGTCTGTGGAGAGGGTCTTTTCCGTGGATCAGAGGGGGTGTGGTTTCGCATGCTGCCTACATCCTGTGGATGGGGGTTTGCTTGTTTCCACGGCCCGGTTTCTGGCATGCCATGGCCCAGTGCTGGTCCACGGACCGAGGATCGGGGGAACACTGCTCTAACACTACTTTAAAAAGAAAAGGAACCCTTAAGAGTTTATGGCAGTGATACAGATTCCTTTCATGGTTTGATTCAGTGTTTTTCAAACTTGGCAACTTTAAGATGCGTGGCCTTCTATTGTCAGAATTCCCTAGCTACAAGGAAATATAATTTAATACCTTTAATATAATTTAATATATACATTTTTTATTATTTTATGTACACTCGCATTCCCTTGACTGATGGATAAAGATTAAGAAGAACTTCAGGGAATATATAATCCAGTTTCTTAAGCACTTTATCGCATGTGCATCTCATGCGATCAGTTTTTGACATTATAGTTTCCAAATTTCCCAGGAAATACGGAAAATGCAGGTTTTATCCAGGTAGGGAAAAACACTGCACTATGCCAGCAATATTTCATGCCATACAATAATATTATTTTTATTCAATGAATAGTTGCCTTCATTCGCCCATCATTTCCTGCCATTTCTTCTTCCGCCTATAACACAGTTCAAATTATGTTTATCTCCTTCCCGATACCACTATCATATTGAAGAAGTCTTGTATTTGTCTGAGCCAAACTGGTTTCCCAAATGTTTCTTCAGAACACTTTCCACCCCGGATATGTGGCTATAATATCATGCAAGTTGATTCTGGAGACTGCTAAACTATTAAAGCCTCATATTCTGTTTCACAAAGAGTGCTTTGTGCTAGTAACTCATAATAGGCTGTAATGCTAGCACCCTACTGCTGGTCAGTTATGCATTTAATTTACCATATATTAGCAAGAAATAAATAGATGTATATAACTAGGGAGCTTTATTAATATCTCCCTCTATGTGAGTCTTTGGTTAGCTTCCAAAGTGGCTCAGGTTTCACCATAATGTTCCCAGACTTTAAGAGTTCTTTCTGAAAATCTCAATTGGTTTATAACATTGCATTATTGATATGATTAAAAAGAAATGAAATGTATCCAGGCTTTTAATGCAAAATTGCCTCGAGAACATTTTTTCCAAGTTAAGCTTAAAAATGTCTTACAGAGTGAAAAGTGCTTTGTTCATAATGTTACTATTGTTCTTCGATACAAAAAGCTTGCGAATGAACCTCTGGCTATGCCTTAAGGTGGCTGGCATGTTGCCTCAGATTTAGTTAATTTAATTTATTAAATTTATATGCCACCTGACTCCAGCAATTCTGGGTGGTTTATGACTATTAAAACATTTTAAAACAAAGAAGACAAAGACAGCACAAATCCCCCAAAATAAAAATGATGGCAAAACAAAAACAAAAAACCCAGAGGGAAGCATAAGAGAAGAAAGAGACATCAAGATGTCATCTACAAAGGAGGAACAGCTAGGTCCTTAAAGTCTTCCAAAATACCATTTCCTTAGGTTCTTGCAAAAGAATAAAGTGATGACCTCCTTTTACAGGCCCACAATAGAAAGCATCCTCTCATATTGCATTACGGTGTGGTATGCTGGCTTGACAGCCACAGATAGACAGACACTACAGAGGGTGGTGAGCACAGCAGAAAACATCATAGGCTGTTCCCTGATGCCACTAGATGACCTCGCTAGGGCTCGTTGCCTTAGAAGAGTGAGGAAAATTCTCAAGGATGACTCACACCCGGGTCAGCACTTCTTCACACTTCTACCATCGGGTAGGAGATACAGAAGCATCCCCAGCCGCACCAACAGGCTGAAGAACAGTTTCTACCCGTGGGCTGTCAGACTTCTGAACGGAAAATAACTTCATGTCAACATAGTATGGTAGACTTGTGAGGCCGGCGCATTGTGCAACCAGGTCACATAGTGTAATCAGATTGGGTCTAAGTTAGGGACTTCTGTTCTCACTATGAGTTGTTGGGGGGCGGGGGATGCACAAAGGGAGGCTCAGCCAATCTCATTGTACACATGTTGTACTCTGACAATAAAGATAATAATAATACCAGTAAGATAGAATCTCATTCCAGAGGGCAGTGGCCACTCCAGAGAATGTACACTTCCAGAATGCACTGCTTCAATATAACCCAGAGTGTGTCAACCTTGCTAGATCAAACTGACCAGGCAGATACTTTGGGAGACAGGTGCTCCTCAAGCAACCAGGCCCTATGCCATGGAGGCTTTATGGTGATGACTGACATCTCGAATCTTGCCCAGAAACAAACATACTTTGTACAGCTCAAACAAAGTAAAAATACAAAGCTCATGGAACAAGCTTATAGTCATGGGAATTCTGTACGAGACAAGAAATATATGTGCATGATGTTGACACACATTGTCATGCAAATGGTGCAAGCTAAATACTTCACAACAATTAAGGTATATGCTACATAATTCCCTTTATTTGCACAAAGATGCCATGGCATCCTAGATCCTAATTTATATTAGATACCTTCTCTTAAAAGTGGTTGAGTTTGCACCATGTGCTGGGGGGAAAACTTTGCTTTATAAGACAAAGTAGTTGGGTTAGCACAATATATTTGTTCCAAATTGTAGCTCAATGTGACCTATGAATCGAAATGAAGATAAATGCTTTATCAGCGACACACACCTGTTTTAATACTAACTTTTGATGCTTATTAGATAGCAGAGTTTAGTTGCCTGGCCAAGGTAATCTTTCTATCCACATTTTAGTATCTATCTGACAAAAAGTCCCTTTGTATCTCCATCTTGCTTCTTTTTTTGTTATGCTAACTGAAGAAGCAGGCTCTGCTATTTATTACCAGGTCCCGATTCCTGTTTGCTGAATTTTGTTTTTGGTGCTCAAAAACACAGCTGTGCGCTTGACAGGGGTGAAGGCAAGGGGCCAGCAGCCATATGGCATTAAGGTCAGTTCTGAGGCTGCTGTTCCTTAACCTCTCCTTCTCTCTGGACCTTTGACATCTGCGCTGTACAACTGCATCACACAGAATGTATCGAATTGACGCATGGAGAAGAAACAAAACTCAGTGGTAGAGAAGATGCTTTCATGGTCGGATATCCACAGCAAATGAAGTTTTCATTAAAATCATGAAACACAGCCACATCACAATAGGACCTCCACTCTTTATATATGTGCATTTTATAAGTTAACTGTTGATGTAAAAACATTTTAAAAAATCAAATTTGGAGTAACGCAAATATCAGATAATTCTCTAAATCTGGACTCACCTAATTTTAATTACACAGAGGAAAAGCCAACTTTTTAATACCTTACAGAAGACCGTCAGGGGGCGACTCATCCAAATCACAAGCAATAAATAAGTAAATAGTAGTCAGACTGTTTTTAAAAATACATTTTTAAAATAAGAATGTGAGCATCTACCATTCAGAAAGCTTTTGAGGATGAAATCTAAACATTATCCTTATAAGCCTTGGGTTCTAGCTGTATATATTTCTTCTTGCTCCAAAAAAAAAAAAAAAATCATCCAGATGAAGACGCCTTTGAAAAATGTAGCCACCCATCTGCTTCTTCATACCAAACACCATAAATGGAAGAAGGTTTAGAAAGCTCTACGGGAAATGAGATTGGCAAGATAACTGGCCCAAACAAAAAAAATGTGGCCCAAGTATTTATCGTCCTTGTCTTTTCCCATTCCAGGATAATGTAAAGTTTTCTCTCTTTTTTTCTTGCACCCAGCAAAGGGCTGCACTTGTAGATTTGTGTCTCTGCTCACCTTGTTTGTCTTCCAAAAATACCTGACAGTGATAACTAGCAGACTGAGCAATGATTAAGATACCTCATTGAGGTTAGCAAACTGGCCCAAAGCAATGCAGACATTTTGTTTCTGTCTTTTCGAGTTGAAGTAACTCTTACAAGAGCAACATCTTCTGACATTTTTAAAGCAGTGTTTCTCAACTTTGGCAACGTGAAAACTATTGCTTTGGATAGTTAGTTTTTGTGGTTTAACGTGAAATCACTTTTTGCAATGGTAATGAACTTATGTTTTAGCTTGAAATGCAAACCGAGCCAATTGTAGTTTATTCTGTAAGTGTTGGCTTAGTACAATATTTAAACAATCTAGAATCAGTTTAAATTCTAGAGTGGAGGGAGACGGTTCATGCTTGTCAGCAAGGTTAAGGTTATACATATAGATAATATAGAATTTGAAAAGATTAATTTAAAAACAATTTTTAAAATAACCCATGAATATCTGACTAGAATTAATTTAATGTTTTGGGCCAGACTGCCCTGCAGTATGATTGAATAGGCTGGGTCTTGTATGAGATCGAAAGACAAGATTTCACAGACACAGAAGCCAGCCTGCCTCTTTTCACATATCTCTTGGCTGGAATATTGTAGCTTTATACCAATGACAATGGTTTGCTGTAAGTTTAAAGAATTCAAGAACTAAGGTCCCAGATGGGAGTTGCAAAAATCTGAATGACCAAAGGATGATAATGAAGAGCTCGAGTTTTCTATGGCTTATGACTGCTATCTAATGGTCATTCAGATCTTTGTGCCCAAGAGGCTTGTTCTGAACCCTATTATCTCCGGGTAGTCAAAATATCTAAAATGGTTTGGTTTTTTTATCCACACAATTATGTCTATAGTACAGGCAAATGTTTAGTTTTGTTTCTGCTAAGCCATCCTAAGATACGAAAAATAGTTTTTCCAGAACGCAATGTTTTGTTTCAAATTTCTGATTTACTGATTCTGTGCACACTTCTATATAAACTCTTCCTTAAGTGAAGAATCCCATTGTGGAATGGTTAAATTCAAGATTTTATAATGGTCTATAATGTAGTGGTCTAGCATATTTTTTCTGACAATATGAATTAAAGCTTCTCAATTCTATTCAATTTCTAATTTAGAACATATTAAAAGTACTAGTCCTCAAACAATGTTAAGACTACACTGTAATAAATTACATATTTATAGAATAAACTGCTTTGGATGCAGAGAGTTGCTCCTGAATAAACATGCAGATTCAACAATATGTTTTATGTTCTTATAGCTGAGAGTTCAATAATCCAACCAAAATATGCTAATTTATTCAACCAATTCCAAAAGAAAATTTAGATGTGTTAGTTGAACTAAATGATTAAAAAGAAATATTTTTTTAAAAAAAAACCTTCCATGAAGTAATGGGTTTTTTAAACCTGATAGCAAATGTATGTTTGTGTGTGTGCCTTTTGTCTGTGTATCCATGTAATATTAGGAATGTTTTGAATGGCTAATATCATGTTATGCATGTTAACTCATTTCATTTGTAACATGTATGCTATATTCCATGTGTCATATTAACATAAATTAACAATAGGTTGTTGAATAAATAACAATTACCGTTTTCCCAAAAATATGACCTACCCTGAAAGTAAGTCCTAGCTTGATTTTTACACGTGCCCAATATAAACCCTATCCCCAAATAAGCCCTAATTAAGATCCTGTCCACTCGAGTGCAGGGGTAAAAATTAAGCTACAGTGGGGATGGGGGGGGGGGAGCTGCCCTACTTCTTACCTTTGGACAGTTGTAGTCAGGCCTCGCACACCCAACACCTGCCTTGCTGGCCTATTTCTTTTGCAGCCGGCCAGGGTGGCAAGGCTTTCCTGAAGGCCTCTGTAGCTGATAACAAAACTCCGGATCGATCTGGAGCTCTGTTATCAGCTGCAGAGGCCTTCACGAAAGCCCTCCCAAAGAAGTTACTGAAAGTCTCTGACAGTGTAAAGGAGGCGGGGGGTGACACACATATGGGGTTAATCAGCGGATGACATTCCCCGAAAATAAGACCTGGTGCCTTTTTTTGTGGAAAAAAATTATAAGACAGGGTCTTATTTTGGGGGAAATACTGGTAGTTTTATTTCACAATTCACTAAATTAAATCCAGATACAATAGCCTGGTCCATACAATACAGTAAGCCATAATTGGTTTGATTTTGGTTTAGAATCTCATGTAAAATTCAGCTACCATTCCATTGACTTAAGTTCATCTGGTTTTGATTTTTTCACTAAACACTGTAAACAAAGGTGATGAATGAACCCAGTGAATTAGCAAGATGGCATGAATCCATTGATATAACTTGAAGATTGTTACTAAAATAATTTAAACTAAATTTTTCTAGTTCCATGGAAATAAGTCCCATGAGGCTGAATTCAGATTAAATCTTTCTTAATGAATATATTTGTACATATCGCAACTGGTTGTACCTAGGTAGCTTAAGTACTAACCTGGCTAGTACTTGAATAGAAATCATGAAATTCCATTGGTGAAGCTAGACTGGGAAATTATAAAAATCCCGATAAGAGGAAGGGGAAAATATTTTCCTACTATTATAAAGAAAACTACATGGATGAAGTCCTCAGGAATTAACTTCAGGTTTTTAAATGATTTATTTGAATGATTTTCGCCTACCTCCTCCCCAATATACCTTAAAATTGCATGATTCACCTTTTCTTAATTCAAGCAATTGAAAGTTTGTCAATACTTTCCTGGAAATCTTTGGAACATCATGTTATGATTTAGGGCAGTGTTTTTCAGCCTCAGTGACTTTAAAATGTGTGTACTTCAACTCTCATTATTCCCCAACCAATAGCCCACACGTCTTAAAATTGCTGAGCCTAAGAAACACTCATTTAGGGAATAGAGGCTAGAAACATGAATTGATGTTATAACTCTGGAAGTAAAACACTCATCACTATAATTTCATATGAAATATAGATGTTTGGAATACAGGAAGAGATATCCGGAAGTTCATAACCAAAGCGGGAAGGATGATGTGATGTGCTTACATTTTGTATAACCTAACCAGGAAATATTGTATCATAGTTCACTTTCAAGTACAATTTTAAAAATAATGTGCATTTTTCTTTCCTTTGGAAATTTGTCCTTTAATACCCATTGGTATTGAAACAATGTTTTTTTCTGATTCAAATAGCTCTTGCTTATTTTTCAATTTAAGTCACTTCCCACAGCAAGTATCTATATTCTAACTTCCTTGGAAATTGTTGTGCAATAAACAAAGAATTAAATTATTGAGTTATTGCTCAGGAATCCAAAAATGGTATTGCAAAGGCAAAAGGCCAGGCAACAATATCCAAGGGAAAAGAAGCAGCATAATAAAAAGTGTGAAATATGAAGCAGGTCACCCTTTAACTACAGCTGAAACTAACAGACCCGTTTGTTACGTGGACGGAAAAATGAAATCCTAATATATCACTGGGCTATTTAATTCCTTGGTTACCATAGTAACAAATACTCATTTAATACCTTAATTGGAGTGATTAAAACATAGCTATGAAGATGAGATATACAGTAATGATTACATTTTAGCACTCCTGAAAGCTTGTTTCTTCTAGTTGAGATTTCTTACAGCAGTAACACAGAACTAGAAGACTAGTGATACAAAACTGGGGTTAAATATTGTGGTAAACTAATTTTGACATAGGATTAAATGGTAGTTTAAAAACCAGAATTCAACTGCTTAAACACCAAGCAAAAGCTTAACAAGCAACTTGATTTATGGCAAGTCACTCATGTGACAAATAATCTAACTGGTGCCTATACCATCTTTATATATTTTGATTCTTTGTGCTCGTATATTGCCAGATTCAACAGTAAATACCTCCTGGCAAGTTTCAATGTAGAAATATAAAAGTCAGTAAGAAACCAACTATAAAATGGTAAGTGTGATGGTAATAATTTAATCTCCAATGGAACTAAAACAAGTCCATCTTTATGTGCTTCCAGAAGACTAGCAATGAAGATGCCAACCTAGTCTCAAGAAGGAGATTGTTCCATAATATGGAGACCACAACCAAGATTGTTAGAAAGCTTTGCATCCACTTCATTTTCCCCACTTGCAAGTTCTTTAAAAGGTGATAGTGAGAGATTCACCTGGATTAATTGGACAGATCACCTTTATGCAGAGGTGATCTTGTAAGTACTTTAGCATCAAACCATATAAGGCTTTACAAGTCAGAACTAGCATTTGAATTGTATCTAGAAATTTACTGGCAACAAGTACAATGATTGCAAAACAGGTGCCATGCAATTATGGTGACATTGGTTTGCATTACATAGCTGGGCTTGAATTCTTGCGGGAGAAATGAAGGAGCCCCTCAGAAACTTATATAACCCATGGGAGATCCTAGTTCTGAAGGTCCCATCTTAGTTTCAAACAGAATTATCGCCACTAACTATAAAGGTCTGTCATCAGTTTTTCCCTTAATAAAAGTTGTGCAGGTCAGATAACAAATCAGGGAATACTGATATTTTGTCTTTCTCTTGTTTAAATTAAATTTATTGTGAAACATCCTCCTACTTCAGCACTATCTTGAAAATGTGATGTAGATTAAGGGCCTAAGAAGATCTGGCAAAGCAGATGATAAAGACATTTTCAATCTCTGAAATTATATCCTTTTACTATGCTATAGGCTAGCTGAGGTGATAACCTTACTTTGCAGTTAGATCCCATTAAGGTCACCTGGAGATTAACGGCTCTCTAAAAGAATGTAAATGACCAGCTGACTGCAAGGAGTATAAATCCTTCCATTCCCCACCATCCTGTCAGAGCTGAAGAAGCTTCTTGGATGAGAAGTGAAACGTCTTCAAAGAAAAAACAGAAAGTCCAGTTGCTTCTTGAAAAAAAGCACCTTTGGGATAACCATGACCTGGATGACTGAGAATCTCCATAGACATTTTGCAGTTAGATGTTAAATATTGTTCAGTGTGCTGTTTGTTTTAGAATGCAGAAATTGCTTTAAATTGGTGTTTCCTTGAGTCATTCCCTCACCTTCTTTTCCTCTGATTCTTTTAATAAAGAGGATAATCTAACATGTCCAGATTACTCATGAATACTCTTGCTATCAGGACTCAGCTTTAGCCTTTTGATTTCATTACCTAATTGACAAACCTTTTTTTTACTTAAAGCAGAAATATATTCTGAAAAAAGACAAACTCTATAAACTCTATAGAGGGGAGTTATGATTGTAGAATTGATGTTCAACGTACAAAACAAAGTACATCAAATTGTTTTTGTAATACTCAAAAGAAAAAAAAATACAACAAAATATCTATACTGTTTATAAATATTTAGAAAGAAAAACAAAAAAGAAGTGACAAACATCCCTAAAGATAATATAAATATTTGATTTTTGACTTTTCCCTCCTTTGTTTTCCAACTGATTTATGGTATCTAGTGATGTCAACTTATGAAACCTTGCTCTAAATGTTTGTACTTGCCTTGCTGCCTAATGAAAGCAATCGTCTCTACAACTGATGCAACAATAAACTTCACCAGCCACAGTCACCAGCTTAGTAACTATGTCACAAAGTTCATTAGCAGATTGTAGATGCGACTGTGCATTTACTTCCTACCCCTTGGCTAATATTTGCCTTAAGCTTGAAGACTTACAAAATCTCCAAAATGTAAATAAAATACAAAAACACTACTCCTTTTAGCCGATTCTTTCAAATTTATTGTAAATACCCAAAACAGGTTCATTAGAAAAATCAGCTGCAGTTCTAGAATTTGCCAATATCTTTGTTTTATGTTTTGTTTTGATTATATGGACCAAATAGTTAAATACATATTATTCAGAAACTGCTATGCATTCCTTCTGAATAAAATTGGCTATGTTAATATTTAACTATATGTTTTCTTAAAATGAATCTTAATAAGCAACCATAATTATTGTAATTTGATGCATGAGAGATGAGAAATCTGTAATGGATCTGTACAAAAAAGTGACCATGAAGAACTAGATTTTATTACTTGCTTTCTTGAGTTTTCTTGATTTAAATTGTATCATAAATAGAAACATATATGTAGTTTATACACATTTATTTGGAATAACTTGGCATGCTTGGAATACACTTAATAATTAAATTAATAGTTATGCAGTGTAAAACAGAAAAGAAATAATATAACACAGAAGTTTATTCTTTACAAAAAGACATCCTAAGCCTATAATTCTTCTAATAGCTTATATCTTATTTCTGCTACATTCACTTTTGAGCAGTTAATTTGTTCCTGTTCGTAGTCTTGAATTTGCTGTTTGTTATTTTAAACAAGATCCTACAAACTTCAAAAAAAGAAATGCTAAATTGAAAATCCACGTATTTAAAAAGATAGAACTTTGACTGAATTGTGTTCAGGATATTTTGTTAACATTTAAAAAAGATTCTAAAATTGGGGTACAAATAGTCCATTTCCAATGTTTCCTCCAATGTTAAGTAAAATACAAAACATATTACAGAACATTTTACACAGAAGATTGCACCTTAACACAAAATTATATTTCCTTAGAATGAACATGAAAAACTTAATGTGGGGTAAACATATCAATCACTTGCTTCAATTTTTAGATTTTAAACGTGGTTTATTAATTACTTATTTTGGATATAGAAGAAGAGAGATGAGCAATTATTTTCTCTCTTGCCTGGATATAAATAGAACTCTGAGACAGTGTATGCTCCAGCACATCTGGATTCATTTTCAGAATTTTCAGTTCAGCAAAAAACTAGACATTACTTCCTGCACCATTAAGTGCCTGAACCATCAATCTTAGTTAGATAATCTTAGTGAAGTTATTAAAAAGATCCTATATTTACGTATATTATTTACTTCAAAGAATAGTTTTAAGTCAGGTCTCATTTTACATATACAACAATACATATGTTAAGGGATTAGGACATGGAGTTCATTGCAATTAAATTATTTGGAAAATTAGTTTAAAACTTACAATATTTTATAAACAGGGCAAAATAAACCTTTTCCACAATCATGACACAAGTTTTACACAATACCTCTATTCAAATTTTCAAGCCATTAACATCATTTTTGCTTACTTGTAAAAAAAAATCTCCCCAACCGAAAGAAAAATTCCTAACAATGTATTGATATTTCCCAACTCATTTGGATTAACTAAATATTGGTCTTGTTCCAAATAAATGAAAAACTGTTAATATTTCAAGTGAAAATTATGGAATTATGCAAAAATTCTCAAGTGTTGCTTCTTGAAAAATATGATATATGTTTTCTTTACCAAAGAAATACAAATTAGTTTGTTTTTCTGCTGGAAATTCCTTGTAATTGTAGAAAATGACCACCTTTAAAGGCCCACAGTATAAGACTTGATTCTACAACAATTTTTAGAGACATTCTATCTAACAAATTGCTCTCCTGATCATAAACATTTGCATATCAAGGAAAAGCTTTCCATTGCTTCTTTATATTGTCACATTTATCAGCAGAGACTAGATTAATGATAATCCAAGAACATGTTAGATACAGTTGATGAGTACTTTCAGTAATGTAGCTAAGACTAATGCATCCTTTATTTTTGGAAGGGGTTCTTTACAATGTCGGGGAGAGGGGGGGGCGTTGTGTGTCTAAACCTTACATGCAGCTACCAACATATGCCCAACAAAGAACAAAATGAGACATTACAAATAGTAGTAAGACACTATGAATTTACATGGCCTTTAATGCAGCAACTCAGGCTGGTTTTCCACAAAGGGAAGCACCCCACTAACATAGTATGCAATTCCAAGAGACAACAAAGCAATGACTACAAGCAAAAGCAGCACTCGCCAAAAGCCCAGGTCCTCTACAAATTCTTGCCAGGTTGTTCGGAAGCTGGACAGAACACCTTCCCCTTGCTGCAGGTTGGGGTTGAGGAGAGAGTGGCTTTCCATGGCACTGTGGAAATAGAAATAAAAAGACCCCTGAAGACAGAATCTGGACACCACACATTAATCCTGATCTACTTATATACCCGAAACAGAGGAAGAAGAGGTGGGTAATAATAGGGCTACCATTAAAATTAGAAAACCTAGGCTTCGTCAAGCCTCTTTTCACTTTAGATGGCAACTGTGCTTTGCCAGCATTATAAATGCTATTTTCAGCAGTAAAACATGCTATAAAGGAATTCAGTTTATTTAACTAGAAATACATTAATTTTCATGAAACTGTTTCATGCCCCAAACCCCAAACATATACCCACTTTTATTGCTCTTATCACATAGATCACATCAACCTTAGCAACTTTAAGATAGGTGCACATCAACTCCTAGAATTCCCCAGCTGGCTAACATACTTTATAGGCCTCTTATGAAGAAGGCATAACTAATCTATTTTAAAAGTTTCTGGGCTGTTTGTACAGCCAAAATAACTACAAAACAGGGGGGGGGGGGGGAAAAGTGCTATAGTCCCAAATTCATTAAAATTAATTCCAAAATGAAGAAACATCCCAATTCTTAATACTAATAATGCATAGAAAGTAAGGGGAGAAGAGTCTTTAGGTCTATTTAAAAGAAAATAGAAATATATGTGAACAAAACATGTACATGAAGAACCTATTTCTATAAATGAGAAGCCATCCCAGAACAGGCTATATCTTGTATTGCCGACCATATAATTGTATTTGCCACACTCCGAGATCAACCATAGGCTTTGACAGATCCCTATATGTATATAGAAGTAATACATCAAATAATCCAACTCCATACACTTTAGGCTTTAATGGTCAAAACCAGCACTTTGAACTGGGCTTGGTTGCGGAAGGCAGACAGTTCATTTAATATAATATTGGACTGACATGTTAGGAATGCTAAGCTACCGCAAGCATCTGGATAGCTACAATTTGCAAAGTGAGAAACTTCCAAACATTTTTAAAAATTAAATCCATATGGAAGGTATTATAATGCTCTAGCCTGAATGTTTCCAAGGCCCAGCAACTAAAGTAAAATCTTTCATCCGTAGATCGACTCCCAGCTGCTATGCAGCCCTAGGCTGAGAAAAGGGAGTCTTATCACTGTAAAAATCAATGCTTTCTCAATAGCATCAAGTCCAGCCTTATCCCCATGCTACAAATTTGGGTCTCCTGAGGAAAAGAAACTCCATTCAGAGTTTATGGTGCACCACCAAACAGGTTAATCAATTTGTCTTATTTGGATTAAGTTTCAATTAATTCATCCTCATCTACTCTAAAACTGTCTCCAGACATTTATGATCTTTGGCAAAAACAAGAATTGTGAACCATCTCTACATTAATTGCCTTCACTGTTCTTCTTCAGCAACAGCATCGAGAGATTTTTAAATAGTCCAAGGGCAAAATATGCCATCTCCCAAATCCTGAACTAACACTAAGTTATCTGTACTAAGTTTCTCCCACCAGAAAAGACCCCAACGAATGCTATTATGGCTCTGAGGCACAGTGTTATTAGTCCCAATCCAGCGAGATCAACGTTGCAATAAGTGATATCAAAGGCTGCTGCAAACTGCCCATCGGGACAGGCAAAGTTGTCTCTAACAAAGCTGTCCTGGTCCCAAACTAAAAGCTAGGGAAGATCCTCTCCAATAATCAACAATTTCCAAAAATTATATGGATTGAACATACCCTCCTCCTATCCAGAATCTTTCCTACGAATAAACTGCCCAAATTTGATTGGTTCTCCACCAGTACATATCTCTGCATTTCTGATGTGTATGCCAGCGAGAGTCACTTTTTGTGAGATAGTGATATATTCTGTGTGTGTGTGTGCGTGCGCGCACTCACACATACACACAGGAATATATTTATTGCTTCTTAAACAATTTGGCAGGATCCCTACCTTTGTGTCTTTTATTTAAATAATATTTTATTTTTTTAAAAAAATTAAAAAGGCACCTGGACATTAGGGAAGGATCCCAGGGAATTAACTGAGGTTGCAGCAATGGGTCTGCAGTAGAGTATAATAAATTCTACTCCCACCTCGACTGGGTGACCTTGAAGCAGTCACTCTCTCTCATCCCAATCTTTCTCATCTCATAAGACTGTTGTTGTGGGGAAAATAGAAGGAGGAAGGATATTAGGGATGTTCATTGCCTTGAATTATTTATAAAAAATAATAAAAGGCAGGATTTTTAAAAAAATACATTGGAAGGAGTCATCACAAGAGATAATATGCATAAAGTACATACTATTTCCCAAACTTTTTACTTTAGTTTTTAAGCTGTTTGTAACTGCAGAACCAGTTGTCTCATTCTTGTGAGAACAGAAATAAGGAGGGAGCTTTTTTAGATAAAACAGAGAAGTATCCATTGGTGCATGACAGAAAAAATGGTTAAGACTCAGACAGTTAATCTATAACCACTATGGAGGTTAAATGAAGGTATAACATAATCTAAGCGGAAAGGTTATGTGGCTGTTGAAAACAAAGTGGGCTCTTTTTTTAAAAAAAATAGGAAAACTGAGTTGCAGAAACTACTTGTATTACTGTGGCAACCGAAATGACCTCCAAATACTAAAATGGTAATAGGACTGGAATATCAGCTATTTTGAAGACATATGGAAGTGGCTAAACATTTCTGAGTCTTTCTGCTGGTAAGAAAAACCTTTTTTTTTAAACATTACCAATACAGAGGTTGATTTTTAGTTGCAGACTTTTCCTAGGATATGTACAAAAGCAGAAAATACCTTCAGAGTTTAAATATAACTATCTTCACAGGAAATAAAAAAAATAACAGCTGGGCACACAGCTTAAATAGCTGTTATTTGGATTAGAGAAATAAAGTCACTTAATTTGATGGCAACAGGAGGAAGAAAAAAAATAGGAAAAAAAAGTATCAGGCAAAGATGGCCTCTTTTTATATTACAACTTCAACTGAAATTTGAATTTGTTTGATTCTTAGATATAAGAACTGCTGACTGGCAAGGTTCTATACAAAAAGTACTTAAAATTCTTTATAACCTGATTTATAGGGAAATTGTAAACCCTTATTGTTTAGATTCCTTCAGCAGAATAAGATATTTTTCCACTGGTAAGTTACACAGTAAATCTAAAGTTAGCTTAGTTTTACAGATATTTTTTTTAAAAAAATCACACTTTCATTAGGTAAAGGTTTCCCTTCTCCAGTTGTGTCTGACTCTAGGACATGGGTGTCAAACTCACGGTGTCACATTGCCATCACCTGACGTACCGTGATGTTTTTTTTTCCTTTCCAGAGCTGGGCTAGGCGTGGCCTACACATGACATGACAATCCAGCCCATGGGCCGCCAGTTTGACACCCCTGCTCTAGGGGATGGTGCTCATCTCCATTTCTTAGCCGAGGGAGCCAAAATCGTTTGAAGACATTTTTCATGGTCACGTGGCCTGCAGGACTATACACCAAGGCCAGGGGTGGGATTCAAATTTTTTAACAACCGGGTCTGTGGGCGTGGCTAGGTGGGCATGGCCATGTGACCGAGTGGGTGTGGTTTTTTTTTGCAGCACCCTTTTTTTTTTTTTTTTTGGCCTCCTGGGCCTCAGGGAAGCCTCCGGGGGTGTGTGTTTTTGCTCCAAGAAGGCTTCCCTGGGGCCCTGGAAGGCAAAAAATGGAGAGGGGGAATGCGCAGTACCCACCCACCTCCTCACACCCCCACCCCCGTGCCCCCTTTTTGCCTCCTGAGCTTCAGGGAAGCCTCCTGGGTGAAGCAGTAAGACAGCGAGAGGGATCCCGGCACAGCTGATCATCAGGACAAGAAAAAAAAAATACCTTAAGGAGTGACTGGGTGGGGGAGAACACAGTCAGCAATGTCGGGCATGCGTGTGATGTCGGGCATGTATGATAAGCACTGACTGGGTGGAGAGGGGCGGGGCCAGCCAGGGGCACACTGTGCCGATTCTCTGAACTGCACAGAATCATAAAAAGTGGTTCTACAGAACCGGTCTGAACCGGTAGAATCCCACCCCTGATCACGGCACACAGAACTCTTTTATCTTTCCCTCCGAAAGTGATACTTTTTTATCTACTCGCATGTGCTTGCTTTTGAACTGCTAAGTGGGCAGGAGCTGGGACAGGTAATGGGAGCTTGCCTTTCATTAGGTATATGTTATTAGCACTAGTACTAGCATTAGACTTATATGTACGGCTTCATTGTGTTTTATAGCCCTCTCTAAGTGGTTTACAGAGTCAGCATATTGCCCCCAACAATCTGGGTCCTCATTTTACGGAAGGATGGAAGGCTGAGTCAATCTTGAACCGGTGAGACTCAAACTGCTGGCAATCAGCACTCAGTGGCGGGTCAGTGGTTAGAATGCATATTGCAGGCTAATTCTGCATTCCTACCACTGACCCACCACTTACAAGCAAACATTCACTCAGAATTGAAGATATGATGGAGGCAGACAGTTTGATCCTCTATGTACAGGTAGTTCTTGACTTACAACCCCAAGTAGGATCAGAACCTCAGTCGTTGAGTAAAATGATTATTGAGACAGCATGTGACTGCTTCGCTCAACAACTGACTTACAACTCCAAGGCATACCTAATTGCAGTATTTATGGGTCGTCGAATGGACAGCGATCTGGGTAAAGAATGCAGGATGACACAAATGGGTGAGAGTCCTTGGGACTCCCCCTGAGATTTGGAGGAGGTACTGTGGACAAATCTCTCTGCCGCTCAACGGCTGAGAATCTGGTCATAAGTTGAAGATTACTTGTATGGGAAAAAGAAATTACATTCAGTTTCTAGTTGAGAGAATTTTGAAAAAAGATTACGAAAAAACCTTAAGAAAAAACAACCTATCAATATTTGGCTATCATAGAATAAAAGAAACTGGTTGTGTTTTATTGAAATGGCTAAGAGATATACTTAATAATGACTCATTCCACAAAGCAACATAACATTCCTTGTAATGAACTGGCAAATAGAGAAAGAAAAAAGCTTAATAGAAAATATGCATATGTATATATTTGTTACATTTACAACTCTCGGAATCAACTCCTAAACTGGAATTGTACGTAAGTACAAATGCTGACTGCTTAAAGAAATACATTCACAAAGACAGTAGTTTTATCACAGTTAATTCTTAATGCAAAAAAAATGAATTCATCCAAATCAATGTTGATTTATCATCTGCCTGAATATTTTATTTGGCAGTAGAATGCTTAGTATACTACAAGGGTGGGCAGTCTACACGCTGTGGTTCCTACGTCCCTGAATGCAGCCCTACAGAATTTCAACAGCAAAACATTCAAGAAACAGTCACACAATTTCTTCCCATCTCCAGTGGAAAAGAAAATGAATTAATTTAAGCTTTGATATAGGCTTAACCCTCCTAAAAAAACCCAATTCTGAAAATCTAAGGGAAAAAAAACTTTGAAAATGTTGATCCTACCCACATTCTCTGTCTTTTATTTCTCTAGGCCCAAGAATTCAGACAGAAAATAAGAGGTGGCCTTCCAGGCAAAAAGAAAAAATATTTCATAATAGGACAATACTTTCTAAAATACTGAAACTAGCTCTTTTCTTTGCTATCTATCTAAGAATGCTTAACTACATAGCATGCAGCTGTCAGAAAGCTGTAAGTACAACTTCTACCTAATCCTCAAGATCTCATAATGTATTTGCAAAGGCATTAGCTTCCTTTAAAATAGCACAGTATTTTTTATCAATCATGTGATGTGCTCTGTGAAACCCATATCTTTTCTATGAAAAAACTAGCCCACAAGTTACATTTGAGCTAGACCACTTCAGAAAGCAGACTGGAGCATTCTCTATTCAAACAATCCACAAAGAGAAAATAATCTCAAGGAGAAAAAAGAACTAGAACCTTCTCTCCAGCGTTGAGTTTTCTATGTGTAAGTATTTATTAATTGTACAAAGGACTGCCAAGTCATATTTCAAGTCAAAGACAATGACTTACTCCAAATAGGCAATTTGAGCTGACTCCTGAAGTTCATTGGCCATGTGACAGTCCAACTTCTTTAGAACTCTTTCCAATGAAGAGTCTAAACATCTCCAGCTACAAAATTTGGGAGAAAAATGTCACATAATAAACCCTGACCTTTTCCACTATGCAGAATAAGCTCCACATAAGACAATTTTTCCAATGATGTTTAACCAGTAAAACAGAATCCAAACAATGGGGGAAGGGAGGGCAAACCTTTCACTTTCAGCTGTCTGCATTGTTTCCAGCTTTGAGTGGGCTCCTCTGTTGAACCCTTTCACTTCTTGCTCTTCCAACGATTCAAGCAATCGAATCACATCTTTATTCACCCCTCTTCGTTTTGCCAGGACAAGAGGTGTTGCGCCTTGATGATTGCTATGTGAAGTGGAAAAAGAGAAAAAAAGGCAATAGAATAGGTACTATCAGAAAAAGGTATACCATATTTTTCGCACTATAAGACTCACCTGACCATAAGACGTACTTAGGTTTAGAGGAGGAAACAAGGGGAAAAAATATTCTGAACCAAATGGTGTACTACTATATTTATATTAGTACATCCCCATCCCCATCAGAATGCCCCCGCATCAGAGTACTGTATATATGGAGCGCCAAATATGGAGCAGCGGTGTAGTGCGGGCAGGAGGCAGAGCCTGAAAGGACCACAGATAGGACTCCTCCCATATGCCAGCTCTGCCTATTGACTCCTGCACTGGGGAAAAAAGACAGAAGAGGCGGGCAATGACAAAGACAGAAGAGTTGGGGTTGAGCTCTGTAAAAGGACCCCACTGCCGCGACCTGGCTACTATTCACCAAAGGACCGGCACCGGTCCACTGTTGGGGACCCCTGAGATAATACACTTCATGGTCTGTGACGCAACATTTGCTCCATAAGACTCACAGATCTTTCCACCCACTTTTGGGGGGTGGAAAGTACATCTTACGGAGCGAAAAATATGGTACATATCAATTGTATGGGGGAGGGGATCAGTTTATCTTAATTTATTGGAAACATACCTCATTATTTTTCATCTACAACTCTGAAAGTGCTTCAAGTAATAGGGCCATAATTGTAGACAATAATCGCATGTTAATAATCTGGTTGAATTTGCATTAAATTGCATTATACTTTAAGTCAAGCACTTTGATCTAACAGTTACTTGGACTTTGTTACAAGGATGTTATATTCTTCTGGATTTTAAAATAAAACGTAATTTAATTAAGTCCTTTGAAAAGCAAGCTGTTGATAAATTGCTGGATCTCTCCCACAAAATGATAGAAGTTGCTTTGTTTCAATGAAAAGCTGAAAATCTCTAGTAATAATACAAACATGTAAATAAATCTAGTTACTGTATTGAGCAGAATTAACTAGAGATAGAAATACTTGAATATGTTTCAACTGCATCAGATTTAAAAGTCAAGAGTATGTGTAAAATGATTAGATTTTGTAGGATATTATTACATTATAGTGTCAGGTAATCTCTATCTAGAAAGACAACAATATTTGGAATGATATAATTTTCTTCTGAAATCTCTTAATTCCTTGTACATGAACTGGTCACAAAAGACCTTGTGAAATTGAAATTTATTTTCTCTGTATTATGATTTAAGAATTTTAAAACAGCAGATATTTGGAAGATACTGCCTTACTTATTTGATCCCGCCTTAATTATTTTTACAGATAACTCAACATATTCAACACACTATTTTCCCCACAACCACCTTGTGAGATGAGTTCAGCTGAGAGAGAATAACTGGCCCAAAGTCAACCAGCTGGCTTTCATGGCTAAGGCTGAATTGAACTCACAGTCTCCCACTTTCTAGCCTGGTACCTTAACCACTATACCAAACTAGCTCTTTTTACCTGAAACCTCAGAGTTGACATTATAAATAGCTATTTCTTTTTCTTTTTTAATCCTCCAGGTATTCCAAAGCTCTAATTTCTTTTCAAGAGATCCTTGAATTACAATTTACCAAATAGCTCTATGTTTACAGTCCTATGCAATATTAGCATAACCTCCATTCTTGTCCACTGAAGCATGAAAAAGGCAATTTTATAATGTTACAGTTGGTACATGGGAGCCATTTTGACAGCCTAATAAGGTTCTGCCTATTATTACAGTTTTAAAGTCAGCCTCCTCTCTTTATTTAGCAACCATAACTGGGACACAACTGTACTTATGATCTTACTACAGTTTCCCTTTGCTTTACAACCTGCAAAGGTCATAAATATGAGGACTGATTGGCAATAGCAATAGCACTTAGACTTATATACTACTTCAGAGTGCTTTACAACTCTCTCTAAGCGGTTTAGAGTCAGCCTATTGCCCCCAACAATCTGGGTCCTCATTTTACTGACCTTGGAAGGATGGAAGGCTAAGTCAACATTGAGCCAGTGAAAAACGAACTGCTGACAGTTGGCAGAATTAACCTGCAATACTGCATTCTAACCACTGCACCACCATGGCTTATAAAGTTATTTTTTTAACTGCATATGGTCACTGTACAGGAAGTCACTAAACTCTACTCTTTCTTAAAACTTTGGTGTTCATTTCTAAAATAGAAATGCGAAGACTTTTTTACATATACAGAGCACTACAGACAGTCTTCAGTTAATGACTGCTCTCAGCAACTATTTGAATTGGCCCTGGTGCTGAACCATTGGTACTTGTGATGAATCCTTGGAGCTCCAGTCATTGCAGTGTCTCTATGGTCACGATCCAGTTACTCAGCACCTGGCTTGCAATTACAACACTGCAACTTTCTGTGGTCAGATGATCACCATTTGCAATCTTCTTTGTTGGCTTCTGACAAGCAAACTCAGTGAGGAAGCCAGCAGGAGGTTGCAAATGGCAACCAGGTGATGTTGCCACTCTTAGCTGAGGATTACCTGTGCTATAGTGAAGAACTAAGATGGATAGTTGGCTTTTTTAGTTTTACTACTTATTGAAGCACTTTTGTTCTTTGAATTTGAGACAACAGACACAAAAGGGGGAATAAAAGCAACTTTTAGGAAACAAATATTCAGAGCTAAACTGACTGGGTTTATTTATACTTAAATAAACTAGGAAAGCAATTTATTTCAAGTGTAAAATCACATTCAAGCTTTAACATATGTACTTTCCACTTTCTTCATTGTTTTTTTGCTATTTAGATGGTAAACAAGGCAGTACCACCAGGAATTTATTTTATTTTTTTCATATGATAACAGTTGCAGCACTGATTCTTGTTTGAAACTTCTGTTCCATGATCAAGAAGTCATTCCCAAGTTAATTATGACAACCACTGCAAAGTTCAAATAAGTATATGCTAATCTCATAAGTTTCCCTTCTTTTGACCCAACTTAGTCATCACCTCCAAGCAAAATACTGTAACTCAAATATAAAAATAAAGAATAGAAGCTTAGCGTCAATCATTTAAGAACAAAGGTTAAGTTTCAAACCACTAGGATACATGAACAGAGAGTTCAAAGAACAAACAATTCTGGGATTATTGTTAATTGTGTTTGTCAAATAGCTATTTATCCAGTACACTAAGTGCTTTTGTCTGGACAACTGGCATATGACAGATGCTAGGAGCCTGGTAGAGTGAATATACAGCATTTCAGAGAAAGATTGATTCATAAATTCTGAGAGCTGGTTGGGTGAGGGCTGAAAAATAATGAAACAGAAAGGACGCCTTGAACCAGTTCTGTTTACATTGGAATAAATATACATATATTTCAAGTTATTAAAAGAGGTCATTTATTTTGAGGTATCTCCATGTCAGGGGTTGGCATCAGAATCAAAACAATGCAATGTACGCACTTGCTCTGGAGGAACCAACGCAAGTGCCCTCAAAATGTTGCCGGGCTGCAACATCAATCCTCATCACTATTGGCCATGCCGGAAAAAACTGAAGATTAAATATTTGGCAGCTATACTGTAATTGTAGCAGTGCTGGAAATGGTCACTGATTGCTGGTTTATTCATAACTCCAGTGCAACATGATATAAGCTCATTTTATACAGAATGTTTGTGACAAGAACACACTATCAAGAATAGTTACTAATAAGTTCTATGCTGACTGAAAGAACCATAGGGATAAGTGCTACCCAAAAGAAAATACAACAAAAAAGTCATCATTCCTGAATTTTTGACGAATAAAGATTAAGAAAGCTGAAATATATTGTCAGGAGCTATTCAAAGTGTTAATAGATAAGACTGATTTTTAGGCATACGGTAGAGAGACAACCTTACCAAATATCTATCTTGAGTCCATTGGAGACGAGGAATTGAATGGTATCAACATGTCCACACAGGTGAAGAGCTGTGTTACCTTGGTAATCCGTGGCCAAAAGATCACCCCCAAATTTGTGCAACAACTGAGCAATATCAACGTTTCCTCGAGCTGCTGCTAAGTGAAGACCGGTTCGGCCACGGTTGTCCCGGATGTTTGGGTCGAAGCCACTCTCCAGTAGCCTTTTTGAATAGTTAAAATCTCCATCAATGCAAGCCTGTAGCAGAGGCACATTTGTTTGGGAAGAATCATTTACAAACACGTATGACATGACTGAATGGGAAATGTAGCCAACCTGCAGCTGAAAATGAAATGGAAGAAATTGTGAGCCTTTGTTAATAAGAATAACGCCAACGTTTTAAACTTGTTTTTTTTTTAAATAAGAAAAGCTATTGTTTAAGTGCAAGATCTGAATGTCGAATAATATACATGTGATGCTCCACATTATTCTCCGAACAGAAAATATTTCTTGTACTTTTGATGGTGTTACATTTATGATTCTCTCATTTTTGAGAACTTAGTTTTGGCCACTGCAATGATAGTTGTAAGGTATTCTCCAGAATATTGTACTTTGATCCTCAGGCTTACAATATAAATAATATACAGACTCCTGAAAAAAAGAGAGAAGGAATATACTTTTCTTCAATTGTCAAAAAACATAAGCCTAGGTACAGTGCTCAACGTTTTGTGAACCCTTTTGAATGTTCAAAATTTCTGCGTAATTCTTTGATCATTTTCCTCATTAAATATACAATTTTTATCTATTTGTTTAATTGGGTTTTCTTTATATAATTTTAAGAATTGTGTGAAGAACACATCATACTTAAGGTCATATTTATGCAGAAAAATTAAAAATTCAAAAGGATTCAGAAACTTTTAACCACCCTGTACCAGGCTGCCTCAAAGTAACTTAATGATAATATAGATCAGAAATTCTTGTATTTGCTATTAGTAACACCACTCTTAATGGGATTTATTTCTCAGGGAACTACTTCTTATTTATATCAGAAATTGTTAATTCAGGCAGAGGAGTTGACTAGCAACTGCTAAAAAGATAATCGTCTTGGTATGCATCTCACCGGACTTGCCAAAACAACGGCTGCTGCATTTTCCATTGAACATTTCTATTTATACAAATAATTTCATTCAACTAAAATAGCCAACGAGCAGTCAGGAAAACGGAAGCAAAAATCTAAGGTTTGATTTGTACATCCTCTTTCGTATTCAAAACGAGTTTACATGTGACAATCTGCAGAAACTAACAACAGCTGTGGTTGGTTGGCAGGATGCATTTATGATCTCTTTTAAGCAAACAGCAGCTGAGGAAGATGTGATTTATAGTAAAAGGAAACCTGGCACTACAGTGTGATAAAGCACACCCACCTTCTGAGTTTATGAGCTTTACAATAAAGTTCCCAAGTTTTCTTTGAGATTTTGTGCTATTGTTGATGGCTGTTAGACTTTCACCATCATCAGAGTGAAGTCTGCATATTGTTATCTTTCACTCCTGTGAGAGATAATAAATGGTGGTCAGAGTATTTATTTAGTTGTCGCTTAGCAGAAAGCCCAGGGTCATGCTGAGAATACTGAGTAAGGTCAATATACTCCTTCTCTTTCCTGTAGAGATTTTTTTTTCCAGTCATAGCTAGATATAAAAGCTTTGTCTTTAGCCTTGCCTAGCAAAAGCTGAGAGCAAGATATGCCCTGCCTATGTTTTCTGCTATTTGGGAGAAGTGCTGGAGGATGAAGGAGACCAGGAGGGAATTCTGGTTACTATAATTTATGGCTTGGTTTGGAAACGATGCCAAAAACTTCAACATCTTGCCAGGATTTTTAACCATATATGTTAATTGTTCTGGTTTTCTAGGTCAGCCAGACAAAAGGGAAGAAGCTTCAACACCTTAGTCTAGGGAAGCTTTAAAATATGGCTCTTCAACCAGGAGAAACAGCTGCAATTTGCAGAAAAGCTGCCTTTTATATAAGAATTAAAAATCCCTTAAGTGAATGTCACGTCTCTACTCAAAACTTTTCAGTCTGCACTTTACCACTGAAGCAAAGAAACTACTTCTCTTAACATTAGAACAAAGCGATTAAACATTGTTCCAATTTTTTAAAATTTCACACAGTTCTGCATTTCGTATCTTGTACCAACATAAAAAAAAGCAAATCTTTTTGAGTTAACTACTTTGCATAGGACGTTAAGCTAAGAAGAACAGTGAATACAGTCTTAGAATATATTAACTGAAATATATCACAATTTTCATTTTTGCTATTTGAATTTGAAAACAATTCCTGTTCTAACTACCTTCTTTTTAAGGGAAGTTAAGTAGCACTAACAAGACCTGAGACATTTTATAGAGCTTCAGCTCCCTCTAGAGGCCTTTATTGCTGCAAGGTCGTTTCCATCTAAAATGAGAGAACAATAAAAAGGTGGCAAAAATTGCCTTAATTTCCAATTTCCACTATGGAATTTTGGTAAATTGTAGAGTAAGCTAAAATCTCAGTGGAAGCAATTCAGGCTTCTTTCGTCATCAAGATGATGCAGCTGAAAAATTCACCCCAACTTTTTTAGCCACTGTAAACTAAACTCTCAAATGCTTCTATTACCTAAAGATGAACAGCTTACTCCTTTCAGAGCTCACAAATCTACACTGGTTGCAAAAAAGAATTTTTTAATCACTTTAAAATCACCACTTTAAAACCATCATCAAATATGATTTTTTTTAAATCAATTTTGGTACAGGTAGCAGCAAAAATGTTAAAATCTTGCCTTCAGCAGGTGCAAAATATGGTCAAAGATTGTTAAATCTGCTCTGATCCACTTTACGGTCCAGTGCACATCTATAACAGAAAAGAAAAATCTTGTTAAAGATATTCAGTTTTCTGATAATACTATAATATGCTAAATTATATTAAAAATCAACCAACTTTTTCAAATGCGTCAACCAGGTTGTTTGTAGCAGTATATAACCTATCAACTAAAAACATCAGTTTTCACTTTACTTATGTAAAGTCTGCATAAGCAATACTATGAAGCTTACATACAGTGCAGTATTCCACTTGTAGTAAGGAATTAATCATTAAGTTTGACATGGGTAGCTATAATCAATTTGCTAAATAAATAAATAAAATGGTGAAGCTCAAATTACCCTAGAATCAAATCAATTTCCGATTCACCTTTCTCATTGTCCAATGTTTTCAAATGCAACTCTTGTAATATGATAAACACATATTTCAATGCAGTAGCATATGGATGGATCTAGATTCCTTCTATTATCTATAACTTTGCTGCCTCTTGAAAGTGATTTCTCTATTCTTGCTTCTCTGTTCTTCCTAACCTTTCCTCAAAACGTGAAGCAGCAGGAAAAAGCTCCTGAAAGTAATTTGCAGCTCAAAACCAAATGGAACAACAATTTACAAAGGACCAGACATAACAAGGAGACTAAAGCAACCAAGATTGCTTGCTAGGCCAATCCCAATCTAGCCCTGTAAAGGCCAGGTAGACAGTCTCCTCCTTTGGAAGCTGAAGATCAGCTCAGATAAACTGCTAACCTGTTCTGACCCAGGCTTCGTTCAAATTAAGAAAACACACGCTGTGTGTAAAAGCAAACCTTTTCTAATGTGATGCTGGGAATTATTTGAATTCCCAGCCAAGACTCATTAAACACAATTGTTTGAGATAAGAGCATGATTTTGGGGGCTGTAAAAGGCTGCCAAGAAACAGATGCTCACTTAATTAGCAGATAAACCGACAGAAGTTCCAGCAAAGACAAACCAGAGTCTGCAGGGCTGCGAGGAGGAATCAGAATCTAATGAACATCTTTGCTTCCTGCAAAGAGCACATCCCCGAGGGCGGGCTTTTATCCCTTATGGGAGAGGCAATCACCTCCCAGCCTTACTCCCAAGTTGCTGCTCTCTCCTTCTAGCAGCCCTGTACACACGTGCACTGGGAACAGGCTCCCCGGGGTCCTCTGCTTTGCTGCTGCCAGACTCCAATGGCTCCGAAGGCAGCACTCCACTCTCTGTTAGTCCTGGCCTCATCCCTGCATCAGATGCAGGACCCTCATCTAAGTCCTCGCCAGACTGGTTCCCTTTCACCCTCACCATCTGATACCTCTGCCATTCGCACTGGCTGCCGGCGAACCACAACATAACCAACAGGTCACAGGTTGTCTGGTATATTCATTATTATTTTACTGAAGGGACTCAAAAATATTCCCCTACATCTCCCCATTACACTTATGTGATATCCAAACTTGGTTTCTAGCTAATACAATGGGAGTGTTTGGGTGGCATTTTGTGATCATAAATTTCAAATATACAATTTTGCATGATGGTAACAGTTGTTTGTTTATTTACTTGCCTTCAGTATCTATACAATGCCTGCTGTCAAAAGCTATATGTGGCTTACAATAAACAATGCAACCCTCTCCTTCAAATACATATAAAAATAAAATGCATATGTGCTGCAGATCAGGGATGATATACGACAGAGTTAACTACCGGTTCGGGATTTACGAGCTTCCCTGCACGCTGTGAGCCGCACGCCTGTAAATCATCATCAGCATGCTGTGTGCAGAGACGCAGCCTTTGAAACAGCCCAACTGCAGCTGTGCCTCATTTGGCAGCTGAAGTTGAAAAATCAGGAAATAGAGATCAGGTAAGAGCCTGGGTGGGCAAAAACATCAGCAGACATAGAACCGGTTCTATGTCTGTTGCTCTTCAGAGCTACCGGTTCTACAGAGGTAGACAGAACTGGTAGAAACCCACCCCTGCTGCAGATCCTACCTGCCTATTATATAAAACATCCCCTCCCATGCAAGATGGAAGAGAAAAGGTTTTTCAAGTTTCCTAAACGCTAAGACAAGGCAATTCCAAAAATGGGAGCAGCGGTAGAAAAAACACAACTCCAACTTCCCATCAGATAACAATCCCACTGGGATGGGACTTGGGTGAATTGAGAGCAATGAGATCTGGTTGGATAGGTAGATAAATGCCAGAGAAGAGGTTTGCTCAGATAACCAGGACCAGAGTCATGTAGCACCTTAAAGGTGATAACCAGCACCTTGAATCATACCACTGGCTCACTGGCAATTAACAAAACCTCCAAGCCAAGAGGTCATCTTTGCTGTTTCTTGATCTGTCTAAAGGGGTGAGATCTCTGGATCCTGATATCCTCCATGCCCTGGGTCAACATTTCCACTGCATCACTTGTTGAGCACTGAGATACATTGCTGAAAGTCATCCACACACATTGATGGTATTAGACTACATATTGACAAATCACCTCTCCCAGCAATTTTATGTAAAAATAAAATAAGTATTAAAAGTAAGTGGAGAGTGGACCCTATCCACTTCCTCAGGTCTCACAGACTGAAAGTAATCCCATATTATATCACAAGAGAAAACTAATCCATGGATACTCTCTAACTACCATAGAGTCTAAGTCCAACCAAATGTAAGCGGCTTTGTCCACTAAATGTCATGAACGTTTCTCACAGCACTTGTCAGATAATCCTGATTACTCTTTGCTAAAAGGGAGAGGGCTGCCTTAAATAGGGCTGCTGGTTGGCATTCATTTTTTTGTAACCTAAATCCCCATTATTTGGGCTTGAGCATGAATTCATACCAATCAGACTCAAGACAAATCACTGTTCTACAGTACTCTAATCATTTTCTCCGCCACTTCATTTCCTAGAGCAGATTAGCACATAGGAAGGCCACTCCAGTGCAATCCAGTCCAAAGCCTTGGATATTATTCCAAACCAGAAATTCAGCCAAATTTCCTGCCAAGAGATCTCTGAAAACCCATCAAATCTAGTAGAAATATGCGACAGGCCAATGCACTAGATCCGCCTTACTGTGTAGGGCGCTTTGCCAAATTCCATAGCAATCAGAATAATCTGTCCATGACAAGCAGATTACAATATACAATCCCCCACTTTGAGATCACAGCTTGTCTTTCACAAAACAAACAGGTCTAGTGTGTGTGTTTTATGTGCATTGAGCTCACAATAAATTGAATCTGATGCATGACTGTCATGGCTACTGTGAACTGAGTTGATCCAAACTCCTTCTCAAGGTGAATCATATTGAAGTCCTCCAAGACTAATAAATGGGGAAACACCATTACTACTTAAGCAATCAGGTTGAGCAGTCTTGGCAGGGTTGCCATGTGCAGCAGGATGATTTATTTATTTATTAGATTTATATGTCACCCATCTTGCTGTCTGAGGTAGCAATAAACAACGAGAACATTCTACTTGCCCAACCACACAAATAAGACCTCAAATCAAGCTATTTCCAGTCTAACCTCTCTAGAAAGCAACAGAGTCTTATGGTTGCCAACAGCTCGGCTCCTCTTCCCTTGCCCACCAGAACCTGAGTGGGGTAATTTCCATGAGAACATCCCTGTTTCTCCCCTGAAATCTCAGTAATACGTTAATATTAACTGCGTAATTCTAAAATATTTTAAATACAATTATTAAAAATGAAAATAGAATTAGCTGTCTTGTCTGATGTTTATAAAAAGCTCTAAGAAAGATTTCTCGTGTATGTTTAGTATTTATTTTGTGAATCCATTTTACTTTTACCGAATTCTCTTTCTTCTGTGCATCACATTGCTCCTTCCCAGAATTCAAAAATATCGTATGTATTCATTTTTAAAAGAATAGGTGACGATTTCTACATATTTCAATATAACATTGTGTTGTTTTTATAAGATGTAGCTCCCAATGAATGAAGGGATTACTACTGAAGAATGGAAGATGTTATGGTGGATATAGAAGATATATTGCAAAATATCCTAATATTATATATTCACAATAAATATTCCTCTGATGAACTTATGATCAATATTTTTTTTGCCTCTTTTACTACGTTAGCATAGCATATTTAAATATAACCCTAACTCAATCAATTTGGTTGCCGGAGAAAGCACAAATAGAGTAAAACTACTATATCTACTAAGAAACTACTAAGAAACTACTATCTCTACTATAAACTACTAAGGGGCATACATAAGTGCACAATTGTGCTTACCATCACTGTCCGATTGTCCCCATTTATTCGTACCTATTTCCTGTATTCTTACTGATGTTTATACTTATTCCTACTATTTTGTAAGCGATTGACAAATCAAATCAATCAATAAATAAATAAAAGCTCCAAATATTCTACATTATTTCACAGTTTTGAACATTAGAAATTTAGAGGTTTTTTTTTTGCCATTTCTACTAGCATATCAAAAAAAGTACACAGGCTTTATATTGCTAGTGTGATATTTATGATTATATAACTCAATGTTGTGGAGTCACATAATTTAGAGTTTATAAATAAAAGAAATGTAATGATTAACAAAATAACTCCTGGTTAGATAAGAACCAGATTTCCAGTTTTGTAGACCTCCAAAATTAGCAGGGGAATTTTGGGGAATCAATGTTAATTTGTTGTCAAGATTGGGAAACACTGAACTGGAACTTGGTTTCAATTGTTGTAAAACAAAACCCAATAAATATTGGTATCCACAGTAAAAAGTAGCGATGGAAAATATACAGCTGTCTTTAGTTTCTATATTCCTGTGTTTGAATTAGCAGTTATTTAAAGCATAATGAAGCTAACAGCAGTAAACTACAGTTGAAACAGACAGAAAAAATACATCAAAACATACAAAACATTTTGTAAACCACCCTTCCCCTTGAAATTTTCTTGAGAATACTTTTTTAAATGAATGAGCAGAAATAAATAAGTTTAGAATGCTGTAGAAATTTCTCATCGACAGGATCTTTATCATGGCAATATTATTATGTATTTGAATCCACCGATTGTCCAACTCCAGTTGAGATTATTTACAATCCAAGGTTCACTTTGAAGGGGGAGGATTTTATAAACAGCTTGTCCAACTGTAACTCCCAGCAGCCTCAGCCAGCTCGGGCATGGGTGGTTGAAGCTGGGGTTTATAGTTTGGCATTGCTTGAAAGGTCAGAAGCTCCCCATCCAGTTAATTGTAACTAATACAAAAACTGATTCGATATTTATATATTTCTTGGTGTTAAAAGAGAGTCACAGAGTACATTTAATGAAATGAATATTAGCATTTCGAGCCTACAAGCAGGATGGATGGATGGATGGATGGATGGATGGATAGACAGACAGACAGACAGATGAAAGATAGATCTCCTGCTTGTAGGCTGGAAATGCTAATGTTTGTTTCATACATATATACACATACACATACACATATATACACATACACTGGTGAATTGTATTTTGGGGTGTAGGCTGTTGAGGTGAGGAAGTTGTTCAGTTTTTCTCTCCCGTGTGGCCTCAACAGCCTACACCCCAAAATACAATTCACCATGGAAACAGAAGCTAACAATTAACTTCCCTTCCTAGATGTCTTAGTATACAAAAAATCCAATGGCTCCCTAGGACACACCATCTACCAGAAGAAAACACATACAAGCCGCTATCTACACGCACTCTCACACCACCACCTAGCACAGATCAATTCCGTAGCCGAGACACTCATCTCCAGAACAAAATGCTTAGCCAACGAACAACACCTAAAAACCAAACTACACACTCTCACTAATAACATACTAACAGCCAATGGATTCAAAAGAAAGAAGATTACCCACCTAATCCAAAAAGAAACCCCAACCAAAATCCAAGACAGAGAACAAGAGAACGGCAAAGCCATCCTCCCATATATAAAAGGCACTACAGACAAAATCAGCAAGATCCTCCACAAACACAACATTAAGACAGCAAACTGCACAAACAGAAAAATATCCACCATCCTAAGAAACCCTAAAGACAGAATCAAATTAGAAAACCAAGGAGTATACGAAATCCCATGCACCGCCTGCCCCACCACATACATCGGACAAACCAATAGAAGAATAAGTGCATGCATTGAAGAACACAAGAACTCAATCAAAGAAGAAGAACCGGCCTCTTCCCTGGTCCAACACCTCAAAGTCACATGACATGAGATTGACTTTAAAAATACCAGAACTATCGCCAAAACTGAACACTTCAACAACAGAATAATCAGAGAAGCCATAGAGATAGAAAAACGCCCACATAGCATGAATAAACGAGATGATACCTCCTGCCTACCAGCCATTTGGAAACCCGCCCTCATTAACAAACGAGTACCTAACATGAAGAATGACACCAGACCCACGAGAGCCACAAAAGATGCTACCACCACACTTCCACATAGAAAGCAGACTCACACCCACAC
>NW_020769330.1:147946-168075 GCF_900518735.1 Pseudonaja textilis
CACCTGAACAGAACACACCCCCAGCCAATCAGAACACAGCCAGCCCCCCAACCAATCAAGTCACACCCCCACTAGCAGTTAAAAGGAAGAAGCAGCTGCAAGCTCACATTACTCCGAGTAGCACAAAGCCGAAGACACAAGTCTGAAGATGACGAATGGGACTTCGTTGAAACGTCGCCAAGTTACTTCCAATTTTACATGGGAGAAAACCCAAATAACCAAAGATCCACATACAAATACCCGTGAAAACCTCAGAAAACAAATATGTGTGTGTGTGTGTGTGTGTGTGTGTGTATGTATATATGTATGTATATATGTATGTATATTTAATAAAATAACTTAATAAAACAACCCCCCACCCTGGCAACAACATACCACATGAGCCATTTAATGGGCTTCAGGCCTGCTGGCAGAACCAGGTGTTCAGTGCCTTCCGGAAGAGTGTTAGGGTGGGGGCCGTTCTAATCTCTGGGCCTGGGAATGATGTTCCAGAGAGAGGGAGCCACCACGGAAAAGGCCCTTCTTCTGGGTCCCAGCAGGTCTATCTCCTTAGGGGATGGGACTCACAACATTCCTTGCCTTTTTCCATTCTGCTTATTCTAGAGTACATGTATATTCACTATACAGACTTTTTTTGGTCTTTTTTATCAATAATTGTTAGTCTGAAATGTTTGGCAGGTGCTTGTTTCTTTGAACTCTAAAATTGTAGAGGACTTTAGATTCCTTTTTTTTGTTACTTTGTCTATTTTGTGGTTTCCCCCTCCAGCCTCTTCCCTCCAGTTCTTCCTTGGAGTTAAATGGTATTTTCTGCAGATCTCCCAATGCATAACTGTTGCTAGTTTTGTCATTGTCACACTGTTTCTAGTCAGCTCCTGCAATCTTCTTGCAGCAGCTCACTTGGTGGTCCAATGTTTCTTTGTTATAAATTTGATTTGCATGGCTGCTCATGGCCACCCATCTCACTCTGGGCAACTTACCACAGGTTAAAAAACAAACCAATAAAACCAATTAAAAAAAATATTATCAAATGAACATAATGAAAATGTTTTGATATCCTGATATGTTATTTGTAAGGTATTTATAGATTGTCTTGCAATTTTATGAGCAATAAATCAGTGAACAAGTTTATTACACCTTTTGCTCCCCTCTGTAAAATTTGCAGTTTTTGCCTGAACATTATAACTTCAGAGAAATGATTGGTTTCTTGGAAAAGGTGATATAAGCTTAATGGCTCCTTTACCTTCCCTCTAGTTTAGCACTAAAATACTTTTTCTTGAAATAAGGCCGTGTTTTCAGAATGCTGATGACCATCCATCAATGCCTTCAATCTTAAGCTTTCATGTCTTGCAGGAAACATTTAAAATCCAAACCCAACAAGCTTTTTTGGATGTTTATCTTCCTGATGGAAGGTATCTCAGGATTGATGTTCAGACATCAGATACTGCTGAAAGAGTGCTAGAGGCAAGTAATATATACACATTGATCTGGCAGCATCTCACACGAAGTGTGTCCAAGCATAATTAGCAGCCTTCCCACTTTTGAAGTATATTGTTACAGATGCCTCATAAAACAGCTAACGGGCTTACACATCACACAAAGTGAGGGTTGCTTAATTGTGGTTTATTGGTTTATAGAATAAGCCATAAATCTTAAAACCCAGCCAGGATGGTTTGCGCAGCATACTGTGGAATTTCAGTTCAGAGCTATCTGCAGGGTATGGTTTAAAAAATAATACAACAACAGATGGAGCTTCAATTGCATTGTTGTGGCCGCCATCTTGTCTTTATAGACCATGCCCTGCAGCAGGGGTGGGATTCAAAACTCCCAGCGACCGGTTCGTTGCCCAGTTGCTGGGTGGGCGTGGCCAAGGTGGGCGGAACTTCCGTGAGGGCCGTTTTTCGCTTTCCCAAGGGTCCAGAAGCTTCCCTCGGGCCTCTGGGAGGGCAAAAATGGCCTCTCCCAGGCTCTAGAGTAGAGGTGGTATTCAGCAGGTTCTGACCAGTTCTGTAGAACTGGTAGTGGAAATTTTGAGTAATTCAGAGAACCGGCAAATACCACCTCTGACTGGAGATTTTACAGTATCTTTCCCCTGCCACGCCCACCAAGCCACACCCACAGAACCGGTAGTAAAAAAATTTGAATCCCACCACTGCTCTGGAGGCCTTCTGGAAGCCAGAAACAGGCCCATTTCCAGACTTCTGGTACTTCTGGAAGGCCCATTTTTTCCCCTCCCAGAGCCTCCATGTGGATCCTGCACTTACCTGCATCAAAAATGGGCCACTCTATGAGGGGAGGGAAGGGGGGGGGGGGGGCCAGCCGGTCGGTTCAAATACCGGTTTGGCAAACCAGATGCAAATTTAACATCTGGTTCACCCAAACTGGCCCAAACCACTAGAATCCCACCCCTGCCCTACAGACATTCTTGTTACTGTACAAACCATAGTGATTGAGTGCTAAGACACAAACCAATCCAGACTGGTTTAGGAATCAACTTATTTTTCCCAGGGCAGGGTGTCTTGTGACTAGCTAAAGAGATAGGCCAGTCAACCAAGTGCTTATTTGTCATGACAATACTTAGGGTTTCACCAGAGAGAACTTGGTAAGGTTTTTTAAAAGAAAATATTTCATTTACTTAAAATATTTTATCTCACTTTTCTATCTGAAAAAGAATTGGGAGGGAAAACATGTTTTGTATTCAAATTTCCTGTAGGAGATAATTTGTGAAGACATCTACACTCAGTTAGCAGAGGGGCAGGCAAGAGTTTCTTAATAAAAGCTCACTAATTTTTTAAACAAAATAGCTATGGAACTTAAAATAGTTAATTTGATAACTTTAACTCAACAGTTTAAGGAGAAAATGCACTTTCGTTTTCCTCCAGGTGATATCATACAAAATTGAACTTTCTAGGGAGCTAATACGATACTTCGGCTTATTTCTTATTCAAGATCACAACAATGGACAAATATCTGGTAAGAAAACTTTTGTGTACCACATTTTACTTTCATGTTGCATTCCACCTGTATACAGACAGTCCTTGCTTAAGAGCTGGTCTCTTAGCAATCTTTCAAAATTACAACAGACCTACCCCCCCCCCCGCCCCAAAGATACTTACAACCCAGATTCAACTTTCCAATATGCCTCCCCCACCCCCTTGGCCATGTCATTGTATTTGAATCATTTGGTAACCAGTTTGCATTTAGGGTACTTTGCAGTATCTTGCTCTCACCGGACCACAATTTACAATTTTTTAAAGTGGCATATTTAGACTGAACTATGTAAGTACAAAGACTGAACTATGTAAGTACAAAACACGGCAAAGCATCCATTTTCCAGAGAGTGGCAAATTGATTGTGTTTAAGCCAGCTCAACCTGTAGAAAGTTCAGCTAGCATCTTTCAACCTACATATAACGCAAAAGACACCCCAGATACATTCATTTCCTCCCCACCCCACCACCCTGGCAGAACAGACAAACACAGGGGGTATGAAAAAAATTCAGGCTCCCTAATTCCAATACAACATCTATTGCTAACACTTCATGGCTATGAGGACACATCTGAAAGTAAATGGGGAAAGTCTGCTAATATCTTAAAATCTAGACAGGAGAAGTGAATAAACACAAAATAAATGAATATATGAGTAAGTGAAAACCATATTTAAATTGCTCCTTGTTTCTCCTTCCTGTGATCAGCAGAACTGCATAATTTATAAAAGTCCCAAAAGTCAACAACTTGTGGCACATACACAGAATACTTAGCATCACCAATCATGTATTTAATTAGCACTACATTTAAATATATATGTGTCTCTTTTTAATAGAATTTTTAAAAATCAATATGTCTTCTTTCCCCCATTTTTTTAACCCATCCCCCTCCAGTGTTGAAAAAACTAGCAGAATTTGAACTTCCTTATGTGAGTCTCCGGAGTGCAAAAGAATCGGCTTGTAAGATTGGGATCAGAAAATGGTGAGCAGGAAGCAGAAGTGACACGAGCAAGAAATATTTTAAAAATACCAATGTGCAAGAGGGGAAAAGTCATAATATCAATTCCATGTATGTTACAGCTTGTGGAACAGTAACCTATTTTTTTTAATTTGGCACTTTCCAACTGCATTGGAAGCAGTACATTCAGAATTCCCAAAAGTTCAGGGCGTTGTCACATCAGTCAATGTATTAGAAGTATAATTGGACAGCATGTTTGAAGTAGAAATCTAATCCAAATTGTCTGTTAGCATCTAATTTCCACCCTTTGTTTGGATTGTCCATTAAAGTCCATGGTTGGAAAATCTGATAAAGCCTTTTTCATAGAAATTAAAGGACATTTAAGGATGTGTGGCTAGTTACATTTTTTTCTCCAGCACCTAATGGGTTTTTTTCCACTAATTCTGTAAATAATTCTGTTATAAATCTGTAAATATTCTGTAAATAATTCTGTTATAATTGAATATAGAATAGATTCATCTATTGAATATACATCAGTCTGATGAATAAAAAAAAGAACAAAATAAGCTTGTTCTTCCCCTGTTTTCTTTGGGGCTTTTGGCACATACATAAAGCCAAGAATAGAAAATTATTTTAAGCAAGGTATCATATGTGTAGTATCAAGCATGATCATAATATGCAATAAAAAGTGTGAACTAGTTGCTTTATTTTTTTTTACCTACAATATTTTTGGTTACATTTCTCTTTCCATGTATGCCACTGGCTTAATGGCTTCTCTTCTCTTGTACATTTTTGGGCAGGTATATGGATCCTTCTCTAGATAAAGTGTTGATGGACTGTAGAACTTCGGTGAACTTACTTTATATGCAGGTATGCTTAAAAAGGAGTGTGTTCTTTTTAAACATTGCCAGGCAAATTTTGAGATGAAATGACCTATGATTTATTTAACTTTGTGAATTAACACAGTTTCTCAACTCTATCCTATACTAGTCTACAGAAAGTAAACATATGTACTCTAGTCTAATATTTACTTGCTTATATATTTTGTTTTGTTTTTTCAAAAAAGGTTGTACAGGAGCTAGAGATGAGTTGGGTCAAACCTACTGAGGAACAGAGGCAGAAGCTTCTAATGCTGCAAAAAGCACCAAATAAATTGAAGGTAACATGATTTTTAAATTAGGACGGTCCTTTTCAAGAATATCAGTAACATGGTTACTGTGTCTTCTGGGTCTCCAGTAGGTGTAGAACAAGCAGCGTAGAGGGACGGGCGGAGCTGAAGCTGGGGTTTTAGAGGCATGTGTCCCTTAGAGAATATGTCAGTGTAGAACACGTTCATATTTTCTCTTTTATATAATGAAATTAGCAACTGTACTGTTAAGGTTTCTAACCTTTTGTTTATAAATATTTGTAAAAGAAAAAAAACAAAAAAAACCTTAACACCCCCCCCCCCCAAAAAATATAATGGTTCGTGGAGCAAGAAAAAAAAAAAGAATATATGTTATCATGTGAAGATACCAGAGAATGGATCCTTGTTTAAAGGCCAGTCTTTTTCTTCAGTTTTATTTGAAGAATATCAACCTCCTGTCATTATGAATTTTTCAGATTTTTAAATATCAAATGTACCCATTTAGAACTGAAGCTTTGAATCACCATGTCTAAAATTCAGAAAATGCCTAACTTGACTCTGCTGGCGTGTCACCTCCAATTTCCTGAACAAAATCAAAACAATTTTCAAACGTATCCTTATCTACCCTGAATAGTGGCAGATTGTACCCCTTCCAGGCCTTGACCTCAGACCTGGGGCCACCATTGTCACTCTAAAGGCTATTTTGTGTCATTCCTCAAGGCTCATGAATCTTGCCTCAATAGCCCAGTGCTCCCCAGGATCTGCCACACGCTACTTACCTTTGGATGATGTCCTCTTTGTGTTGACAGGTCCCTGTGGGACTTGGAGCACCTGAGGCTGCTCCAGGTCACACAAAGTTCTTGAAACATCTTCCATGGCCTCCACAGCTTTTGGGACGGTCTGGAGCTGCATGAGAGCATGGTCCTCTCCTGCAACTTCCAGAGGGCCTGGAGTAAAAGCACATCCCATCCTTGTACAACTCTTTCTGCAGTTTCTGACAAAACATAGGATACTCTTTTGAGAATAGTTATCAGGTTTTGGTGAATCAGGCATGGCACCCAAAATATTGTGGCATGTCACCTTTGACATGCATATCATAAGTTCACCATCACTGGATTAAGTTGTTCTTCTCCATATCAAACTGTATGGAGAGGAATCAGCCACTGAGAATTGTTGCTATTTGCATCAAATCATCAGTGGCAGGTTTGAGCATGATGCTGATGATATTTATGGCTGTGTTTACTACATTTCTAGGTCACCTCATTCTTGATCTCCCAACTGAGATGTTCGTTCAATACAGTGAAATACTGTCATGCAACAGTAGTTAAGGGTACTCATTATAATAAACAGCCATCCGTGTTTTTGAAAGTGGATGCACAGATATTCGGTTCATAGAAGCTACTGTATGTATTTCTAGAATATTACAGATAAAACTGCCATTATATCCAAATTATTTAACTGTTCTCAGTTTAATTTTTTTTTTGCAAGATTTAGCTAAGTTAAGTGCATCTAACAAATATCACAATGAAGTTTACTAGGAAGAATGTTTCCATTTTATTTGTCAAGTTAGCTGTAACATTATCAAGCACCCTTCTCTTAGGGCAGAAAGATTTCCCCTTAATATCCCTATCCCCATATCCCGAATCCCCCCATAGTTCCAGTGAAGTTGAGTGATTCCTTCTTCTGTTATTGAAGCCCCACCAAATTCTTCCCCTCTCTTTCAGAAGTAATTAAACTGAAGACTTGTAAAAGATACTCAGCATGCAAATGCTTTTCTGTGAAGCTTCCTCAAATTGCAAATGATCTGAAAACTGAAAAGAAGGCTATTTAAGAAAACACACATGTCCTTTGGGGTTGGAATAATTAGAGTATATTTGGTATAATTGGATTCATGTTTGGAAGCCAAGTTTTGTTTTCTTCTTGCAACTGGAATTTATATATTCATGCAGGAGTCTGGGCCAGAACTGCATTTAATTATATTGAAAGGATAGCTAGACTTTCATCCGTCTTTACATCAGTGCCTTGATGTTCATAATTTATTTATAATTCATTCCCCCACTCAAATAAGCAAATGTATACACTGAAATTTATGAGCATCTCTTTCCATTTTTTTTTCCTAATCAAAAGAAAGGAGAAATTGCAACTTACAAGAAATAAATGAGAGTGCAGAATATAGAGTGTATGCAAACTATTCCTTTTTGATGTCTGTTAATTTTTATAAAATGCCTAGGCTAATAGTTAAAATTATAAATTATTATATTAAAAATGGGAATAGATTCCAATCTATTGGAAGCACTGCCTTTTGGTCATTGCTTCTGTGGCAGCACCAGCTGGATTGGTTTTGTGTGCCATTGTCATGCCCTTATTTTTGGAAGAGAGGCAAACTTATTTGTGCAGGAAGAGGTAGAGGACAACAAGGTTGCCAAAGGGAGGATGGCTCCTATGCAGAGATTGGAGTTTTCCCTTATATAGTCTTGTACCAAACTTTCTTGGGCCCAGGTGAATCCAGCCTTCTGATCAGCTTCAGTTCCCTATTTATGAATAGTGGTATTCTTCCACTATTCCGTTTCCTAGTATATACTCAAAAAAGCAAATGCTATAAAATACAGAAGAGAAGCAAACTTAGGTATTAGCTCAAGCTAAACTGGGAGTGCACTTTTGGAAGAACTGGAACATAGATATACCCAGCAAGATTATAGATTGCAAATCATATAAGAAAATAAGACTTATTTTTGTAGACTTTTATAGAATATGTGGGTGAATTTCAGACTTTTAGAACTATTCCCAATGATAACTATAGTTTACTATAAACTATAGTATATAACTGTCAAGGAGAGTCCTTAACATCTGAAGATGTAGAAAAGTAATGTCTGATGTAGGTTACCTACCCAGAGAATGAAATATATATTTGATGGGCTGCTCCTGGAATGCAGATTTTTCTCATCAATTATACATTTCCATATAACACTTGGCATTTATATTTTCATTTGTATTGAACCACTGCATTGAATCCTGTACTCTTCAGTTAGATGGCCCTTGGTCATATTGTGTGATAACAAAGGGCTTTGGAGCCATCTAGATCCTTGTGAAGTTGATTGTGTTGCACACTTTTACAGATATTATGTGTAACCTACTGCTCTCCTCTAGTTGCCGTTTCTCTTGCACAGTTTTTAGAGCTGGTTCGAGAGAGCCAGCATTATGGATATATACAACTTGTTCCTTGCTCCTGTGACTACCCTGAACTTGGTTGTACTGCTACTATTCATGTGGGAAATAATGAGATTAGCTGCTGCATAAAGTTGCCTAGCAATCAGATCAAAGAGATCAATTTCAAAATCAACAGGATAAGGTGCTGGCAAGTCACATTTCTTGTAAGTACCTTTTGTATAACTTTGTATCTGTCAAGTACTTGTTTAAGGGTTATTTTCTGAGGGGGTTGATTGTTGCTGTTGTTGTTGTTGCCCCTCCTCCAGAAGTCCTCTTATGTGCATTAATATTCCTGCTTTATATAAATAGGACTGTGAACAATAACACATAGCCCGTACATAGATTGTGTGTGTATGTATTTGCTCCATCCTGAACATCTGGTAAGAAGCTATTTGTGCAATCATTGTATGCCATCATTGATCATATATTAGGACAATCTTCACTGACCATACCTTAGGACAGGGGTGGGCAAACTACGGCCCGGGGGCCACATCCGGCCCGTTGGTCTTTTTTATCCGGCCCGCCGAAGATTGGTACAGAATTAAGGTTTGATGTGAATGATTGAATGATTGCATTCATTTGATTTTGACTTGTAATGACAGGCATTTCGACACCAGGTGGCGGCCCGTCTGTCAAATTTTAAAAGTCAATGAGGCCCCCGAGCCAAAAAGTTTGCCCACCTCTGCCTTAGGACAAATTGATATTATCCTGAAATTGCAACTCTCTGAGAGCCTGGAATTTTGGAGTTGTATTTCAAACACATTGAGACTACCAAGTTGGGAAAGACTACTAGGAAATGCCATTTATAACCCAGGCCCCCAACCTGATCCCTATGACACTAATGTAACCTTTGAACTACCTGGTGGCACTGGTGAGGCTCCCTCTGATTTTTAAAAAAATATTTATTATCCCCTCCCAAATAAATAAATGGAAAACAGGCAAATAACTATCCTCAAGAATCTTTATTTTCAAGAATGAGGACGAGCCCTGCATAAACTGCCTAGGCATTCTTGGAAATAATAGTCAGAAGGGATACAATTCAGTGCTTGCTTTGAAAACATACACAGCGGCCCTCAAAAATGAGATAAGTTGAGATACTAGAGGTTAGAGGATTTGGCGGGAAATCACTTCATCAGCTTGTTTTCAGAGGGCAGCCATTTTGTAACATGCTTTCAAAACACCAACATATCCATTGGCACCAAAATGTTTTGAATCCCTGTGGCATAGGCTGCTTGTAAAGGGAACAAAAATATACAAGCTTTTTAATAGTTATTCCTGCTTCTAGATTAGAAGAATAGGATGAAAATAGATTGAGATGTTTCTCCCAAGTGTTTTCTTCTTCTTCTGGGTAGTTATTTAGGCTATAAGCTTCAAACTATAAGCTCCAAACGTGTGTTATGATTTCTGATACTCACATGGAGTAACAGGAGCTGGTATTTCTTGAAACATATAAACATTTCAGAAGCAGACATGAAGCATCCCTGGGCTCAACTTACAATTATTTGTATAATGACTTTGATGACCCGGAGTGTGGCACAAAAATAACAAAGTCACAAAAGTAGATAAGTTCCCTTTAATACCTCCAACTTGGCCCCCAATATCTAGCTATCCTCGGCTGGAGAGCAAACTCTTCCAAAAACAGTCTACAAAGGAAAGAAATGCAGTCCAAACCCAAAGTACAGATAAATTAGAAATTAAAAAAACCAACATAAACCACACTGAAGTAATTAACATGACAGGCCAGGATAATAAATTGCAGACTTCCAAAAGATAATGAAGCACACAAAGTTGGGAGGATGCCAAAACCCAGATAAGCCTCGACAAAAATCATGCACGCTTTGCTTCCAGCAAGGTGTTGTGTGCAAACGCCCTTCTTATATCCTGTTCTCCCAGCTGCAACTAATGAAAGGGATCAGGACCCTTTTCCCTCCCGTAAGCCATGTTGCTCCCTTCTCCGTTCCTCCCTGTGTGCCCTAGGATAAAGAGGGGGTGGCCCTGGGTCTTCCTCTGAATGCCCAGTCGGACTGTGCCCTTCCCCTGTTTCTTCCACAGTCACCGGAGCCATACTCCCACTCCCTGTCAGCTGCTCAATCTCCCTCTCAGAATCAGACTCCAACAAGGGCATGGCAATTACCATTCAAAGTTACAATGGCATGGAAAAAGTGACTTACAACTAGTCACACTTACAACCATCACAGCATCCCTGTGGTCACATGATCAAGAATAGGGCACTTGGCAGCCAACATATATTTTTACAAAAATTGCAGTACCCCAAGGTCATGTGATCATTATTTGAAAACTTCCCAACCAACTTCCAACCAGCAACGTCAATGGTGAAAGCTGGATTTGCTTAATGAGTGCATAATTCACTGAACAACTGCAATAATTTATTTAACAATCATGGCAACTAAAAAATAAAAAAAATCATGGCAAAATCAGTTATGACTCACTCCATAACCATCTTGCTTAGTAATTAAATTTCAGGTCCCAATCGTGGTTGAGGACTACCTATATTCCAAAAAAGCTAGAGCAGATGTGGTAAAATCTCCAGCCCACAAACCAGGTATTCATCTGGCTCATGAATCCTTCCAGGGATTCTCTTTTCCTTCCTCAAAATCCCACCTTCAGGGCAGCGGAATATTAGTCCCTCCAGGTCTCTGCACAAGGAACTGCCTGAGGACAAACCAGAGTGATTGGCCCCTGCCTTTTTTTTGTTGCAGAAAGAAAAAGATTCCCAGGCAAACATTAACAGTCTTATCTTTTGTTGGTGGCTAGCAGAATCTTTTCATGCCTTTATCTTTACAAAGGCCTCTTGGTTAATGTGGTGATCTAATCACAGCCCAAGAAGAAGACAGCAAGCAACTCAGGAACCCATCAATTAATCATGATGTTTAACTGTTGGCTATACGTGCATGTCTACAGTATATACGGTATTTTATAAAAGGATCTGAAAAAGGACACCTGGTTTTCAAAATTTTGCAGTTTATCCTCATTCTTTAAAATGTGTACCTGATGGAGTTCTTGATAGAATCTTGTAGGTAGTATCATAAGCCTCTAGCCAGGAAGATATTTTTCTATATTTGATATTTTATTCAAACTTGGAACTGCCTGGTGATGGAAGGTAAATCTGGACTCTACAAAATAGAACCATGATCCTTCCAGTCCATTCCTTGCAAAATATCTTTGCTAAATTCAAGAAAAGGCATTTTTTTCAGGATCACAATACCTAGGTTTTAACAGTCTGCAAATACTGATTTTAGATGGTCAGGAGTTGTTTTCTTTTATTATTTATTCTCTCCATTTTCTATCTGACATCTTAACATTATATATCTCTGTTCTACACAGCCTATCCAAGCCTTGTTCTTTTTTCTTGATTTGCAGAAGTGACTTTTCCCTAGAAAAAGAAGTACACAGTCTGGATGGAAGAATTTAGGATATACTGTTGTATGGCTTTTGTTGTTCTTGATATTCTTCTCCCTTTTGACTATTCAGGGATCCGTTTTAGGCCATGGACTTGATCAATTCTTGGAACTCAGAATCGAGTACAATGAATCCGATAAGTGGAAATGGATTGTCTTCAATACAAAGCAGGTTTGTTTAGGTTCATATAAAAGATTATTATATGATAAATATCAGAGTTATTAATCTTTTGCAGCCCAGGTACACATTCCTGTTAATATTGATCCAAATAAGGATTCAGCAAATCCTCTTTCCTAATTAACTAAATATTTTACAAACAAAGACATGTTTTGCCTCTGAGTTACATCTCTTCCCCCTTTCTTTAACTGGTTACAAGAGACAGGGTTCCCTTCAGGATGAGTTTGGTAGGGTTCAGTTCATATGGTAGTTTAATACATTGGAGAAAAAAAATAACATACGATGTCACATTTAGCAACCAATCCAGAATATGTAAACATCAGCTGGGATTTTTTTAAAATAATGTTTTTGATTAATGATCATCTTTTTTCTCCAAATAATTACCTATGAATTGAAATTATCATATTACTGATGAACTGGAGGAGTAAGACATCCATTCATTGAAGAGAGAACTATGTGGAAAACAGGTGAATATGGAGTGCGTTTATTTGGGAATAAATGCTCGCCCAGTGAATTAAACAATATCATCTAAATAGGGTTTTATTTTTTTCCTCCCATGTTTAATTTCCTGGAAAATCTACTCTGATCTCTCTTCTGTGTTTTTGGATTTTGGCTTTTTTTGTGCTGTATAGATAGAAGGGAAGATTGGTTTTTACCTGTAATTGGTAACTCTTGGCTCACAAGTTAGAAAGCTGGGTTTTGCGGTTTTTTAAAATAATGTTTATCATTTGGGGAGGTGTGTTTTCAATTCACTACTATCTTCAGATATATCATAGGCTGAGACGAATATAAATTATAAAAAGGAATTCAATAAAAAAACACTTTTCATGAAAACTTAATTCCATCTTTATAGGCATTTCTTCTGAGCAGTTGCTTAAAAAAGATTATATCAGAGCAGCTGATGACAACAACCAAGAATGATCAAGAGATGGTGAGCAAAGTTGATAATCTTACTTCATTGAACATGGATGTTAAGTTGTTAGCGCTAAGTTGTAATGCAGTGTGATGACTACTGTGTGTATATCTGTGATTTTCTTGTGGCTTTCTTGCCAGAATATTCTATGTTTCTAAGAGGTAAGACTCAGTAAAAAGGGGCATCTCCAAATATGGATTTTGTTCCAAATGTGCTCTGAACTTGTGTGATGATATAGCACTGGATACTTTCAAGTGCTGAGGTGATATTTTCCTGGCTCTGCACTGATTATTTGATATCAGAACAAAACTGGCATTTTATCGGCAATGCTATGGCTTCCAGCTGGCTCTGCTCTCATTAACAGGATCCCATCACCTGTTTTCTCATTCTCCCGCCAGAATCAGGGGATTGCAAAATCATCAAGTTCCCCCTTTGTCCTCCTCTGCTTTCCTGCTTTCCATTTGAGTGCTCAGCTCTCTTTTGGTGAAACGAGGAAGTAGGGGAGAAGCAGTGGTGAGATTCAAATTGTTTTACCACTGGTTAGGTGGGCGTGGCTTGACGGGCGTGCTTTGCCTAACGCCAGCAGCTTTCCCCACACCAGCTGAGGCCTGCAGGGCCAATCAGCTGAGAGGATAAAGAAGAGAAAAGCGCAGGGCTGGGTAGGAGAGCCAATCCTGTGCTTTTCTCTTCTTTTTCTCTCAGCTGATTGTGGAAGATTTTTTCCTCCTCTCAGCTGATCTTTGGCTTTTTTTTATTACCGGTTTGGCCAAACTGGTCCGAACTGGTAGCATGCCACCACTGGGGAGAAGTAACTCAGCAGTGCACTGAATCCTGGATATGGAGCTCAGGTAGGGTGGGAGGTCAGTCAGTCTTTTTTTACAAGTGCCCTGGTTCATACGGTCCTATCAGGTGCAGCCTGCCAGTCTCTGAAAGCTCCTTTTTACAAGCGCCCTGGTTCACATTGTCCTACCAGGTGCAGTGTGCCAGTCACTGAAGGCTCCTTTCTTCAGCGTCTAGGCCTTCTGGTGTTGCACCTGACTGGTTTTCTGGCTGACATCCAAACCCTCCCCTCTCATTTGCTGATGCCTTTTCTCTCAGTCCAGCGTTGACTGGCTACAAGGAGAAAAAGGCTGCTGTGTTAGAAGGGGAAAACATGTCGAGCCCTATTAATTGCGTTTTATTAATTAATTTCACCTGGTACTGTCCGCTTCTTGGTTCTGCTCAACTCTTTTTTTAAAACATGGTCCTGATATGATTGTGAAACCTCCACCCCAACAATACCTCATGGTATAAAGAATGATGTATTGTTTGTGTAATAATTTTTTAATTCAAAGTAATTTTAGCCTTCTCTCTGACCCCTAGCCACAACCATCTTCTATGTAGTGGTAACAAAATGAAAGAAAAAACAAATGATTACACACACCTTTCTTTAATTGGTCCATGAATGCTGTTGCCATAAAGTCTTAGAGCAATGATGGTTGTTACCAGTATAGAAACAACCTTTACAGTTACTTCTTCAATCTCATTCGGTTAAAGGCAGCATATACCTCTCCGGATAATCCATGCACTATTGAACTGTTGGGGAAAAAATCCTATCATTCAGTTAGAACCAGTTTTCCTGTAATTTATTTTTATTATAACTGTTCTCTATAACAGTGCTTCTGAACTTTTTTCCTCCAGATGGCCCCTTTCCAATTCATTTCTCTCCTGCACACCTCTCCCCTTCCGGTCTCGATCCCATTATTAGTAAAAACAAAGATTAGCACTTACCCATTTGGCCTGAAAATAGAATACATGTATATTCTATTCTGTCAGTATTTGCAGTGTAATATATTTTGCTTTTCACTGGTCCCCTTGGCACAGGCCATGGTCCCAGTTACATGATTTATGTCTGTGGCCCCCTTGAAATAACCAAGGCTCCCAGGTAGCCATATGAACCCCCCCCCCAGCTAAGAACTGCTACTCTAGAGTAGTGTATCTGAACCCCAGCATCTTTAAGATGTGTGGACTTCTATTCCTAACCAGCGTCCATTCATCTTAAAGTTCCTGATACTGAAAAACAGTATTTTAGAAGGATGTAAAATTGATCTTGACCTTCTATATATCATCTTTTCAAATATCTATCATTGCTAGAGGATCAAAATGCAATGAAATGAGTAATTTAAAGTAACAAAGTTATTCTGAGTTCATCTGTTTTTGTTTTTGTTTTCTCAAAAACATTCTTAGCTCCTTCATTTATGATCAGAGACTAAAACAAAGTCCTTTGGTCATTTTCATTCCCCTGCTCAGACCTCGTTTTGATTTCTCTAAAACTGTAATAATGCGGAGAACTGGACATAATACTCAAGGTGTGGGTGCAGCCATCTTGAAAGAACTCTGCTCAAGGAAATGAACTTGACGGAACATTCTGGCTACCTGTGTTTCCTATCTGTGTAATGGTGTTTTTGTTTTCTCATTTAACCTATCAATTTAGCAGATTGAGCATCCAGAATTAGACACAGCTAAGAAAGTAAGCATCCGTCCAAGTCAGGTTTGTAAATTAAATTACATAATTTGGGTGGTATAAAAAGACTGGGTTGAGTAGGGGAGGTTTTGAGATGACAATTATGCTTGGAAGTTTGAAGCTATTAGTGAGCCTCATCATCTAGCGTTATAAATTGCATCAACTCATGGCTAATTTTGACCTTAGTTGGTTTAATAAATCATTGTTATGAGGTCATACATTATGCTACATCACAAACCAGAGTGTGTATAAACTAGCCATTGGATTTCTATCTTTTCTGATGACAATGACTTAAAGTAAATATGGATATCCCCCAGGGGTGGGATTCAAATTTCTTGACAAGCGGTTCTGTGGGCATGGCCTAATTTGTGGGTATGGCTTGGTGGTCATGTGACTGGGTGGGTATGGCTTGCCGACTGGGGGTGGCTTGGTGTTCATGTGACTGGCTAGGTGTGGCTTGTATGTAAATATTGAATTTTTAATAAAAAAAGAGAGCAACTTTTATCCAAAATCAGGCAAAGCAGATTGAGTTGCTTGCAGAATCACAGATTCACCCTCAGATCTACCTTTCTGCAATCTGCTGCCTGAGTCTGTACTGAAAAATAGAAGCTTCAGTCCTAAGGAAGGTTCAGCTCTGCTCTCAGGTCACTTCTCCCTCATCCTCCAATCCCCTGAATACCACTCCTGACTGGGCCTCAGGGAAGCCTTTTGGGTGAAGGCAAAGCAGTACAACAGTGATTTAGATTAGCTAGAAAGCAAGAAATCCGACAGGAAGGGAGGGGCCAGCCAGTGGCACGATTCTCCAAACTGCACAGAGTCATAACAACTGGTTCTGTAGAACTGGTCCGAACTGGTAGAATCCCACCCCTGATATCCCCGGTTTAGCAGTGCTTAGCCAAGCAACCTCAATATTCCTGTTGGGCAGATTATTAACCATGGGTAAATCATGGAGAAAAAGTCACAATTTCTCAATCTTGATAAGGATCGCTGGTTGAGAATAGCAAGAGAGCTCTTTCACATGGCTATTAACAGTGGTGATACAACTATCTTCCCAAGAGTCAGTGGGGTTAATGCAATAAAGAAGGAAGTACATTTTTATTTATTTTATTTATTCTATTTGTCAATCGCTTACAAGATAATAGGTATAAGTATAAACATGAGTAAGGATACAGGAAATAGGTACAAATAAATGGGGACAATATGACAGGAACGGTAGGCACAATTGTGCACGCCCCTTACAGACCTCTTAGGAATGGGATAAGGTCAACAGTGGATAGTTTGAGGTTAAGGGAGTGGGGGTTAGAGGATGTAATAACAGAGTCAGGTAGTGTATTCCAAGCATTGACCACTCTGTTGCTGAATTCGTACTTTCTGCAATCAGGTTTGGAGTGGTTTACATTACATCTGTTGTGTGCTCTTGTATTGTTGCTGTTGAAGCTGAAGTAGTCATTGACTGGTAGGACATTGTAGCAGATAATTTTCTATACTACGCTTAAGTCCAACCACAGGCAGCGTAATTCAAGGTTGTCCAAACCCAAAATTTCAAGCCTGGTGATATAGGGTATTCTGTTGCAAGCAGGAGTACTCTTCTTGTGAAATATTTCTGGATTCGCTGAATTGTATTAATGTCCAATATACAGTGCAGATTCCAGACTGAGCTCACTGTAACAGCATTGCCAAAAAGGCATTAAGAGTTGTAAATCTAATCTTACGAAGCTTCTCTGGAAATATTGAATTGCTAACTAGAGCATACAAAACTTTTGCTAGACCAATACTCGTATACAGCTCATCAGTGCTTAGGTCATTTGATATGGGTACGCCAAGGTCCTTGACAGAGTGAAGATCATCAATGAGGATATATCTGCCTAGCTTGTATTTGGTGTACTGATTTTTTTTACCAATGTGCAAGCATTTGTTGGTCGAGATTTGGAGTTGCCAAGTGTTTGACCATTCAGACACATTTAGTTGAAGTATGTATGTTTAGTGTGGGAATGGGAACATTCAAAAGTAGCCTATTGCAGATCATAATTCACCGGGCAGCCACAAAGATTCTGTGGACACCAGTGCAACCCCCAAATTTAAAATATTTGCCACACAGGATTACTGCAAATAGTCTGTGGGACTTCATTGCTAATGAAACGTAGGGGCTGAATTTATTAGGGCATTTGCTGACTCAAATCAAACTGCTTCAAATTTCTGATAGCATCACAAGTTTTTTTCCATCTACAATTCTTTCTTCTTTAGTGCCTAAATGCCAGAAGGGGATACTTGAAACACAAGAACAAATACACTTTATTGTTAGATGGATATTATTATCTTTTTAGTATAATATGATATTGTTTGCCATGCTTAAATTTACTTGCTGCAGTGATAGCCATACAGCATTTGCTGGATCAGACCCCTGAAAATTCTTTTTTTCTTTATTAGTTTAAATTTAAACTTAAGCTCAACGTGAAATTCTTTCTCTTAATCATAAATTTGGTATCACTTTTTTTTCTCCCAATACTTTTATTTTTTTGGTTAACGGATCATATTTTTTTATTCTCTACAGATATTTCATTCTGGTTTTAAGTCAAGAAAATGGCTACACAGGAGTAGATCAAATGAAGATGACTGTGTATTTGAGAAGATAAGCGAAGAAGATTTGTGAATCGACACTGATACAGAGAATATTCATTCTTGCTGGTTTTGAAATATCACTTAGCCAGGATCCTTACTGGCAAGTTGCATCATTTAGGGCCCCAGACATTACAGAGAGTCCTTGACTTACAACCACAATTAAGCCCAAAATTTATGTTGCTAAGCAAGACATTTGTTAAGTGAATTTTGCCCCATTTTATGACTTTTCCTGCCACAGTTGTTAAGTGAAATCACTGCAGTTGTTTAGTGACATGGTTGTTAAGTGAATCTGGTTTTCCCATTGACTTTGACTGTCAGAAATCCCACAAAATGTGACCCCAGGACACTGTAACTGTCATAAAAATGAGTCAGTGGACATGGGTCTGAATTTTGATCACATGACCATGGGGATGTTGCAATGGTCATAAGTGTGAAAAATGGTTAGAAGCCACTTTTTTCATTACCGTTGTCACTTTGAACTGTCACTAGATGAATTGCTGTAAGTTGACGGCTACCTGTACTACGTCAAAATGACAAGAGGACAGGTTTTATATTGTTTTAATAACAGCCAATGCAAGAGAAGATGCAACAAGCACTGGAGATCCTGCTGTAGACAATTTACTTCAGCTAGGAGATTTGTAAATAGTTTGCCCACATGTTTGTTTTTGTATTATTTAAAAAATACCTTAAACTGAGAAATAGATCAAAATAACACCTGAATTGTCAGACAAAAAGTACTTAATGTTTGGGCAACCAAATCTTCATTACTGTTCATTTGGGATACAAACCGTCCCAGATGCTTTAATCAGGTGATGAATTATGCAATGCACTGAATGATAGTAAGAATTTCCTAAGTAGAAAGTGTAGTGTCTCAAAGTCTCCCTATTTGAACTGGAACCTGCTTTATACAGGCCAAAAAGGTGTTTGTAGGGCATTTTTATAGCCCTATAATTTCATCTAGGAATTCTTCACTGAAAAAATCTACATTGCTTGATTACTCTTCCCCCTTTTCCTTCTTTGTACTGATAAGTGAAATAAACTAACGCTTGGACTATTGGAATTATTCCAATGCATTAAAATCTGGTCAAATGTAGTATTTTTGTGAAGAGTTTTAAAATAATAATGTAATATGGGAGGTACGTGTGATAAATATTCTGAAAATGTAAAATACCGGTTGCATTTTTTAAAAGAAGCACATTTCTAACAGACAGAATGCCTTCAAAATGGTCCAGAAATCACAATGTGTCTCAAGAAAATCTATTGTGTTGTCTTCCAGTGTGGAAAACCTTAGAACAGCAGTCCTCAACCTTTCTGGCTTGGCAGTCAGGAGGGGAAGAGGGGATGTTCTGTGTGAATGACAGGCGCACGTGTCATTGCACACAACTTCATTTGCACAAGCAATGGGCGCGCGTACCTGCCGCTTACACAAATGGAGTTTCATGCACAAGTGTGCACGCCCAGTACTCACACTAATGGAGCTACGTGTACATGTTCACTCACCACTTTCACAACCTGGTTCTGAACGGGCCACAGCCTAATAGTAGGCCACAGTCTGGGGATTGGGGACACACCCACCTGGATAGAAGGTGCATGAAAGATACATGAAATACTTCCAACAGCATATATGGGCTATAATAGTTGTTTGCAGAACATGGATTGCAATCATTCAACTAAAGGGTTCTACAGGGCATGGAGCAACTGACGAAGCAGGTGCTGCAATACAACCCGCTCTCACTCACTCTCTCACAGTCACCCAAACCCCACCATGCTTGCGCCATGCCTTCCCTGCCACTTGTGCACCTCCTCGTTCCCTTTCCCATCTGATACAGCCATTTATTGCCTGCAGCCTGCTTTGGTTGTTGGAAATTGGCACTTCATGACTCGTGATCCCTGTTTAATGAGAGCAATGGGACTGCAGATATTGCGGTCACTAAACAATGCGGTCATGTGCTGTTGCATTTTGCAACTGCATAGCTTAGTGACAGAAACTCCAGTTCCAGTTGTCGTCCAAAATGAAATAGTTTCTAAATGGAATACTTAAGAAATACTTTTTCCTGAGTCGCTTACCTGCATCTCCTGTATAGAGTTACCAGATAACACACAAAGGAGGATACAGACAATGGGAAAGGAGGATAAACAGAAAGAAAAGGATACACTTCGCATTCACAACAAAAAATACAGCAAAAACACTGCCAAAAATGTACTTTTTCAAGGAGCAACTGG
>NW_020769330.1:168175-198417 GCF_900518735.1 Pseudonaja textilis
CCAGTTGCTCCTTGAAAAAGTACATTTTTGGCAGTGTTTTTGCTGTATTTTTTGTTGTGAATGCGAAGTGTATCCTTTTCTTTCTGTTTATCCTCCTTTCCCATTGTCTGTATCCTCCTTTGTGTGTTATCTGGTAACTCTATACAGGAGATGCAGGTAAGCGACTCAGGAAAAAGTATTTCTTAAGTATTCCATTTAGAAACTATTTCATTTTGGACGACAACTGGAACTGGAGTTTCTGTCACTAAGCTATGCAGTTGCAAAATGCAACAGCACATGACCGCATTGTTTAGTGACCGCAATATCTGCAGTCCCATTGCTCTCATTAAACAGGGATCACGAGTCATGAAGTGCCAATTTCCAACAACCAAAGCAGGCTGCAGGCAATAAATGGCTGTATCAGATGGGAAAGGGAACGAGGAGGTGCACAAGTGGCAGGGAAGGCATGGCGCAAGCATGGTGGGGTTTGGGTGACTGTGAGAGAGTGAGTGAGAGCGGGTTGTATTGCAGCACCTGCTTCGTCAGTTGCTCCATGCCCTGTAGAACCCTTTAGTTGAATGATTGCAATCCATGTTCTGCAAACAACTATTATAGCCCATATATGCTGTTGGAAGTATTTCATGTATCTTTCATGCACCTTCTATCCAGGTGGGTGTGTCCCCAATCCCCAGACTGTGGCCTACTATTAGGCTGTGGCCCGTTCAGAACCAGGTTGTGAAAGTGGTGAGTGAACATGTACACGTAGCTCCATTAGTGTGAGTACTGGGCGTGCACACTTGTGCATGAAACTCCATTTGTGTAAGCGGCAGGTACGCGCGCCCATTGCTTGTGCAAATGAAGTTGTGTGCAATGACACGTGCGCCTGTCATTCACACAGAACATCCCCTCTTCCCCTCCTGACTGCCAAGCCAGAAAGGTTGAGGACTGCTGTTCTAAGGTTTTCCACACTGGAAGACAACACAATAGATTTTCTTGAGACACATTGTGATTTCTGGACCATTTTGAAGGCATTCTGTCTGTTAGAAATGTGCTTCTTTTAAAAAATGCAACCGGTATTTTACATTTTCAGAATATTTATCACACGTACCTCCCATATTACATTATTATTTTAAAACTCTTCACAAAAATACTACATTTGACCAGATTTTAATGCATTGGAATAATTCCAATAGTCCAAGCGTTAGTTTATTTCACTTATCAGTACAAAGAAGGAAAAGGGGGAAGAGTAATCAAGCAATGTAGATTTTTTCAGTGAAGAATTCCTAGATGAAATTATAGGGCTATAAAAATGCCCTACAAACACCTTTTTGGCCTGTATAAAGCAGGTTCCAGTTCAAATAGGGAGACTTTGAGACACTACACTTTCTACTTAGGAAATTCTTACTATCATTCAGTGCATTGCATAATTCATCACCTGATTAAAGCATCTGGGACGGTTTGTATCCCAAATGAACAGTAATGAAGATTTGGTTGCCCAAACATTAAGTACTTTTTGTCTGACAATTCAGGTGTTATTTTGATCTATTTCTCAGTTTAAGGTATTTTTTAAATAATACAAAAACAAACATGTGGGCAAACTATTTACAAATCTCCTAGCTGAAGTAAATTGTCTACAGCAGGATCTCCAGTGCTTGTTGCATCTTCTCTTGCATTGGCTGTTATTAAAACAATATAAAACCTGTCCTCTTGTCATTTTGACGTAGTACAGGTAGCCGTCAACTTACAGCAATTCATCTAGTGACAGTTCAAAGTGACAACGGTAATGAAAAAAGTGGCTTCTAACCATTTTTCACACTTATGACCATTGCAACATCCCCATGGTCATGTGATCAAAATTCAGACCCATGTCCACTGACTCATTTTTATGACAGTTACAGTGTCCTGGGGTCACATTTTGTGGGATTTCTGACAGTCAAAGTCAATGGGAAAACCAGATTCACTTAACAACCATGTCACTAAACAACTGCAGTGATTTCACTTAACAACTGTGGCAGGAAAAGTCATAAAATGGGGCAAAATTCACTTAACAAATGTCTCAGTTAGCAACATAAATTTTGGGCTCAATTATGGTTGTAAGTCAAGGACTCTCTGGGGCCCTAAATGATGCAACTTGCCAGTAAGGATCCTGGCTAAGTGATATTTCAAAACCAGCAAGAATGAATATTCTCTGTATCAGTGTCGATCACAAATCTTCTTCGCTTATCTTCTCAAATACACAGTCATCTTCATTTGATCTACTACTGTGTAGCCATTTTCTTGACTTAAAACCAGAATGAAATATCTGTAGAGAATAAAAAAATATGATCCGTTAACCAAAAAAATAAAAGTATTGGGAGAAAAAAAAGTGATACCAAATTTATGATTAAGAGAAAGAATTTCACGTTGAGCTTAAGTTTAAATTTAAACTAATAAAGAAAAAAAGAATTTTCAGGGGTCTGATCCAGCAAATGCTGTATGGCTATCACTGCAGCAAGTAAATTTAAGCATGGCAAACAATATCATATTATACTAAAAAGATAATAATATCCATCTAACAATAAAGTGTATTTGTTCTTGTGTTTCAAGTATCCCCTTCTGGCATTTAGGCACTAAAGAAGAAAGAATTGTAGATGGAAAAAAACTTGTGATGCTATCAGAAATTTGAAGCAGTTTGATTTGAGTCAGCAAATGCCCTAATAAATTCAGCCCCTACGTTTCATTAGCAATGAAGTCCCACAGACTATTTGCAGTAATCCTGTGTGGCAAATATTTTAAATTTGGGGGTTGCACTGGTGTCCACAGAATCTTTGTGGCTGCCCGGTGAATTATGATCTGCAATAGGCTACTTTTGAATGTTCCCATTCCCACACTAAACATACATACTTCAACTAAATGTGTCTGAATGGTCAAACACTTGGCAACTCCAAATCTCGACCAACAAATGCTTGCACATTGGTAAAAAAAATCAGTACACCAAATACAAGCTAGGCAGATATATCCTCATTGATGATCTTCACTCTGTCAAGGACCTTGGCGTACCCATATCAAATGACCTAAGCACTGATGAGCTGTATACGAGTATTGGTCTAGCAAAAGTTTTGTATGCTCTAGTTAGCAATTCAATATTTCCAGAGAAGCTTCGTAAGATTAGATTTACAACTCTTAATGCCTTTTTGGCAATGCTGTTACAGTGAGCTCAGTCTGGAATCTGCACTGTATATTGGACATTAATACAATTCAGCGAATCCAGAAATATTTCACAAGAAGAGTACTCCTGCTTGCAACAGAATACCCTATATCACCAGGCTTGAAATTTTGGGTTTGGACAACCTTGAATTACGCTGCCTGTGGTTGGACTTAAGCGTAGTATAGAAAATTATCTGCTACAATGTCCTACCAGTCAATGACTACTTCAGCTTCAACAGCAACAATACAAGAGCACACAACAGATGTAATGTAAACCACTCCAAACCTGATTGCAGAAAGTACGAATTCAGCAACAGAGTGGTCAATGCTTGGAATACACTACCTGACTCTGTTATTACATCCTCTAACCCCCACTCCCTTAACCTCAAACTATCCACTGTTGACCTTATCCCATTCCTAAGAGGTCTGTAAGGGGCGTGCACAATTGTGCCTACCGTTCCTGTCATATTGTCCCCATTTATTTGTACCTATTTCCTGTATCCTTACTCATGTTTATACTTATACCTATTATCTTGTAAGCGATTGACAAATAGAATAAATAAAATAAATAAAAATGTACTTCCTTCTTTATTGCATTAACCCCACTGACTCTTGGGAAGATAGTTGTATCACCACTGTTAATAGCCATGTGAAAGAGCTCTCTTGCTATTCTCAACCAGCGATCCTTATCAAGATTGAGAAATTGTGACTTTTTCTCCATGATTTACCCATGGTTAATAATCTGCCCAACAGGAATATTGAGGTTGCTTGGCTAAGCACTGCTAAACCGGGGATATCAGGGGTGGGATTCTACCAGTTCGGACCAGTTCTACAGAACCAGTTGTTATGACTCTGTGCAGTTTGGAGAATCGTGCCACTGGCTGGCCCCTCCCTTCCTGTCGGATTTCTTGCTTTCTAGCTAATCTAAATCACTGTTGTACTGCTTTGCCTTCACCCAAAAGGCTTCCCTGAGGCCCAGTCAGGAGTGGTATTCAGGGGATTGGAGGATGAGGGAGAAGTGACCTGAGAGCAGAGCTGAACCTTCCTTAGGACTGAAGCTTCTATTTTTCAGTACAGACTCAGGCAGCAGATTGCAGAAAGGTAGATCTGAGGGTGAATCTGTGATTCTGCAAGCAACTCAATCTGCTTTGCCTGATTTTGGATAAAAGTTGCTCTCTTTTTTTATTAAAAATTCAATATTTACATACAAGCCACACCTAGCCAGTCACATGAACACCAAGCCACCCCCAGTCGGCAAGCCATACCCACCCAGTCACATGACCACCAAGCCATACCCACAAATTAGGCCATGCCCACAGAACCGCTTGTCAAGAAATTTGAATCCCACCCCTGGGGGATATCCATATTTACTTTAAGTCATTGTCATCAGAAAAGATAGAAATCCAATGGCTAGTTTATACACACTCTGGTTTGTGATGTAGCATAATGTATGACCTCATAACAATGATTTATTAAACCAACTAAGGTCAAAATTAGCCATGAGTTGATGCAATTTATAACGCTAGATGATGAGGCTCACTAATAGCTTCAAACTTCCAAGCATAATTGTCATCTCAAAACCTCCCCTACTCAACCCAGTCTTTTTACCACCCAAATTATGTAATTTAATTTACAAACCTGACTTGGACGGATGCTTACTTTCTTAGCTGTGTCTAATTCTGGATGCTCAATCTGCTAAATTGATAGGTTAAATGAGAAAACAAAAACACCATTACACAGATAGGAAACACAGGTAGCCAGAATGTTCCGTCAAGTTCATTTCCTTGAGCAGAGTTCTTTCAAGATGGCTGCACCCACACCTTGAGTATTATGTCCAGTTCTCCGCATCATTACAGTTTTAGAGAAATCAAAACGGGGTCTGAGCAGGGGAATGAAAATGACCAAGGGACTTTGTTTTAGTCTCTGATCATAAATGAAGGAGCTAAGAATGTTTTTGAGAAAACAAAAACAAAAACAGATGAACTCAGAATAACTTTGTTACTTTAAATTACTCATTTCATTGCATTTTGATCCTCTAGCAATGATAGATATTTGAAAAGATGATATATAGAAGGTCAAGATCAATTTTACATCCTTCTAAAATACTGTTTTTCAGTATCAGGAACTTTAAGATGAATGGACGCTGGTTAGGAATAGAAGTCCACACATCTTAAAGATGCTGGGGTTCAGATACACTACTCTAGAGTAGCAGTTCTTAGCTGGGGGGGGGGTTCATATGGCTACCTGGGAGCCTTGGTTATTTCAAGGGGGCCACAGACATAAATCATGTAACTGGGACCATGGCCTGTGCCAAGGGGACCAGTGAAAAGCAAAATATATTACACTGCAAATACTGACAGAATAGAATATACATGTATTCTATTTTCAGGCCAAATGGGTAAGTGCTAATCTTTGTTTTTACTAATAATGGGATCGAGACCGGAAGGGGAGAGGTGTGCAGGAGAGAAATGAATTGGAAAGGGGCCATCTGGAGGAAAAAAGTTCAGAAGCACTGTTATAGAGAACAGTTATAATAAAAATAAATTACAGGAAAACTGGTTCTAACTGAATGATAGGATTTTTTCCCCAACAGTTCAATAGTGCATGGATTATCCGGAGAGGTATATGCTGCCTTTAACCGAATGAGATTGAAGAAGTAACTGTAAAGGTTGTTTCTATACTGGTAACAACCATCATTGCTCTAAGACTTTATGGCAACAGCATTCATGGACCAATTAAAGAAAGGTGTGTGTAATCATTTGTTTTTTCTTTCATTTTGTTACCACTACATAGAAGATGGTTGTGGCTAGGGGTCAGAGAGAAGGCTAAAATTACTTTGAATTAAAAAATTATTACACAAACAATACATCATTCTTTATACCATGAGGTATTGTTGGGGTGGAGGTTTCACAATCATATCAGGACCATGTTTTAAAAAAAGAGTTGAGCAGAACCAAGAAGCGGACAGTACCAGGTGAAATTAATTAATAAAACGCAATTAATAGGGCTCGACATGTTTTCCCCTTCTAACACAGCAGCCTTTTTCTCCTTGTAGCCAGTCAACGCTGGACTGAGAGAAAAGGCATCAGCAAATGAGAGGGGAGGGTTTGGATGTCAGCCAGAAAACCAGTCAGGTGCAACACCAGAAGGCCTAGACGCTGAAGAAAGGAGCCTTCAGTGACTGGCACACTGCACCTGGTAGGACAATGTGAACCAGGGCGCTTGTAAAAAGGAGCTTTCAGAGACTGGCAGGCTGCACCTGATAGGACCGTATGAACCAGGGCACTTGTAAAAAAAGACTGACTGACCTCCCACCCTACCTGAGCTCCATATCCAGGATTCAGTGCACTGCTGAGTTACTTCTCCCCAGTGGTGGCATGCTACCAGTTCGGACCAGTTTGGCCAAACCGGTAATAAAAAAAAGCCAAAGATCAGCTGAGAGGAGGAAAAAATCTTCCACAATCAGCTGAGAGAAAAAGAAGAGAAAAGCACAGGATTGGCTCTCCTACCCAGCCCTGCGCTTTTCTCTTCTTTATCCTCTCAGCTGATTGGCCCTGCAGGCCTCAGCTGGTGTGGGGAAAGCTGCTGGCGTTAGGCAAAGCACGCCCGTCAAGCCACGCCCACCTAACCAGTGGTAAAACAATTTGAATCTCACCACTGCTTCTCCCCTACTTCCTCGTTTCACCAAAAGAGAGCTGAGCACTCAAATGGAAAGCAGGAAAGCAGAGGAGGACAAAGGGGGAACTTGATGATTTTGCAATCCCCTGATTCTGGCGGGAGAATGAGAAAACAGGTGATGGGATCCTGTTAATGAGAGCAGAGCCAGCTGGAAGCCATAGCATTGCCGATAAAATGCCAGTTTTGTTCTGATATCAAATAATCAGTGCAGAGCCAGGAAAATATCACCTCAGCACTTGAAAGTATCCAGTGCTATATCATCACACAAGTTCAGAGCACATTTGGAACAAAATCCATATTTGGAGATGCCCCTTTTTACTGAGTCTTACCTCTTAGAAACATAGAATATTCTGGCAAGAAAGCCACAAGAAAATCACAGATATACACACAGTAGTCATCACACTGCATTACAACTTAGCGCTAACAACTTAACATCCATGTTCAATGAAGTAAGATTATCAACTTTGCTCACCATCTCTTGATCATTCTTGGTTGTTGTCATCAGCTGCTCTGATATAATCTTTTTTAAGCAACTGCTCAGAAGAAATGCCTATAAAGATGGAATTAAGTTTTCATGAAAAGTGTTTTTTTATTGAATTCCTTTTTATAATTTATATTCGTCTCAGCCTATGATATATCTGAAGATAGTAGTGAATTGAAAACACACCTCCCCAAATGATAAACATTATTTTAAAAAACCGCAAAACCCAGCTTTCTAACTTGTGAGCCAAGAGTTACCAATTACAGGTAAAAACCAATCTTCCCTTCTATCTATACAGCACAAAAAAAGCCAAAATCCAAAAACACAGAAGAGAGATCAGAGTAGATTTTCCAGGAAATTAAACATGGGAGGAAAAAAATAAAACCCTATTTAGATGATATTGTTTAATTCACTGGGCGAGCATTTATTCCCAAATAAACGCACTCCATATTCACCTGTTTTCCACATAGTTCTCTCTTCAATGAATGGATGTCTTACTCCTCCAGTTCATCAGTAATATGATAATTTCAATTCATAGGTAATTATTTGGAGAAAAAAGATGATCATTAATCAAAAACATTATTTTAAAAAAATCCCAGCTGATGTTTACATATTCTGGATTGGTTGCTAAATGTGACATCGTATGTTATTTTTTTTCTCCAATGTATTAAACTACCATATGAACTGAACCCTACCAAACTCATCCTGAAGGGAACCCTGTCTCTTGTAACCAGTTAAAGAAAGGGGGAAGAGATGTAACTCAGAGGCAAAACATGTCTTTGTTTGTAAAATATTTAGTTAATTAGGAAAGAGGATTTGCTGAATCCTTATTTGGATCAATATTAACAGGAATGTGTACCTGGGCTGCAAAAGATTAATAACTCTGATATTTATCATATAATAATCTTTTATATGAACCTAAACAAACCTGCTTTGTATTGAAGACAATCCATTTCCACTTATCGGATTCATTGTACTCGATTCTGAGTTCCAAGAATTGATCAAGTCCATGGCCTAAAACGGATCCCTGAATAGTCAAAAGGGAGAAGAATATCAAGAACAACAAAAGCCATACAACAGTATATCCTAAATTCTTCCATCCAGACTGTGTACTTCTTTTTCTAGGGAAAAGTCACTTCTGCAAATCAAGAAAAAAGAACAAGGCTTGGATAGGCTGTGTAGAACAGAGATATATAATGTTAAGATGTCAGATAGAAAATGGAGAGAATAAATAATAAAAGAAAACAACTCCTGACCATCTAAAATCAGTATTTGCAGACTGTTAAAACCTAGGTATTGTGATCCTGAAAAAAATGCCTTTTCTTGAATTTAGCAAAGATATTTTGCAAGGAATGGACTGGAAGGATCATGGTTCTATTTTGTAGAGTCCAGATTTACCTTCCATCACCAGGCAGTTCCAAGTTTGAATAAAATATCAAATATAGAAAAATATCTTCCTGGCTAGAGGCTTATGATACTACCTACAAGATTCTATCAAGAACTCCATCAGGTACACATTTTAAAGAATGAGGATAAACTGCAAAATTTTGAAAACCAGGTGTCCTTTTTCAGATCCTTTTATAAAATACCGTATATACTGTAGACATGCACGTATAGCCAACAGTTAAACATCATGATTAATTGATGGGTTCCTGAGTTGCTTGCTGTCTTCTTCTTGGGCTGTGATTAGATCACCACATTAACCAAGAGGCCTTTGTAAAGATAAAGGCATGAAAAGATTCTGCTAGCCACCAACAAAAGATAAGACTGTTAATGTTTGCCTGGGAATCTTTTTCTTTCTGCAACAAAAAAAAGGCAGGGGCCAATCACTCTGGTTTGTCCTCAGGCAGTTCCTTGTGCAGAGACCTGGAGGGACTAATATTCCGCTGCCCTGAAGGTGGGATTTTGAGGAAGGAAAAGAGAATCCCTGGAAGGATTCATGAGCCAGATGAATACCTGGTTTGTGGGCTGGAGATTTTACCACATCTGCTCTAGCTTTTTTGGAATATAGGTAGTCCTCAACCACGATTGGGACCTGAAATTTAATTACTAAGCAAGATGGTTATGGAGTGAGTCATAACTGATTTTGCCATGATTTTTTTTATTTTTTAGTTGCCATGATTGTTAAATAAATTATTGCAGTTGTTCAGTGAATTATGCACTCATTAAGCAAATCCAGCTTTCACCATTGACGTTGCTGGTTGGAAGTTGGTTGGGAAGTTTTCAAATAATGATCACATGACCTTGGGGTACTGCAATTTTTGTAAAAATATATGTTGGCTGCCAAGTGCCCTATTCTTGATCATGTGACCACAGGGATGCTGTGATGGTTGTAAGTGTGACTAGTTGTAAGTCACTTTTTCCATGCCATTGTAACTTTGAATGGTAATTGCCATGCCCTTGTTGGAGTCTGATTCTGAGAGGGAGATTGAGCAGCTGACAGGGAGTGGGAGTATGGCTCCGGTGACTGTGGAAGAAACAGGGGAAGGGCACAGTCCGACTGGGCATTCAGAGGAAGACCCAGGGCCACCCCCTCTTTATCCTAGGGCACACAGGGAGGAACGGAGAAGGGAGCAACATGGCTTACGGGAGGGAAAAGGGTCCTGATCCCTTTCATTAGTTGCAGCTGGGAGAACAGGATATAAGAAGGGCGTTTGCACACAACACCTTGCTGGAAGCAAAGCGTGCATGATTTTTGTCGAGGCTTATCTGGGTTTTGGCATCCTCCCAACTTTGTGTGCTTCATTATCTTTTGGAAGTCTGCAATTTATTATCCTGGCCTGTCATGTTAATTACTTCAGTGTGGTTTATGTTGGTTTTTTTAATTTCTAATTTATCTGTACTTTGGGTTTGGACTGCATTTCTTTCCTTTGTAGACTGTTTTTGGAAGAGTTTGCTCTCCAGCCGAGGATAGCTAGATATTGGGGGCCAAGTTGGAGGTATTAAAGGGAACTTATCTACTTTTGTGACTTTGTTATTTTTGTGCCACACTCCGGGTCATCAAAGTCATTATACAAATAATTGTAAGTTGAGCCCAGGGATGCTTCATGTCTGCTTCTGAAATGTTTATATGTTTCAAGAAATACCAGCTCCTGTTACTCCATGTGAGTATCAGAAATCATAACACACGTTTGGAGCTTATAGTTTGAAGCTTATAGCCTAAATAACTACCCAGAAGAAGAAGAAAACACTTGGGAGAAACATCTCAATCTATTTTCATCCTATTCTTCTAATCTAGAAGCAGGAATAACTATTAAAAAGCTTGTATATTTTTGTTCCCTTTACAAGCAGCCTATGCCACAGGGATTCAAAACATTTTGGTGCCAATGGATATGTTGGTGTTTTGAAAGCATGTTACAAAATGGCTGCCCTCTGAAAACAAGCTGATGAAGTGATTTCCCGCCAAATCCTCTAACCTCTAGTATCTCAACTTATCTCATTTTTGAGGGCCGCTGTGTATGTTTTCAAAGCAAGCACTGAATTGTATCCCTTCTGACTATTATTTCCAAGAATGCCTAGGCAGTTTATGCAGGGCTCGTCCTCATTCTTGAAAATAAAGATTCTTGAGGATAGTTATTTGCCTGTTTTCCATTTATTTATTTGGGAGGGGATAATAAATATTTTTTTAAAAATCAGAGGGAGCCTCACCAGTGCCACCAGGTAGTTCAAAGGTTACATTAGTGTCATAGGGATCAGGTTGGGGGCCTGGGTTATAAATGGCATTTCCTAGTAGTCTTTCCCAACTTGGTAGTCTCAATGTGTTTGAAATACAACTCCAAAATTCCAGGCTCTCAGAGAGTTGCAATTTCAGGATAATATCAATTTGTCCTAAGGCAGAGGTGGGCAAACTTTTTGGCTCGGGGGCCTCATTGACTTTTAAAATTTGACAGACGGGCCGCCACCTGGTGTCGAAATGCCTGTCATTACAAGTCAAAATCAAATGAATGCAATCATTCAATCATTCACATCAAACCTTAATTCTGTACCAATCTTCGGCGGGCCGGATAAAAAAGACCAACGGGCCGGATGTGGCCCCCGGGCCGTAGTTTGCCCACCCCTGTCCTAAGGTATGGTCAGTGAAGATTGTCCTAATATATGATCAATGATGGCATACAATGATTGCACAAATAGCTTCTTACCAGATGTTCAGGATGGAGCAAATACATACACACACAATCTATGTACGGGCTATGTGTTATTGTTCACAGTCCTATTTATATAAAGCAGGAATATTAATGCACATAAGAGGACTTCTGGAGGAGGTGCAACAACAACAACAGCAACAATCAACCCCCTCAGAAAATAACCCTTAAACAAGTACTTGACAGATACAAAGTTATACAAAAGGTACTTACAAGAAATGTGACTTGCCAGCACCTTATCCTGTTGATTTTGAAATTGATCTCTTTGATCTGATTGCTAGGCAACTTTATGCAGCAGCTAATCTCATTATTTCCCACATGAATAGTAGCAGTACAACCAAGTTCAGGGTAGTCACAGGAGCAAGGAACAAGTTGTATATATCCATAATGCTGGCTCTCTCGAACCAGCTCTAAAAACTGTGCAAGAGAAACGGCAACTAGAGGAGAGCAGTAGGTTACACATAATATCTGTAAAAGTGTGCAACACAATCAACTTCACAAGGATCTAGATGGCTCCAAAGCCCTTTGTTATCACACAATATGACCAAGGGCCATCTAACTGAAGAGTACAGGATTCAATGCAGTGGTTCAATACAAATGAAAATACAAATGCCAAGTGTTATATGGAAATGTATAATTGATGAGAAAAATCTGCATTCCAGGAGCAGCCCATCAAAATATATTTCATTCTCTGGGTAGGTAACCTACATCAGACATTACTTTTCTACATCTTCAGACGTTAAGGACTCTCCTTGACAGTTATATACTATAGTTTATAGTAAACTATAGTTATCATTGGGAATAGTTCTAAAAGTCTGAAATTCACCCACATATTCTATAAAAGTCTACAAAAATAAGTCTTATTTTCTTATATGATTTGCAATCTATAATCTTGCTGGGTATATCTATGTTCCAGTTCTTCCAAAAGTGCACTCCCAGTTTAGCTTGAGCTAATACCTAAGTTTGCTTCTCTTCTGTATTTTATAGCATTTGCTTTTTTGAGTATATACTAGGAAACGGAATAGTGGAAGAATACCACTATTCATAAATAGGGAACTGAAGCTGATCAGAAGGCTGGATTCACCTGGGCCCAAGAAAGTTTGGTACAAGACTATATAAGGGAAAACTCCAATCTCTGCATAGGAGCCATCCTCCCTTTGGCAACCTTGTTGTCCTCTACCTCTTCCTGCACAAATAAGTTTGCCTCTCTTCCAAAAATAAGGGCATGACAATGGCACACAAAACCAATCCAGCTGGTGCTGCCACAGAAGCAATGACCAAAAGGCAGTGCTTCCAATAGATTGGAATCTATTCCCATTTTTAATATAATAATTTATAATTTTAACTATTAGCCTAGGCATTTTATAAAAATTAACAGACATCAAAAAGGAATAGTTTGCATACACTCTATATTCTGCACTCTCATTTATTTCTTGTAAGTTGCAATTTCTCCTTTCTTTTGATTAGGAAAAAAAAATGGAAAGAGATGCTCATAAATTTCAGTGTATACATTTGCTTATTTGAGTGGGGGAATGAATTATAAATAAATTATGAACATCAAGGCACTGATGTAAAGACGGATGAAAGTCTAGCTATCCTTTCAATATAATTAAATGCAGTTCTGGCCCAGACTCCTGCATGAATATATAAATTCCAGTTGCAAGAAGAAAACAAAACTTGGCTTCCAAACATGAATCCAATTATACCAAATATACTCTAATTATTCCAACCCCAAAGGACATGTGTGTTTTCTTAAATAGCCTTCTTTTCAGTTTTCAGATCATTTGCAATTTGAGGAAGCTTCACAGAAAAGCATTTGCATGCTGAGTATCTTTTACAAGTCTTCAGTTTAATTACTTCTGAAAGAGAGGGGAAGAATTTGGTGGGGCTTCAATAACAGAAGAAGGAATCACTCAACTTCACTGGAACTATGGGGGGATTCGGGATATGGGGATAGGGATATTAAGGGGAAATCTTTCTGCCCTAAGAGAAGGGTGCTTGATAATGTTACAGCTAACTTGACAAATAAAATGGAAACATTCTTCCTAGTAAACTTCATTGTGATATTTGTTAGATGCACTTAACTTAGCTAAATCTTGCAAAAAAAAAATTAAACTGAGAACAGTTAAATAATTTGGATATAATGGCAGTTTTATCTGTAATATTCTAGAAATACATACAGTAGCTTCTATGAACCGAATATCTGTGCATCCACTTTCAAAAACACGGATGGCTGTTTATTATAATGAGTACCCTTAACTACTGTTGCATGACAGTATTTCACTGTATTGAACGAACATCTCAGTTGGGAGATCAAGAATGAGGTGACCTAGAAATGTAGTAAACACAGCCATAAATATCATCAGCATCATGCTCAAACCTGCCACTGATGATTTGATGCAAATAGCAACAATTCTCAGTGGCTGATTCCTCTCCATACAGTTTGATATGGAGAAGAACAACTTAATCCAGTGATGGTGAACTTATGATATGCATGTCAAAGGTGACATGCCACAATATTTTGGGTGCCATGCCTGATTCACCAAAACCTGATAACTATTCTCAAAAGAGTATCCTATGTTTTGTCAGAAACTGCAGAAAGAGTTGTACAAGGATGGGATGTGCTTTTACTCCAGGCCCTCTGGAAGTTGCAGGAGAGGACCATGCTCTCATGCAGCTCCAGACCGTCCCAAAAGCTGTGGAGGCCATGGAAGATGTTTCAAGAACTTTGTGTGACCTGGAGCAGCCTCAGGTGCTCCAAGTCCCACAGGGACCTGTCAACACAAAGAGGACATCATCCAAAGGTAAGTAGCGTGTGGCAGATCCTGGGGAGCACTGGGCTATTGAGGCAAGATTCATGAGCCTTGAGGAATGACACAAAATAGCCTTTAGAGTGACAATGGTGGCCCCAGGTCTGAGGTCAAGGCCTGGAAGGGGTACAATCTGCCACTATTCAGGGTAGATAAGGATACGTTTGAAAATTGTTTTGATTTTGTTCAGGAAATTGGAGGTGACACGCCAGCAGAGTCAAGTTAGGCATTTTCTGAATTTTAGACATGGTGATTCAAAGCTTCAGTTCTAAATGGGTACATTTGATATTTAAAAATCTGAAAAATTCATAATGACAGGAGGTTGATATTCTTCAAATAAAACTGAAGAAAAAGACTGGCCTTTAAACAAGGATCCATTCTCTGGTATCTTCACATGATAACATATATTCTTTTTTTTTTTCTTGCTCCACGAACCATTATATTTTTTGGGGGGGGGGGTGTTAAGGTTTTTTTTGTTTTTTGTCTTTTACAAATATTTATAAACAAAAGGTTAGAAACCTTAACAGTACACTTGCTAATTTCATTATATAAAAGAGAAAATATGAACGTGTTCTACCCTGACATATTCTCTAAGGGACACATGCCTCTAAAACCCCAGCTTCAGCTCCGCCCGTCCCTCTACGCTGCTTGTTCTACACCTACTGGAGACCCAGAAGACACAGTAACCATGTTACTGATATTCTTGAAAAGGACCGTCCTAATTTAAAAATCATGTTACCTTCAATTTATTTGGTGCTTTTTGCAGCATTAGAAGCTTCTGCCTCTGTTCCTCAGTAGGTTTGACCCAACTCATCTCTAGCTCCTGTACAACCTTTTTTGAAAAAACAAAACAAAATATATAAGCAAGTAAATATTAGACTAGAGTACATATGTTTACTTTCTGTAGACTAGTATAGGATAGAGTTGAGAAACTGTGTTAATTCACAAAGTTAAATAAATCATAGGTCATTTCATCTCAAAATTTGCCTGGCAATGTTTAAAAAGAACACACTCCTTTTAAAGCATACCTGCATATAAAGTAAGTTCACCGAAGTTCTACAGTCCATCAACACTTTATCTAGAGAAGGATCCATATACCTGCCCAAAAATGTACAAGAGAAGAGAAGCCATTAAGCCAGTGGCATACATGCAAAGAGAAATGTAACCAAAAATATTGTAGGTAAAAAAAAATAAAGCAACTAGTTCACACTTTTTATTGCATATTATGATCATGCTTGATACTACACGTATGATACCTTGCTTAAAATAATTTTCTATTCTTGGCTTTATGTATGTGCCAAAAGCCCCAAAGAAAATATGGGGAAGAACAAGCTTATTTTGTTCTTTTTTTATTCATCAGACTGATGTATATTCAATAGATGAATCTATTCTATATTCAATTATAACAGAATTATTTACAGAATATTTACAGAATTATAACAGAGTTATTTACAGAATTAGTGGAAAAAAACCCATTAGGTGCTGGAGAAAAAAATGTAACTAGCCACACATCCTTAAATGTCCTTTAATTTCTATGAAAAAGGCTTTATCAGATTTTCCAACCATGGACTTTAATGGACAATCCAAACAAAGGGTGGAAATTAGATGCTAACAGACAATTTGGATTAGATTTCTACTTCAAACATGCTGTCCAATTATACTTCTAATACATTGACTGATGTGACAACGCTCTGAACTTTTGGGAATTCTGAATGTACTGCTTCCAATGCAGTTGGAAAGTGCCAAATTAAAAAAAATAGGTTACTGTTCCACAAGCTGTAACATACATGGAATTGATATTATGACTTTTCCCCTCTTGCACATTGGTATTTTTAAAATATTTCTTGCTCGTGTCACTTCTGCTTCCTGCTCACCATTTTCTGATCCCAATCTTACAAGCCGATTCTTTTGCACTCCGGAGACTCACATAAGGAAGTTCAAATTCTGCTAGTTTTTTCAACACTGGAGGGGGATGGGTTAAAAAAATGGGGGAAAGAAGACATATTGATTTTTAAAAATTCTATTAAAAAGAGACACATATATATTTAAATGTAGTGCTAATTAAATACATGATTGGTGATGCTAAGTATTCTGTGTATGTGCCACAAGTTGTTGACTTTTGGGACTTTTATAAATTATGCAGTTCTGCTGATCACAGGAAGGAGAAACAAGGAGCAATTTAAATATGGCTTTCACTTACTCATATATTCATTTATTTTGTGTTTATTCACTTCTCCTGTCTAGATTTTAAGATATTAGCAGACTTTCCCCATTTACTTTCAGATGTGTCCTCATAGCCATGAAGTGTTAGCAATAGATGTTGTATTGGAATTAGGGAGCCTGAATTTTTTTCATACCCCCTGTGTTTGTCTGTTCTGCCAGGGTGGTGGGGTGGGGAGGAAATGAATGTATCTGGGGTGTCTTTTGCGTTATATGTAGGTTGAAAGATGCTAGCTGAACTTTCTACAGGTTGAGCTGGCTTAAACACAATCAATTTGCCACTCTCTGGAAAATGGATGCTTTGCTGTGTTTTGTACTTACATAGTTCAGTCTTTGTACTTACATAGTTCAGTCTAAATATGCCACTTTAAAAAATTGTAAATTGTGGTCCGGTGAGAGCAAGATACTGCAAAGTACCCTAAATGCAAACTGGTTACCAAATGATTCAAATACAATGACATGGCCAAGGGGGTGGGGGAGGCATATTGGAAAGTTGAATCTGGGTTGTAAGTATCTTTGGGGCGGGGGGGGGGGGGAGGTCTGTTGTAATTTTGAAAGATTGCTAAGAGACCAGCTCTTAAGCAAGGACTGTCTGTATACAGGTGGAATGCAACATGAAAGTAAAATGTGGTACACAAAAGTTTTCTTACCAGATATTTGTCCATTGTTGTGATCTTGAATAAGAAATAAGCCGAAGTATCGTATTAGCTCCCTAGAAAGTTCAATTTTGTATGATATCACCTGGAGGAAAACGAAAGTGCATTTTCTCCTTAAACTGTTGAGTTAAAGTTATCAAATTAACTATTTTAAGTTCCATAGCTATTTTGTTTAAAAAATTAGTGAGCTTTTATTAAGAAACTCTTGCCTGCCCCTCTGCTAACTGAGTGTAGATGTCTTCACAAATTATCTCCTACAGGAAATTTGAATACAAAACATGTTTTCCCTCCCAATTCTTTTTCAGATAGAAAAGTGAGATAAAATATTTTAAGTAAATGAAATATTTTCTTTTAAAAAACCTTACCAAGTTCTCTCTGGTGAAACCCTAAGTATTGTCATGACAAATAAGCACTTGGTTGACTGGCCTATCTCTTTAGCTAGTCACAAGACACCCTGCCCTGGGAAAAATAAGTTGATTCCTAAACCAGTCTGGATTGGTTTGTGTCTTAGCACTCAATCACTATGGTTTGTACAGTAACAAGAATGTCTGTAGGGCAGGGGTGGGATTCTAGTGGTTTGGGCCAGTTTGGGTGAACCAGATGTTAAATTTGCATCTGGTTTGCCAAACCGGTATTTGAACCGACCGGCTGGCCCCACCCACCCCTTCCCTCCCCTCATAGAGTGGCCCATTTTTGATGCAGGTAAGTGCAGGATCCACATGGAGGCTCTGGGAGGGGAAAAAATGGGCCTTCCAGAAGTACCAGAAGTCTGGAAATGGGCCTGTTTCTGGCTTCCAGAAGGCCTCCAGAGCAGTGGTGGGATTCAAATTTTTTTACTACCGGTTCTGTGGGTGTGGCTTGGTGGGCGTGGCAGGGGAAAGATACTATAAAATCTCCAGTCAGAGGTGGTATTTGCCGGTTCTCTGAATTACTCAAAATTTCCACTACCAGTTCTACAGAACTGGTCAGAACCTGCTGAATACCACCTCTACTCTAGAGCCTGGGAGAGGCCATTTTTGCCCTCCCAGAGGCCCGAGGGAAGCTTCTGGACCCTTGGGAAAGCGAAAAACGGCCCTCACGGAAGTTCCGCCCACCTTGGCCACGCCCACCCAGCAACTGGGCAACGAACCGGTCGCTGGGAGTTTTGAATCCCACCCCTGCTGCAGGGCATGGTCTATAAAGACAAGATGGCGGCCACAACAATGCAATTGAAGCTCCATCTGTTGTTGTATTATTTTTTAAACCATACCCTGCAGATAGCTCTGAACTGAAATTCCACAGTATGCTGCGCAAACCATCCTGGCTGGGTTTTAAGATTTATGGCTTATTCTATAAACCAATAAACCACAATTAAGCAACCCTCACTTTGTGTGATGTGTAAGCCCGTTAGCTGTTTTATGAGGCATCTGTAACAATATACTTCAAAAGTGGGAAGGCTGCTAATTATGCTTGGACACACTTCGTGTGAGATGCTGCCAGATCAATGTGTATATATTACTTGCCTCTAGCACTCTTTCAGCAGTATCTGATGTCTGAACATCAATCCTGAGATACCTTCCATCAGGAAGATAAACATCCAAAAAAGCTTGTTGGGTTTGGATTTTAAATGTTTCCTGCAAGACATGAAAGCTTAAGATTGAAGGCATTGATGGATGGTCATCAGCATTCTGAAAACACGGCCTTATTTCAAGAAAAAGTATTTTAGTGCTAAACTAGAGGGAAGGTAAAGGAGCCATTAAGCTTATATCACCTTTTCCAAGAAACCAATCATTTCTCTGAAGTTATAATGTTCAGGCAAAAACTGCAAATTTTACAGAGGGGAGCAAAAGGTGTAATAAACTTGTTCACTGATTTATTGCTCATAAAATTGCAAGACAATCTATAAATACCTTACAAATAACATATCAGGATATCAAAACATTTTCATTATGTTCATTTGATAATATTTTTTTTAATTGGTTTTATTGGTTTGTTTTTTAACCTGTCGTAAGTTGCCCAGAGTGAGATGGGTGGCCATGAGCAGCCATGCAAATCAAATTTATAACAAAGAAACATTGGACCACCAAGTGAGCTGCTGCAAGAAGATTGCAGGAGCTGACTAGAAACAGTGTGACAATGACAAAACTAGCAACAGTTATGCATTGGGAGATCTGCAGAAAATACCATTTAACTCCAAGGAAGAACTGGAGGGAAGAGGCTGGAGGGGGAAACCACAAAATAGACAAAGTAACAAAAAAAAAGGAATCTAAAGTCCTCTACAATTTTAGAGTTCAAAGAAACAAGCACCTGCCAAACATTTCAGACTAACAATTATTGATAAAAAAGACCAAAAAAAGTCTGTATAGTGAATATACATGTACTCTAGAAAAAGCAGAATGGAAAAAGGCAAGGAATGTTGTGAGTCCCATCCCCTAAGGAGATAGACCTGCTGGGACCCAGAAGAAGGGCCTTTTCCGTGGTGGCTCCCTCTCTCTGGAACATCATTCCCAGGCCCTGAGATTAGAACGGCCCCCACTCTAACACTCTTCCGGAAGGCACTGAACACCTGGTTCTGCCAGCAGGCCTGAAGCCCATTAAATGGCTCATGTGGTATGTTGTTGCCAGGGTGGGGGGTTGTTTTATTAAGTTATTTTATTAAATATACATACATATATACATACATATATACATACACACACACACACACACACACACACACATATTTGTTTTCTGAGGTTTTCACGGGTATTTGTATGTGGATCTTTGGTTATTTGGGTTTTCTCCCATGTAAAATTGGAAGTAACTTGGCGACGTTTCAACGAAGTCCCATTCGTCATCTTCAGACTTGTGTCTTCGGCTTTGTGCTACTCGGAGTAATGTGAGCTTGCAGCTGCTTCTTCCTTTTAACTGCTAGTGGGGGTGTGACTTGATTGGTTGGGGGGCTGGCTGTGTTCTGATTGGCTGGGGGTGTGTTCTGTTCAGGTGGGGGCTTAGTTGTGCTCAGGTTAGTCTTAGTTACTGGGGGATTTGAGCTGGTGAGATGTGATCCTGTTGTTTGGCTTCGCGTTCGTGGTCATGCCACATCTTCATGGTGGGTGTCTGTTCGCTTCATGTATGGGTCGGAGGGGTTTGAAGTGGGTAGTGCTGCAGCTTAGGTATGGCTTCTGGTCCATGGTCGTGTCTCATCATCTGTGTGGGTGTGAGTCTGCTTTCTACGTGGAAGTGTGGTGGTAGCATCTTGTGTGGCCCTCGTGGGTGTGGGTCTGGTGTCATTCTTCATGTTAGGTACTCGTTTGTTAATGAGGGCAGGTTTCCAAATGGCTGGTAGGCAGGAGGTATCATCTCGTTTATTCATGCTATGTGGGCGTTTTTCTATCTCTATGGCTTCTCTGATTATTCTGTTGTTGAAGTGTTCAGTTTTGGCGATAGTTCTGCTATTTTTAAAGTCAATCTCATGTCATGTGACTTTGAGGTGTTGGACCAGGGAAGAGGCCGGTTCTTCTTCTTTGATTGAGTTCTTGTGTTCTTCAATGCATGCACTTATTCTTCTATTGGTTTGTCCGATGTATGTGGTGGGGCAGGCGGTGCATGGGATTTCGTATACTCCTTGGTTTTCTAATTCGATTCTGTCTTTAGGGTTTCTTAGGATGGTGGATATTTTTCTGTTTGTGCAGAATGCTGTCTTAATGTTGTGTTTTTGGAGGATCTTGCTGATTTTGTCTGTAGTGCCTTTTATATATGGGAGGATGGCTTTGCCGTTCTCTTGTTCTCTGTCTTGGATTTTGGTTGGGATTTCTTTTTGGATTAGGTGGGTAATCTTCTTTCTTTGGAATCCATTGGCTGTTAGTACGTTATTAGTGAGAGTGTGTAGTTCGGTTTTTTGGTGTTGTTCATCGGCTAAGCATTTTGTTCTGGAGATGAGTGTCTCGGCTACGGAATTGATCTGTGCTGGGTGGTGGTGTGAGAGTGCATGTAGATAGCAGTTTGTATGTGTTTTCTTCTGGTAGATGGTGTGTCCTAGGGAGCCATTGGATTTTTTGTATACTAAGACATCTAGGAAGGGAAGTTAATTGTTAGCTTCTGTTTCCATAGTGAATTGTATTTTGGGGTGTAGGCTGTTGAGGTGTGTGAGGAATTGTTCAGTTTTTCTTTCCCATGTGGGCAGATTATGAAGGTGTCATCTACGTATCTGAGCCAGAGTTTGAGTTTGTGATCATATTTTTCCAGAGCTTGTGTTTCAAAGTGTTCCATCTGGAGGTTTGCGATGACAGGTGAGAGGGGTAATCCTATGGGTGCTCCTTCTATTTGTTCGTATTTTTGTCCATTGTAGGTGAAGTATGTATTGGACAGGCAGTGGCTGGTCAGATCTAGGATGTGCTTGGGCGGGTGGGGGGTTGTATTTGTTTTGGATGGCTGTCAAGGCTTCTTTTATAGGCACTTGGGTGAAGAGGGATATGACATCGAAGCTCAACTACAGCCCTATGCAGAATCCATCAACTCACACGTAAGAAACTCATTCCAGTTCATTGAGATCATAAAGAAACAAAACCTACAGCCCATCAACCTACTAGTGAGCTTCGATGTCATATCCCTCTTTACCCACACAGATGATGAGACATGACCATGGACCAGAAGCTGTACTGCAGCTGCATCACTACCCACTTCAAACCCCTCTGACCCATACATGAAGCGAACAGACGTCCACCATGAAGATGTGGCACAACCACGAACACGAAGCCAAACAACAGGATCACATCTCACCAGCTCAAATCCCCCAGCAACTAAGACTAACCTGAGCACAACTAAGCACACCTGAACAGAACACCCCCCAGCCAATCAGAACAAAGCCAAACCTCCAACCAATGTGAACACACCCCCAGCCAATCAGAACACAGACAAGCTCCCTCCCAATCAAATCACACCCCTACTTCCAATTTTATGCGGGAGAAAACCCGAATAACCAAAGATGCATATATCCGTATATGTATGTATGTATGTATGTATGTATGTATGTATGTGTGTGTATATATATATGTATATATATTCTTGTAAGCCGTCTTGAGTTGCCATGTAAGAGTAGGCAACAATATGAATTTCCAAATAAAAAAATAGATAAATAAATGGAACTGTAGAAAATCACAAAATATTAAAATCCACAAATAGTGGCAAAAAAAAGCAAAAATAGTACCAATGGCATTAGGCCTCTTGGGTGTAATAAAACTAAATAAAACATCTGGAACATCATTTGAATGCCATTGAATGCCAAAATCACCACCAGTCAATTGTAAAAAGCAGCTTTACTTGGAATAGTCTATCCTAGGTCCTTGGGAAGGACTTGATAGGTAGACAAAAAGGCCAAGTACTGTCTAAATACCTGACTAACTGTGTGACTAATCATAATCATCGCAACAACCTATATATAGCACATCCACATCAGTCGCGATTAACCAAGAGACATATTGTAAAGAATACAGTATGCTAGCTAGGCTCACAATTTCACTAATACACAAGGAGAAAATATGCAAATGTTAAATTACAAGTTTAGGCCAACGCTTTTGGGAGATAATGTGGCAAATACATTTGATAATTAAAAACAATACTTGGGATTTTCATCCACTGCTTAATTAAAAGTTAGCATTATTGAATGCTACATGATTTGCAGACCATTTCCTAGCACTAATTATAAAGTTTAATTGTATTTGTTTAGACAGCAATAGAATAAGAATATTTGTTTTCCATATTCATTATATCCCAGTGAGTTGATTGTGCTGTCAACTAATTACAGCATTATTTTACACTTATTGCACTTATTTTATAGAGCAATACTCTAATGCAGTGCTTGTGGGGATGCGGGGCAGAGAAAGAGAGGCTCCCATTAAACTATTGGAAAAATCCTTATATTATTTACGAATATACCAAGACTTTAAAGCAGTGGTTCCCAACCTTTTTTTCACCCCGCACCCCTAAAGAAATTTCACTCAAACCTTGTACCCCCTGAAATAAATAATAAAAAAAATACCAACATATAGCCAATATCCTATTATTTACCTGGACTTTTCTCGCACCCCCTGGAATATCATCTCGCACCTCCAGGGGATGCGAGCAGCCCAGGTTGGGAACCCCTGTTTTAAAGGAAAACATTTTAAAATGATGTGAAAGTGGCAAGATGATATCCCTAGAAAAGATGGCCAGACCCTATTAATCAGAGATTATGCCACTGATATGCCAAGCACATGCCCACATGACAGGCAATAAATGTACAGGTTATAAATGTACGGGCAATCCTTTTTGTGCTTCTCAACTCAGATGGAATGAGCACACAAACCAGAAGACAGGAAAGAGAAAACACTGCAAACCAGAGCACACAGGAAGGACTCTACAGAGAATCTACAGTGAGTGCAGGCAGCCCTCCTTGAAAGCACAAAAGGAGGAGATTATTCTGACAAATGAAGAATTTCAGCTACTGTATAAGCACAAGAGATGGTACCTACACCTTCATTAGGGGAGAAAGAAGATGGGCTGTAAACATTTTTTTGCATGCATGCATGCATAATATGGACAGCCATACAGGTAGATAGAGACATCCATCCTGAAAATGACAGTCATCAATCATACTAGGTGTTAAGCAGGCAACTATCTGACCAGGCCCGATTAGATGACCTTTTTTGCAGGGATCGCTAAGCGAAGAGCACCATCAAGTACATGCATTTTAGCCGGGTGGAAGTAAAACACCAGTTTGTGGCAAAAAAAAATATTGTAAATTGTGGTCACATGGGAGATGCTGCAAAGAGTTGTACATGTGGGCTGGTTGCTAAGCACTCAAAAGGTGACCGTGGCACGAAGAAGCAGCTGTCAGAACTTGCAAACCAGGTTGTAAGTAGCTCTGGAGAGGAGCGTCATAATTTTGAATGGTCATTAAGTGTCCCTGCACCGATAGTGTAGGAAAAGCAGAGGTGGTATTCAGCAGGTTCTGACCAGTTCTGGAGAACCGGTAGCAGAAATTTTGAGTAGTTTGGAGAACCGGCAAATATCACCTGACTGGAGATTTTACAGTATCCTTCCCTTCCCATGCCCACCAAGCTACGCCCACAGATCCGGTAGTAAAAAAAAAATTGAATCCCACCACTGAGGAAAAGACATTGGCAATGTTAGGTGTTTATGGCTCTGATAGGGAAGCATGAACTAAAGGCCTTCCTAAATTTTCACTATTGGTTTTACTCTAAAGATTCACCATTGATAGGATGTGATTTGCACACTAGAAAAGCAGAGATGTTTCCCCTGTACTGGCAGAATCACTGCCCCATTTGAATCATCGCTTTTTAGGGGGGAAACTGGCAAACCATCCAGGTGTGACTAGCAAAGCTACTGGATATTCCAATGATGCGTCAGTTAAAATAGCAGCATAATTTTATCAGGACAAAAGCATATATCAGGGCAATGTATCTATATCTATATGTCTATCTTTTTATATCTGTAGCTATCTATCTCTCTCTCTCTCTATCTATCTATCTATCCTTTTGCCCTGATATAATTAGGCTGATTATATTTTTTAATATAATAAAATTTTATTTTATATATATTTTAACTAACTTCGTGTATTGCAGGCCCAATTGGGAAAAGAAAGCTCAGGAGTATATAGATGGGAAACATGCAGAAGAGGGCTTTATGCTGCAATGGATAGACAATGGCTAAAATGGTCACACACACACACACACACACACACGTGTGTGTGTGTGTGTGTGTGTGTTTGTGTGTATTGGAATTTATGAGTTGTGTTACTGACTACCAGTGTGGTTCCTTCAAAAAAAGACTTGGACTATTTCTCTGCAGTACAGGTGATCAGTGGCTACTAGCCCTAATGGTGGTGCTATGATGGCCTCCTTGTGATGTTTTTGGCCACTCTGAAAACAGAATGTTGGACTAGAAGGAGTCCAAGCCAGCAGGGCACTTCTTATGGTTTTATATAGCAGGGGCTGCCATCGAATTCTTATTGCTTGGAAAAGAAACTATTGAACGTCCCATAAAGAGGTTGACACCCTTCTTTCAACTTCTCAGCCATGGAGAGTTCAGAAACAAAATGCTACAACAGCACCTTCAAGTGTGTATCAAGCAATAAGTGTCACCACTCTTGTAACATAAAGGAGATGTTGACCTTTTTTACGTCAACACACCTCTCACCTTTTGTCCTGCCACAAGTCCAAAATATTTACTTAATGCCAGATCTCAAGAAGCTTATCATACTTCAATGAACCTTTCAAAATGTTTTCTGAGAAACCTGTATCAGGACTTTTACAGCAAAACGTTCCTTCGGTCAACTGAATGCAAGGGGAAAAAAACCATAGTACACTCTAATAAAGAACATTATTAAACTGAAAATCTCACATATTAATGTTTATTTTTAAAACCCCCATGATGGAGCTGCTTTAAAAGTAGCAATTTATCACTGAATGTGCTCTAATTTTAGTCTCAAACAAACTTAATATGGTTAATTTCAAGAATAATTTCCAAAAAACAAAGCGGTTTGAACTCAATACTGCCACGTACATAGAAGAAAGTAATTAAGATCAGCTCACAGCTGAACATACAAATGGTCCTTGGCTTATGACTGGTCACTTAGCAACTGTTTGAAGCTATGACAGACCCCCCCCCCAAAATACTTATGACACAGAAGTTTCAATTTTCCAGCTCCCCCATCTTGTGATCACATCTTGAGCACTGAGCAACCGATCCACTCCAGATATCACTGGATTTCCCATTTTACCACAGCATTTACGTCCATTTGCAGTATCTTGCAGTTACATGGCCACAACTTATTAATTATTTTTTGCTAGAAACCAGCATTTACTTTTTGGTTTCTGACAAAACAATGGCCACCATGGATAATGGGATCACTTAACAAGCATAGATGACCCTGGTGATTTATTTAATGACCACTACAAAAAATGTAGTGTAATCAAGTTGGTCAGAATTAACAATTCTTAACACTATTTATTAGCACAATTTATTACTGTAATTCCAGGATCAGTTACAGTCATAAATTAAGGACTACATGTACTAATGCACACAAAATGCTGGCTGATTATTGCTGTGAATGGAGACAAAAAGGCAAAAGGAACAGAGGAACAGAAAATGGCTGCCTGATATCCTGAATGCCAGTACTCCATGTTTAAATATTTTATTATAGTCCTCAGTAACAACAAGCCAGCTTCTAGTCTATAAGGACAGGACCACGGATAACTGTCTTTCTCTTACCACCTTACTTTGAAACAAAGAAACCCTTACCTGTTGTAATTTTCTAAAGAAACTAATAAAGACATCACTGTTTGTAACACTTGGATCAACGGAAACTGCAATAGAAGAAATTGCAATAGAATAGAAAATATATCTTAAAATATTCCACAGATGGTCAAGATAGACACTGAGAAAAAATATGCATAATTTATTAAACAAATTGGATCAGAAAAAACTATCCCACATCCTAAAATCTTGATGTTCAAGGAGAAAAATCTATGGTTGCTATGAGTTGAAAATGACTTGATGGCACAAAATGATGAAATAATTGAAGTTTTGATAAAGGCATATAACAAATGAAATTTAGGATTTTCATAAATGAAATGTTTTCTTTTGTTTCTTATATATTAATGCTTAATCTCAAGAAATCAGATTTAGTTCATAATAGCAGTAGCACTTAAGACTTATATACCACTTTATAGTCATTTAAAGTCCTCTCTCGGTGGTTTACAGAGTCAGCATATTGCCCCCAACTTTGGCTCCTCATTTTACCCACCTTGGAAGGATGGAAGGCTGAGTCAACATTGAGCCTGGTGGGATTTGAACTGCCAAACCCTAGGCAACTGGCTGCAGAAGTAGCTTGCAGTACTGCACTCTAACTACTGCGCCACAGAGGCTCCGGTAATACTTGTACAAGGTGAGTTCTTTGCTTTTTCCCCCCCAGACTGCAGACTCTTCTGAAGTCAGAACTTCCACTCCAGATATCACTGAATTTCCCATTCTACCACAGCATTTTCTGAGAGTCCCAAAACCTCATGAAATACTGTTTAAAAAAACCCTAGTGAGCCCCAGTAGAAAGGATACAGCGCAGAATTCCTGGCCCTTAAGAACTTCACTAAATGCAGCCTGTAATATCTGTTGATAAATTTCCTTTAAAGTCTCAGTCATCTAAAACATGTTTTTCTGCACAATTCCTTTCAACCCTTTCTAGGTCTATGAAATCATAGCATGCACAAATTCAATATTTGCTTGAACGCTCATTAAAAATCAGTTGCCAAAGTAGCATTCAATATACCGTTCTGTAGATACTGTTCTAGCTGCGTTCTCCTTTCGTCAGCCATTGACTTTGTCATTGTAAGGAAAAATTTTGGAGGAAACGAAGGCATTCCTTTTCCAAAGACTCGTCTTAGCTGAAAAGATAAATAATGTTTAAATGGTACTAATCTATTACCAAATATCAAACATTTATTACTTGAAGATTTTCATTAATAAATGCCCAAATGTTACTTCCTTTAAGGATGTTGACATTCATAAGAGATCTGAATTGGTCTGTTCTTATGTTACCAATAGAAGAGAATATATGCAACTCAGTGTTGAATTGTGCAGTCCTTGGTACTCTCTGAAGTAGGTTGCTTTCTTGCAGACATTTCAGTACCCAACTAAGTAACAATATCAGTGCTACTGAGTATGGGATTTGATCCCTGGTTATATATAGTAGCTTTCTCTGACAGTGTTGCTATGAGCATTGTTTCCTTCTTGTTAATTCCTTAATTAGGGTATTCTTTTCTGATAGATTGTCTCACATCAATCCCTGCCTTCAGTTCTCTGGATGTTGATTGCTGGACAGAATGCATTCTGGTAGCAAATAAATTAGTAGTACATAAAAGAAAAAGCACTAATGCTATTTGTGACACCATACATAGGCTATATAATCTAAAAATGTACTGTACATAGATATTTTGAGAACCATAGATTGGGCAGAATGAAAAATAATTGAGTGCAAGCTTTAAGAAAACTTTATAAAAATAATAATGAATACTATCAGAATGAGATACAGCAATTCAAACTTACCAAAAGGTAAAACAAAAAGGTAAAATTATTTTCTATTAGAAAAATACTAATTTTGGAGCAAACCTATATTGCTATGGTCCCTATATACATGTAAGGGTAGTGGTGTAAGTAGTGTTCCCGTATTTGGGGGACAGCCACAAAGAAGAGGCGGGGTCAACCTATTTTCCAAAGCACCAGAAGGCAAGACAATAACAATAAAGGGGAACTAATCAAGGAGAGAAGCAACCTAGAATTAAGAGAAATTTCCTAACAGTGAGAGCAATTAACCAGTGGAACAACTTGCCTCCAGAGATTGTGGATGTTCCATCCCATTAGAAGCTTTTAAGAAGAGACTGGACAGACATTGTCTGGAATGGTTTAGACCAGGGGTGTCCAACGTTGGCAACTTTAAGACTTGTGGCCAGCTGGCTGAGGAATTCTGGGAGTTGAAGTCCACAAGTCTTAAAGTTGCCAAGGTTGGACACCCCTGGTTTAGACCAAGTTTCCTGCTTGAACAGGCTCCTGGATTATGAGACCTTCAAGGTCCCTTCCAACTCTGTTATTCTCTGTTATTTTCTATAAAGTACTATGTGCCCTCACTGAATAATATCATATTCTTCTTCTCTCCCTCTCTCTCTTGCACAATTGTTAAATTTTAAGAGATTCTCTTTGGTGGGAAAGTTCAAGAAAGTCAAGAAATTGGCCATTACTATACTCCAGAAGTCTGGCTCCTTTTTACATGTAGCCCATTGTATGAAAAGAAAGTGGGTCTTTCATTGCATTCTCACAACTGCAATTTTGACTTTTTTTGATCTCCTTCATAGATACACAATTTGGTAGAAGGACAAGGAAACCTTTCTTTCTCTAGCTTATATTCTTACTTCCATAGTTTCATTGGAATAATTAAAGCTTCAATGACACTGATACTATTTTCACTAAAAACCTGTTTTTAACATAGCTTTGATATGTAAGGTCTTCATTTCTTTCATGGAAAGCCCCAGGTCTGAAAATATGCTGAGAGATTATTATCCAAAGGCAAGGGGGGGTGTCTCTACTGATGTGTGTATGTCTTCGCACACACACAAAGTTTCATGCAGCAATAAACTATTAATGTGTGAACATTTCTTTCATGTACCAAATTAGAAAGATCTCAAACATGCTGCAAAACTTAAGTCTCAACTGTGTCAATGACCCAATGCAAACAAACCAATTATCAATCTTATACAAGCACCTTTTGCTTGTGAAGAATATTTTGTGGCTTTTTGACAATGAAACATTCCTCCCCCTCCCCCCAAGAATAGTAGCTGGATGAGAAAATAAATAAATAAAGGGAATGAATTCTTCATCTTACCTGTTCATTCCAGCGGTACAGCTGACTGTAACGTAACTTGCAGAAAAGGAAGCCCTCCAAATAGACAGAATACAGCTGAAAATACACAGTCTCCAAATAAATCATTTCAGGATTGTTAAAAGAACTCACCACTTCCTATTTGTTGTGTTCAACCTTGCATTCCTACTGGCCAAGAAAAAGGAACCTCATCCCTGTGGGTCTTAAATTGGCCCTGGCATGATGCAAGTCATAGTGCAAACCACAACCATGCTAGGTATATACAAAAGTGTGGAGCTTTGGTTGCATCATTGTGGCCACCATCTTCACTTCTCTCTCTCTCTCTCTCTCCCTCTCCCTCCCTCCCTCTCACACACACACACCATGAATGCCCTTGCACACAGATTTGATATAGCGTGACTATCTCATCACTCCTTATCACCCCTCCCCTCCCACTTCTGATTGTAGGACTGTAACTTTGTTGTTTGTATCCGTACGATTTATATTGACTGTTTCCTAGTATGATTTGATTGTTGATTGTACCCTATGACTATCATTAAGTGTTGTACGTTATGATTCTTGATTCTTAATGAATGTACCTTTTCTTTATGTACACTGAGAGCATTTGCACCAAGACAAATTCCTTGTGTGTCCAATCACACTTGGCCAATAAAGAATTCTATTCTATTCTATTCTATTCTATTCTATTCTATTCTATTCTAT
>NW_020769330.1:205457-221540 GCF_900518735.1 Pseudonaja textilis
TCAATCTGTTAATAGTATTATACAAACGTATCTGAACTTGTAGTACAGAACTTTATAAATTCATGCTATTGTTTGACAAGGTCATTAGAAGAAGGAGAAAAAGAAAATTCAAAATGCCAATGTTTAAGGAATTTTTATTAAAGCAAGAATTTTATAATCCAAATTATGGTTCTTTGCTCAGCTATCAATTCTTACTGCTAACTACAACAGTAGTGATATTCTGAGCTTTTCCACAGTAAATTACAAAATTAAAGAAAGGAATGCTTTAAATTTTTTGTACTGTGCTGAAAATTCTTTTCCCCGGGTTTATAAAACATTAATTAGTTTTTTAACTTTTGCTATTTTTTTTTGGATTTTAAATCAATAGGTAATCTAGGACTAACAGTTTTGCTAGTCCTGGCATTTGTTGTGTACATAAGCTTCAAAGTTTCCTTTCCTTTTTTTATTTATTTTATATTTTGCAATGTTTTTCTCAATATTTAGTAGTTTTTCCATGTTTAGATTTTTTTCTTCGGTGAAGCGATATAATAATACGTAGTCCTGGGTCTTCTATAATTAAAAAAAAAAATAAGAATAAAGAAACACATTATTTTGAGGCCCATTTTCACTATTAGCACATTATTTCTAAGTCTCAAAAGCATTCTATACCCACTTCTTAATAAATCTGTGCTTTAAACTGGAAGTGAAATGGCCACTAAAGCAAACATGTGATAGGAGAACTGCAAAGCTCACTGGCTGCTACTATATCATTTCATGAACAAAAATTATACAAGCAGTTAAATATTTCCATTAATAATGACTGGACGTTAGATACATGCTATTGACTTCCTGAATGCTGTTTTCTAAATTAATCCTGCCAGCCTACAGATTTCATATGTGGCAATGTATACTTCTCAATTCTGACAAAATTAAGGCTTGCAACTTATCACTGATAATCTTGTTTTGAGCCAAAAACCAATGCCTGTTGGATACAAATCCCAGAGATAGCTGAATTCCAATAATAATCTGCTATTTGCCAAGCAGGGAAGTTCCCATTGTTCTACATGGAAATCCTTATCTATAGCTACAGTATCTAGATCCCAGGATATGGATACAGTAGTAATTGTTGCAAAAGAAATTCAGCATGAATAAAACTCCTAACTGGACTTCCAGTGTCCTGGATAAAAATTTAACAGACTATTATGATGCAGCAAAGCCAACTGCCTGAAATGAAATGCAACCCCAATTTATTTCACATATGAAGCCTATTCTCGTGAATACTTACATTAGACACTTGGAACTCCTGCTGGATTGTTAACTGCTTTCTGAGCAGCTTCTTTAGCTTGATGGGCTTGCAGTACGGCTACAGCTTCATCAACCTAGTTAGGAGAAAACTGGATTACTACTATTTCTGTTAAAAAGGAAAACAGGCTGGATTCCAAAAAAGAAGGAAGGAAGGAAGGAAGGAAGGAAGGAAGGAAGGAAGGAAGGAAGGAAACCAAAACTAACCAAAGAATCTGCCTACCTTCGAACGAAGAGATTCAGGAGACTCAAGCATGTGAAGAAGTTCAGAGTTGTCAATTTCTAGCAACATACCAGTTATTTTACCCGCCAAAGTAGGGTGCATGGCTTGGATAAGGGGGAACAGACGTTCTCCTAGAAAACAATTCATAATTCATGACTTTACAAGACTACATGATCTATGCATCTATTCCTAAATGGACCTATTTCATTTTGCTATTCTATACGACACAAATTAAGTTTTGCTTTTGGCAGAACTAGTTAGTTAAGAGAATAAACTCGAAGGTGCCAATAGCAGTAGGATCTTAAAAGATTGAAATTATGAAGAGTTAATGTCGTTATCAATAAAATGATTTGGATTATTAAGAAATTGCTTCTCTTGATATCCTCCCTGATCCTGGAATTCTGTAACTAGTTTCTTCCATCTAACATTTGAACATTCTCTTTCCTCTATGTAATTTTCAGGTGAGTTAACCTGATTTGTAATAGTGGAAATTTAAATAATGTCAACAAAGTTTAAAAAAGAATGTCAGAAGGGATGTGTGACCCCTCTTCTTAGATATCTGAGGACTGAATCCAAAGTGCATGCCTGCATAGACGTCTTCTGCTTACAGTAATGTAATTTCACTCCTCGCCTTTAGATAATGCAGCAAGAAAAACTGAACTGCTTGCATTGCTTTATGCAAGTGGACAGGAGCACTGATAAATAGGTGGTGCCACCAGCTCTTATCTTCCTTCTGCACTCAAATATATTCCTTCCAAAACCTGCTTTCCCATTCTCCCCATATTCACATGATATTAAGTAGCAACTTACCCAACATCTGCTTTTGTTCTTGTGGAGGGGCAGAAGCCAACATGGAAGCAGTCAATGGTTCCTGACCTTGTACGTGGACAGCAGGCTAGAATTACAAAACATTGAATAAATTAACTAATTTGATGATTTTTTTCATCAAATAATATACTGATTAAACCTGCATTATTCTCATTCAATCACTAGAACGGAATACCAGAAACGACCAGAAGGCTGCATCTGAATGGCAAACAGTTCACTAGAGAACTGTTTCACTATTTGGAGATGTGCTTAGTGACAAAATAATTTTACTTTAACCTATGGCCAGCAAGTTCATCCTTTTCTTGAGTAATAAAGAAATCTTGACTAGGAATCCATCCAATGCCTGCTTTCACAATTTTAATGTGTTTAGATATTTCTAACTATGTCTAAGTTCCAGCTGTTACCCCAACTTTTAAGGCTGTCCCATAGTTTTCAGTCTTACCTGCTGCATAGCAACCTGAGGCTGTGTGTTAAGATGCTGTTGAGGATTGCGAACCCCTGCAGCATACTTATACTGTGGGACAGTGCGTACAGCTGGAGTAGTTGCAGCGGCTGCTGCTGCTGGACGTGGACCCATGGTCTGTGTTGATGTGTTTGCTGAAAAGAAAATGATTTCAAGGTAAGAGAGAACACTTTTCAACTGTCCAACGGTGGATCTGCTTGCCCAATTTTTGCTTAAGGGTTTTTAAAAATATGTGATGTTCAAACTTGATGAAATTAAAGTATATACATATCCATCCTGCAATTCTCTTTTGGTATAACACTACGATTAACATAAATAACAAAAAGGAGAATGAAAGAAAACTAGGTACACCACTCACTATCATTCTTCATATTTTTCTATCCTTACTGCCAATGCTTCCAACTTGCCTTCTGTTGTTTAAAAATTGAAGTAAAAAACCCTTCAGAACTCACCAACACGCTGTGTTGACATGACTCGTGTAACTTGTGAAGCTGGCCTCATGGTACTAAATGGTGGTCTGGGAGCTGTAGGGCGGATGGCACCTGGCATATTCTGGAAAGCTGCTTTTAAGATAATTGAAGCATGTACTTTAGAAATTAATAAAAGTAAGCCCACATTTCACCTGGCAGAGCCCAGGCTTTCTTTGTCATGGCTCCCACTCTCTGGAATACTCTCCCTCCATAGTTGAGTGCCCCTTCCTTCTCCTGGACTTTCCAAAGAACTCGAAGACCTGGCCCTGCCAACTTGCATAGAACTCACTGAGAAGTATGCAACCCTTGGGGCGGTTGGCATCTTGACAGCCTTCTCCCACCTTGTAGCTTATTCTGTTGTTTTTATCTGGCTCTTTTACTGATTACGTTTTTATTCAGTCTTTAGGGTTGGGGTTTTGTTTTTTAATTGTACATCACCAGGGTCACTCTGTGAGATGGGAAGTATCTAAATTTGACAAATACAAATAAATAAATTCTGTAAGAAAACGGAGTCACTTACGATGAGGTCTGGCACCCTGAGCAGCCCAGCGAGGACTTGGTCTAAGTTGAGTAATCTGGCTAGTAGGATAGTAGGCTGCACGGTTTTGTGTCTGTTGAAGGAAAAAAAATAGTTGATTCATATTCCGCCTTTCCTTCAGGAGCTCAAATCAGTATTCACAAAGCTGCAACATTATGAAATTAAGCATTATTTCATTTAAGCTTAACTATTCCATATAAAAATTCTGAAAGCTTTCTAAAAGCAGTAGAGGCAATTATTTTCATAGCCACCATGTATCTTGCACAAAGCTACGACTGACTATCTATCATCTATCTATCTATCTATCTATCTATCTATCTATCTATCTATCTATCTATCTATCTATCCATCCATCTATCCATCCATCCATCCATCCATATAATTTAATGAATTTAAGCTTAATAGTCAGAGGTTCAAACCATACCTGCGGGATAGCTGCCATGAAATAACCTGAAGGAGGTGCTGGTTGGTAAGGATTGATGACAGGATTGGGCACTGCTCTCACACTTGCCATTCTCTGCATATATTGGTTGGTGAGGTGAGCTTGGCGTTCCTCTTTACGTTGAGCTAAAGCCACATAGAGTGGTTTGGTGGCCACAATTCTACCATTCATTTCTGTTACTGCTTTGGTTGCTTCTTCTGGTGAAGAAAAGCAGACAAACCCAAATCCTTTACTGCGACCTCCTTCCATCATGACCTATCAAAAGAAACACATAAGCTTAAAAGCGTTGTATCTGAGCACTGAATCACATTGTACTTCTGTATAGACTATAACCATTTGCACTTCTACTGATGACTGACTAAACCGTGTTAATATGCTACACTTGAATTAAGCTGTCCTTCCATGTAGCCTAATGACTGGACTCATAAATATGATCAGGTAAGCAATTTTCCAATCAACATTTTATCTGCAACTGAGTTGCTTACCTTTGCACTAGTGATTGTGCCAAATGGTGAAAATTCTTTGCGCAAACGTTCATCATCAATTCCATCATCTAAATTTTTCACATATAGATTTACACCCTTGGGGAAGAAGAAAAAGAATGTCATAAACTGTAAAGAATATAAAAATTCAGCAAAAACGTTAACTACCAAAGTGAAATTTTACCTGGTATCTTGTAATCCTATCCTGCTTCATTTGTTCAAATTTACGTTTAAGCTCTGTTTGTCTTTCAACCTTTTTCTGAGCTCGTCCAACATATATTTGCTTCCCATTGAGTTCCTTTCCATTCATCTCATCTACAGCCTTTATAAATAAAAAATATATTTTAAACTGCCGTAACTCAATATAAAATCTATTAAACTCAAAGCATAAAGAATTCTTATAAAAGATTTGATATGAAATCAATACTGTATAAAAGCACAGACATGACACAGTGTGAAGTATATAAAAAACAACAACAAGAAAGATCCCATAGTTAAATTGGTCACTACAATAATATTCCACACTTTACACAAAACCATATGCAGGCTTACTTTTTGGGCATCCTCATGTCTTTCAAAACTGACAAAGCCAAAACCTTTGGATTTTCCACTTTCATCAGTCATAACTTTCACACTCAAGGCAGGTCCTATAAAGCATACAAAATTTGTTACATATATTTGCCATTCACCCACGTTTAGAGAAAATCTAAGCCATAGTTTACAAAGATTCCCCCAGATGAAAAACCAACAATAACCCGTTTTGTCTTTCTTAGATTTCTCAGACATTACAGTAACCATAAAAAAATACAACAAGTATTATGGACTGAACATATTTTTTATTCTGGAAAGCCCTTCCCCTATCTACTGCCCTTCAAATAGGTTCAATTAAAATACAAATGTCCCCAGCCAGGACATCAATGGTTTAGTTGGGGAAGCCTGTGTTGCTTACATATTGTGTTCAATGTTAAAAGCACTACTTAATGTGGCTATTTAATGTAGCACATCAGGCATTTATGTTTAAAGGAGTTAAGTCAGAAACAGGGTGTAAATCTCTGGGTAAACTATTCTGTGTTCCTCTGAAGGTAAGTGTTCATTAGGTAAAACTTTAACATATTTGTACCCTGCAATCACTCTGAACCCACCTTTATAGCTATATTTCTGTTTATGCCAGCAAATACTAATGATACGTTGACATAGTTTATTTATATACTCATGGGATAATCTGAGAATTATGTGACATAACTAGTTAAACGTACTGTGTGTACTCGTGCATAAGCCCATCCATAAGATCCTTGAGTTTGTAAAATATGAGTTAGCTTATCCATGAATGATACATTTTCCATGTATATGTGTGTGTCTGTGTGTGTCTGTGTGTGTGTGTGTGTGTATTCATTCGTGGGTACAGGTATGCAGGTCTTGGTGTGTTCAGATCTTTTCCCATGTAAGATTGAGAGTAATCTGGGTGATGTTTCGACGAGGTCCAACTCCCCATCTTCAGGCCGGTGCTTTCGGCTTCATGCTTGTGCAAGCAAGGTGTGATTGGAGCTGCTGTCTCCCTATATACTGATGGAGAGGTTGGGTGTGTTGTCAGTTCTTGATTGGTTGATGGAGTTGATGTTTGCAGATTGGCTGTTTTTTTTGTAAGAACATGTGTGGCTGAGCCAATACTTCAATCACACATGTTCTTACAAAAAAGCCAGCCAATCTGCAAACAACAACTCCATCAACCAATCAAGAACAGACAACACACCCAACCTCCCCATCAGTATGTATAGGGAGACGGCAGCTCCGATCACACCTTGCTTGCACAAGCACGAAGCCGAAAGCACCGGCCTGAAGATGGCGAGTGGGACCTTGTCGAAACATTGCCAAGATACTCTCAATCTTAAACGGGAAAAGACCCGAACAGACCAGGACCTGCATGTGTGTGTGTGTAGGTATGTATACACACACACACACGCGCGCGCGTATGGTATTCAGCTTTGTTCGGGTATTTTCCCACGTCATTATAGTTGTGCTTTCAAAGTTGAGGCAACATTTCAGCAGAAACAACTTTAAAAGCACAACTATAATGGCCTGGGAAAATACCCAAACAAAGCTGAATACCATACATGTAAGTACCCGCAAAAACTTAAGAAAACATATATAGGGTTTAGAGGTTTTCGTGGGTATTTGTATGTGGATCTTTGGTTATTCGGGTTTTCTCCCGCATAAAATTGGAAGTATCTTGGCAACATTTCGACGAAATCTCATTCGTCATCTTCAGGCTTGTGTCTTCGGCTTTGTGCTTCTCAGAGTAAATACTTCCAATTTTACATGGGAGAAAACCCAAATAACCAAAGATCGATCGATATATCTATATATATCTATATCTATATATACACATACAAACATATACACATACATACATACATACATACACACACACACACACACATATATATATTTCTTAAGTTTTCGCGGGTACTTACATGTATGTTATTCAGCTTTGTTTGGGTATTTTCCCACGTCATTGTAGTTTTTGCTTTTAAAGTTGTAGCAATGTTTTGGCAGAATCTCATCTGCCATCATCAGGCTTCTGTATTGTGTTCGTCTGGACAGACGAAGCCTGATGATGCCAGATGAGATTCTGCTGAAACGTTGCTACAACTTTAAAAGCACAACTACAATGACGTGGGAAAATACCCAAACAAAGCTGAATGCCATACATACATACATATATGGGGTACGTTGAAGTAATTACGGTACTTTATTCTTTTTACCGTTATCAGCCTTTCATCAATGGTCTTTTGTGGAAAGGCAATACAGCATATAAATTTTAAAAATAAAAACAATGACCACAAAATCACATTCTTTAATTCCTATGTAGAATGTTACTAGTTCAGGTGTTGCTATCTCCAGTTAAAAGCTAGACTATTGGAATGCATTCTATGTGAGGCTACCCTTGATGTATATTTGGAAGCTACAAGTGGTGCAGGCAGTTCTTGGGGCCCTTAGGTTAGCCCATGTTACACCACTGTTTTTTTATGAGCTGCGTTGGCTGCTGGTTTTCTTCCACATACAATTTAAGATGTTGGTTATCACCTTTAAAGCCCTTCCTTAACCTGGGCCCATGCTAAGGAACCGTCTCAGCCCAATGAGATTGACCCACTCTCCACCCATGCTGGGAGAAAGGGCATACTGGGGAGCTGTCGGTCAAGCAATTTTGGCTGGGTGGGTCCAGAAGAGCCTTTTCTGCCATGGCTCCTGCCCTTTGGAACATCGTATCCACCAAGATGAGATCTGCATCCTCCCCAACCTTCTGTAAGGGACTGAAGACCTGGATCAGTCAGTTGGCGTTGGGCTCCAAAGCGAGTACACCCTCTAGAGGTGGCTATTGGATTAAGAAAGAACCCACCTCTCCCTGTGTACTTTCTGTTCCTTTTCCCCATCTTTCAATTATAAATTATCATTGTCGTTTATTGTTTTAATGTTTGCAAACCGTCCAGAGTTGCCTCTAGATGAGATGGGCAGCATGCAAATCTAATAAATAAAAGCTAACATTAGGGAGTTGCAGTTGGATAGAAATATTATAGTAAGATACCAACTCTTCTCATTTTTATATACATGAAAAGATCAAGACATTACCAAACTTGCCAAAGAGTTCTTTCAGTCTCTCATCATCCATGTCTTCTCCAAAATTCTTGATGTAAACATTAGTGAACTCCTTAGCACGAGCTCCAAGCTCTGCTTCCCGTTCTTTGCGTGATTTAAACCTTCCAACAAATCTAGTTTTAAAAGGCAAGACAAGAAGCTACTTAGGTATTTTGAAAATGCTCACTATATGACTATGTCTAAAAGAATACTCTTCATGATCAATCCCCGAGGTGCTCACCCATACGTTGTGTCATTTCCCTGCATGCGAGCAGCTGCCATAGCACACTGCAGTACACCTTCAGGGAAATAACAGGGTAGTAAGCTTGTCTCCTGTCTTACAACAGACTGCTCAGGATGGAGCAATTATACTACCCCGCTGTGCTTTCCCATCCAGGGAAACATAGCAGTGTGGCATGACTCCTCCTGATTGTGACATATTACGTCTCTCACAGTTCCTATGCAATACATAAGTTTTCCTCTTTGTTTTTTTCCCCCCCTGAATATATATTTTTAATAATGAAAGCCAACATTGGAACAAGGGTGTCTGGTTTAGATTTCTGTACAAGGAGATTTCTCAAAACATGGTTTAACTTTTAAAAGCTCAAAGAAAAATACTTTTATACTCACACTTTGCGATCGTTAAGCAGCATTCCGTTCATTTTTTCAATAGCCCTTTCTGCAGCTTCTTGTGTTTCAAAATGTACGAACCCATAGCCTTTGGATCCATTCTCATCACATACAACCTGTGAAAGTATTGGAATGCTTGTCAGATCAACTGAATGTAATCATATGAATTCCAAAATCTGAGGCATTTTCCCATTTTTTGCTTTCTTTCCACTCACCTTACAAGAGAGGATGTTTCCGAAAGCTGAAAATGTATCATACAAAGCTTTATTATCAATTGATTTATCCAAGTTTTTAATGAAAATGTTGCCAACGCCACTTTTTCGAAGAGATGGATCACGTTGAGACCACATGATACGCACAGGCTTGCCTTTAATGACGTCAAAATTCATGGTATCTAAAGCTCGTTCAGCTGTAAAACAAAAGGATTGTTTTAATCCTAATAGAATAACATCATTGTTTATAACTTCAACTTTGTTGTTTGCTTCTTGAACTCTAGAGAATGATTAGACTACTCATTCATCTGAAAATTATGGAAGCAGCAAAAAAAGGTTGACAGTTTAGCAGATGCAGGCTACACATTTGAAAGTGGAAGACAATGTCATATTTTGTACTCACAAAATTAATTATATTTTAAACTAAAAAAAAACAGGTAGTAATATTCACTTTCTAATGCTGAAATTTAAAAAAAAGGTAAATGAATATATTATACTGTTATACTGCAAGTTGTAATAAGCATATAATCAATCTGCGTCACAAGCTTTTAACAGCTGGAAGATCATTCTGCAGTTATTGGTTTGCTACCATACTAATAAAGTAAATTTCTACTCACGAGCAAAATAACTAAAAGATTTCTTGAAGTATGGCAGATTTTCTTAGGACATAAAAAACTGGAATCATGGTACGGTGTTTCCAAAGTAAGTAAAATAAATTCTGTACTACCCTAGCATAAAAGGGCTATTTTCTAGTAAATAAACTGGTAAAACAGACTTTTAAGTTTCATTTTTGCTAAAGATATATTTTCAAATTCCTACTTCATCTGCAACAATAAACCTTGCCCAATGAACCAGAAATTACAAAATTTCTGCAATACCACTGTATGTTAGCCAATTCAAAAAGGGGGCAGAATGAGAGTCAATGGGACTAAAGTCTCAAAGCACTACCTCAAGTTCAAAAATGAATCTGCAGGCAAACTAGTGTCTTTTTGTGCAAGATTGCATCTTCCTACTCATCTATGCTCAACATAGAACAATGTACCAAGAGAAACAACTGGAAAAGCTTTTCCCTATTCCCCAGCAGTCTATGAATTGTTTCCTTATACAGTAACATCTAGAAATTGTCTATCTGGAACAGGGAAACAACCAACAGGAACAATGCTACAGCTCTTGCATTCTGTGTCAATTTATACACTATTGCATACCAGTGTTAGAATTTGCTATGCATTGTATGTACTATTATTACATAGGCTTAGTATGTGTTAGAATTTGCTAAAGATATATTTTTATACCCATTTCTATTTCTATCCTAACAAATCTTGTAAAGCCAAGTTGGCTATAGATACAGTTAGTCAATATCAGCAGTTAAAAAGCTTAATCAGGCAACCATGAACAAAAAGTGTTCTTAAGATTTATTGCCCTTTCAGGAACAATGCAGAGTGCAGCAACACAAACGGCAACAACAGAGTTGGCAAAGAGCTTGTTAGGAAATGTGGCCAGGCTCTGATAGGCCCTCTAATGGAAAACGGGAGAGCAAGGTAAGGCAAGGGTCCCTTATTCTAATTGCTGGTCTGCACAGGAGCTTAAGAGCTTTTTACTCTTAACCTGAACATGGAGTGCTACTAGTTAAACATGCTACCTCAGTTTTTTTTTTTTTAAGAAAGCAACTCTGAAACAACAGCTCCACCTGCTGCTTTCAAGGCAGAGCACATACACTGGAAGTTGCAAATTCAGTAGAGGTAGCTCAACCCTCCTCTTCCATATGTGCAAAATTTGCACTGAAGGCAAAGTAAAGAATACAGTTAAAAAAGGAGAAAATGCACAGTGTGCCGATTTAAATTAGTCTAACAAAAGGTACAGAAGCTTTTCTTTATAATGTTTACTCAAAACCTAGTACTAATAAGATGAAGCAAATTATAAGTTTGAACTCTCAATATTAATGAGGAATATAGTGCTGCAGAGATGTTTTGCATATTCTATTAACTCAAAAAGTACAAGTTATTTTCAAAAAAATTCACTAAAGCACTTAAGCAAGCTTTAAATAGTTTTTTTTAGTAACTTCGTATGCTATAGTCTGTATAGTATTTATATATATTTTCCTTCTCTAACTCTGGATGATAATGTCCTATAATAAAAGAAAAAAAAATTCAGAATTATCTAACAACTTTATTCTTCACTTTTAAAGCCACTGAAAATGCAAAGCTTTCCTGAGATGGTAATTTAGTTATTAATCATTAACTAAATTTGATGTGACAGTAAGCTAAAATTTCAGCCCAGCTTTGATTGGGAATAAACAATGTATTTGGTGCATGTAGCTTTAAACTTCTCATTTCATTCCCTCTGACATCATCAGTGGGGTTACTAGTTCCAATTAACTTCAAAACTCAAGTATAGTCTTTTAGAAAAAAGCAGAGCATTCTAAGGGTTTAATTGATTTAATCAAAACTCTGAACATTCAGGTTTATTTAGATAATTTAAAAAGAACTAAGTAATAGCATTTGTAGTATATATTAAGATATTGCTTATTCATAAACAGGCTAGAATTCTAAAGAATTCTGAATTCCAACTTACTGTGATGTCTGAACACAGCTATTATTTTCTGGATTAAATGTATCCTCAGCTGAGATGACATCTCAGCAAACTACTGAAGTTATCTAGAAAAAACTCTTTAATACTTTCTGAGAAACAGATCATTAAAAATAATCCTATTTCTGGGCAATCCCTACAGCCTCAATAAACAGACTGAATTTGCTGACTGAATTTATACACAATCTGTCCTTCAATATACTGCCATGCTTGGACAATCCAGGCTTACAGGACTAAAAAAGTGGCTCTCATTTCCAATTCATGCAAGACAATGTAATTTGGAAACCAGTTCTCCATGCCTTATGATTTACTGACCTGCAATGTGATTTATTTTTTCCTTAATGCATTGTGTATGACTTCACAAGAAATAAAATGTATTAAATAATCCAAAATAAATAAACAATTTTATTCCATGTATTCCTCACTGGTTCATCTCATTTATTCCTCACTGGTTCGTTTCACTGGTCATGGAAAATGTAAGTGCTTATTAAGGTGTGTATATGAAATTAAAAAAATCATACTCATTTTTGGCCCAATAGATGTTTATTGCTTCAGTATGTCAACTATTCTTGAAGTAGAAAACAAAATCACTTTGCGAGAGGATTTAGGAATAAAATCCAACTCCTGGTGTCTTTCACTTAATAACAGCTCACCCATATGCTTTCCATCAATATAAAGTCTAGTTATGCTGGTTTCCCTTAGACAATGACAAGTCAGAGGAGTTATTCTCAATTTCTGGTCACTCAGACAGTAAGCTATGGAACTCGGAGGAAAACGATACTATTTTACTCCTTAATGTCTGTCATGAGGCCAAAACGTTTTTACATGCTTTATGCAAACTGAACCACCACCTCAACAAAAAATTAAGTGTCAAAAGTCTTCAAAAGCAATAATCAAGAAAATGTTCTTTTAGACGCAGGCCAATTTTTTTTTTTGTAAAAGTAGGCTTCTAAACAGTGTTTAAAATATGAACGTGTTTATACTTTTTAATATAGGGAATCGGAGTCATCGTTTCTCTCCAGCCCCACGGGGCAAAAAAAAAAGTACTCCATAGGAGGAAAGGATAATTAAACACGGCCTATAACTGGTTTCAGTAACTGCAGGTTCAGGGCCTCGCTTCCTCCACGACTTTAAAACTTACAATTAAACTGGAATTTCCGCCAGGCTGCCTTTCATCAGCGGTCCCGACTCAGCGCTTTCGCCGGCGGAAGCGAGCTCCCGACACGCCCTTGCGGGGGACATTTTAAGGCCCTGCCTCGTGATCCCGAAGTCTGCGTAACCCTTCGCGGAAGTGAAGGGCCGAAAACAGGCCTTTCAACAGCCAAGGCCTCATCCTTCACTTTCGGTGTCCTGCCACGAGGGTTGGCAAGTCTCCCTTCTCCTCCGCGCCCCCCCCCACCCCCGCCTCGTTTCCCGCAAACGGCGTGGCCGATTCCCTCTTAACGGAAGAAGCCCAAGTCAAGCGGGGGGGGGGGGGGGGAAAAAAACCCCGGGCCCCCCCCCCCTTTTCCCCCCCACTGTCTGCCCCCCCCCGGGGGGGGGGGGGGGGGTTTCCAGCCGAGGCAGGCGCGGGAAGGGATAGGCCCGAGACTGGGAGACCGCGCTGACTGTAAAAAAAAATGGACGCGCTCGCGGGGAAAGCTAAGCGGGGGTTCGCGTGGGGACAACGGAAGAAAGGAAGCGGCGGTTGGCCAGACACCCCCCCCCCCCCAAGGAACAGCCCTCCCTGGCCTTCCCACGCCGGAGATCGAAACTGGGCTGTCTCGTTTCCCACGTGTCGTCCTCCCTCTCCATGTGCTCGCTCGGCAACGTGGATCCCGGGAACGCCCGCGTGGGGGCGAGACCCCCTTTTCCTCTCCCCCTTCACCGCCATCCCGCGACCCTCCCCCGCTTCCTCACCGTCGGCGGGCTGCTGGAAGTTGACATAGGCGTAGCCTAGCGAGCGCCGGGTGATCATGTCCCTGCAGACGCGGATGGAGAGGATGGGCCCGGCGGGGCTGAACTTCTCGTAGAGCATGGCCTCGGTGACATCGGGGTGCAGGTCGCCCACGTAGAGCGAGGCCATCGGGTAGCTGGGAGCGCTGGGGTTCATGCTGGCGGGGGGACGGGGAGGGGGAAAGAGGCGGCTGGGTAGATTCGCGAGCGCCGAGGAGGCCGCGACGGCCCGGCGGGTTCTGAACTCAACGGCTCCGCGGCGGCGGTTGGCGACGGTTGGCGGCTTGCTCGAGCGCTCGGGGCTGCTGGCGAGTGGAGGAGCAGGTGGTCCTGTTGCTGCTGCTACCGCTACCGCTGCTGGCGGGTCTTCTTCCTGCTGCTGCGTGGATGGAGGTGGTTTGGGCGGGTCTCCTCTCGGCTAAGCCGGGTCCGGGACTTCGCTTCGCTTCGCTTCACCGGGTTATTTTATACCAAACCGGCCGGTTGCAGGTGGGGACGGGTCGTAAGGCGAGGGATTTTTTTAAAATATTTTTTTCGGATTTTAAAATTTTTTTTGGATTTTTAAAGGTTTTTTTTTTCTTCTAGTAGTAAATGGTGCGGCAGAGCTGGTGTGTCCGGGGAAGGCCGGAGCACACACACTGTGCACACAGCACCGTCATCGGCCGGGGGACAAGGGGGAGGCCACCGCCCCGGCCACGCACTATATATAGCCGCCCCGCCCCCAACCGCCTCCACCGCACAGCACGCCACGCACTGAGAAGCCTGTGTGCGCATGCGTCACCTCAAGAGCCTGGAGGAGTGGGAAGGGCGCACGACGAAAGGGGAGGGGCGCGTCGCCCTGAGGTAGCACGTCTCCCTTTACGAGGAGACGCAGGTGCCCAAATTTGGGCAGCCGAGGGCGCATGAGCAGTTGGTAGAGGCAAAGGCGTGTTCAGTTCAGAGACCTATGACCAAGGAAGGAGGGTATTGCCGAAGGGGCTGTCGAGAAGTAGCCCGGGAAGCGCATGCGCTTTCCGCTCGTTTGCGTAACGGCATAACCGTCATAGTCTTCCTTTTCGGGAGAAGGAAAGTTTGGACAAGAAAGACTGCGAATTTAAGGCGAATTATAGTTAAACCGACGGACGCGGAGACAGACATGTGAAAGATTTTTTTAAACCAAAAATCTTAGAACTGAGTTATCTATGGAGATTCTCAGTCATGCAGGTCATGGTTGTCCCAAAGGTGATTTTTCAAGAGGCAACTAGACTCTGGTTTTTCTTTGAAGACGTTTCGCTTCTCATCCAAGAAGCTTTTTCAGTTCTTCAGAGCTGAAGAAGCTTTTTGGATGAGAAGTTCTTCAGAGCTGAAAAAGATCTTTGGATGAGAAGCGAAACATCTTCAAAGAAAAATCAGAAAGTTGCCTCTTGAAAAAGCACCTTTATATACTGTAAGTTTCCTGATGAACAAATTAATTTACTGCTTTTTTTCCTTCTATTCAGTTGTGTCAGATTCTCAGAAACATCCTGGACAAGTCCCTGCACTTTTCTTGGCAAGATTTTTCAGAAGTGGTTTGCCATTAATTCCTTCCTAGGGCCTTAAACCCTCATACCTTAAACCTCTACACCAAACTGGCTCTCACTGATAATTTCCTATAAAATCCACATCAATCCACACCAATCCTTTTGAGTGAGTGAATAAAGTGAGAAAATGAACAGTAGTGAGCAAAAAAAATAAATTAAATTAAAAGGCAGGAGGTGAAATGTGGCTTTCCTCCGCCTGCTTCCTGGCGACGGCAGGGTCTGGACTCAGAGCCCTGGGCCTCTCATGGTAGATAAATAAACACACGGCACACAGTGTTTACTTGGGATGAAAGACCCTTTAATAATGGTGGGGTACTCCTTTTATAGGCTACATGCATACGTCATAGCAGGGCAAGAACTTTCTACATAATTATGCTAATGCACACCTATGCCATAGCTGATATCTTATGCTCCTACTTCTCAGCTCCTCCCTAGGTACTTTTATCTCCATAACTTTCGTTTCTCCCATATTACTCTCATTTCTCCGTTTCTCTGGCTAGTACCTTTTTCCACACGGCACCTTATCACATGGCTACATTCCATTGTCCATCCATCACTCTTACAAGGTTGCCACATTTACCGTACCAGTCTGTAACAGTATATTTACAACATCTCCTCTGTTTTTACTTTTTTGGAAAGTGATATTAACACTACCTAATTTTTGCTCGCCCCCTCCTCTTCTGAGTCTGAGGTTTGCAAATGCATTAGGATGCATGTCTTACCAACACTTTTGATGATTTCGTCGTTGTCTGAATCCGAGGAGAATGATAACAAAGGTTGCTTTTCTTGTGTATGGGATAT
>NW_020769330.1:226540-238607 GCF_900518735.1 Pseudonaja textilis
GCTTGTTGTGCTGAAGATTGGGGCTTTGTCAATTGCTTGTGCCAGTTACCTTGATCATACCAGACACAGGCACCATGAGTTTTAGAGCCATCAGTGAAGATTGTGATGGCTTGAGTTAATGGAAAAGCAACTACTGGAGAGGAAAAGGTAATAGGTATCGTTTTAATTAGCTGCAAACGGGGGTCAGAAGGGAGATGGCAAGAGATGGGACCAATCCAATTTTCCAGAGCGTCCTGTAATACATCTGACGTCTGAAAAAGTGGTTCCCATTGAGAGAGTTTGAAAGGAATGTGTATAGCTTGAAGATCGTGAGCGAGCAAAGCCTTTGCTCGATGACGTCCCTTGATACAAAGCAGAGCGAGCTGAAGGGCTCTAGAGGTGACAGTTGCTCTAGGAGTGTGAGGGAGAACAGTGAAAGAAAAAAAATAATCTGGATTATGCCAATTCTTCATACATTACCTTTCATTCTTTAACATTGTCACTCTTCTTTCCTGAGAATTTCATCAACTCCATCTAACATAGCTTTCTCTGTGTTCCCCTTAAAATGTTTATATGTCGTATATTTTAATTTGTGATTTAATCCTCATACTTTGTATTCTCAAACCACAGCACACTTCCTTCATACCCGTTATTCACATTTGCCTTCAATCCTTATTCATCCAGTGCCTATTTATTCTAAACTTATCCTCCTTTATCATGTAGATACTAAGGATCTCACTATATTCAAATGCTTTTTTTGTTTTTCCTGATGTGTCTAATCCTTATTTTTACTGAGTAAAATAGACAAAAGTATACTCTGAAGCCATTTTCAGACATTTATGTCCATAGATCACTTACTATCCAAATTTTACCAGTATTTTTGTATCTTAAAATTTTCTCCATTTATTTTTCATTCTTTAATACACATTTATGAGATAGATAGGTAGATAGATAGATGATAGATATCATTCACTCTATTTTGCCTATAAGCAAAATTCATGTTTTGATGCATTAATCTTCAGATTTATACAAATATTTGCTAAAAATAATTTTCAGCCAACAGCATGTATCATCTGCATACAGAATACAAATACATTCATGTTCCAAGCCAATAACCGATATACTCCTTAACTATGCTAACTATAACTATATTAAACAACCAATGAGACATCCATATTGTCATTTAACTCCATGCACAATTTTAAACCATTTCCTAAATATTCCGTTTGTTCTCATACTGTTTTACTTGCAACATGTGATACTGTGACCAAATTAATGGGAACCAATTTTACATTGGCTGAAATTTTGGTATTAATGTAACATGGCTATCTATTTCAAGTACATGACTCTGGACAAGTGTCAATACTAAAGGTAGCTTTCAACTTACAACCAACCATTCAGCAACTATTCAAAGTTACAGTGGTACTGAAAGTTACAGCTATTGTTGCACCACAGCAGTCACATGATTAAAATTCAGGTGCTTGGCAGCCCGCACTCACAACAGCAAAGCGCTTTAAGTATGTCCACCCCCATCCCCCACAATTCCCTTTTGGTCCTTTCACTCTGTGGTCTCTGCCATCTTAGCTGTCTTTTGCCATTTTTTTGTTCCTGTTGCCAGCCACGCATGTCTGGCCTTTTGTGAAGCAGCTGCTGCTCCACAAGGCTTTCTTCCCAAGGTTGCACATGGTGGCTTCCTTGCCTGGGGAAAATGGCTTCGTGTGACCATCAGCTGCCTTGCAAATGGACAAGGTAGGCAACCTCATCAGTTGAGGCAGCAAGAGCTGCAGAATGTAGGGTAGTGAGGGTGATTGTGACTCTGCACCACACTTCTGGGCCAGGCTGCAGATGCTAGGGGCGGCTGTGGCTTTGGGCTACCCCTGCAGCTCAGGGGCTTCTTGTAGCCCCAGAGTCAAGACACACCAAATAGCCCCTGATCCACATATTTTGCATGTCAATCCACCTAGTTAAGGCAGGCAGGGAACATAAGCGAGTTCTATTTTATTGTAAGGCTATATTTACAGAGAGGGACGCGGTGACTCAGTGGCTCAGCTGAGCATGTGGATCAGAAGGTCGGCAGTTCAGAGGTTCGACTCCCTAGTGTCCTATAATGGAGTGAGCTCCCATTACTTGTGCCAACTTCTGCCAACCTAGCTGTTCGAAAGCACATTAAAAAATGCAAGTAGAAAAATAGGGACCGCTTTGGTGGGAAGATAACAGCGCTCTGTGTGCCTTTGGTCATGCCAGCCACATGTCTTTGGATAGTGCTGGCTCTTAGGCTTAGAAATGGAGATGAGCACTGCCCCCTGGAGCCAGAAACGACTAGCACGCATGTGCGAGGGAACCTTTATATTTACAGACTCTTATAAGTCTGAAGATAGAGACTTCCTGCAACTACTTTCAGCTGCTTGATCAATTATGGAGAGTCCTTCTAAGTTTCTTTCTCTGACCTTTAGGTAACTGTGGGCTCCTCCCTCCTTTGTCTGATCTCTTTCCCTCCATCCACAAGGTCCTCACAGATTCCATGACAGGCTTTTTGCCATTGTATGACAGGGTTCAGGGCAGCCAAACAGGTAGAAATGAGGGGGTGGCATACAAAGCTGAGGGGAGTTGAATGGGAGGCAGCCCCTTACCTTGACAAACCAAGGCTTGGGCTTGGGGATGAAGGGATCAAACCCAGAGCAATTTGGATTGATGTAAGTCCCTATCTAACAACCGAGAATGCTGGAACTGCCATTGATAAGCAATGCAATTGTGATATCATGCTTTACAACCGTCATCCATGATGGTATTCAGCCGGTTCGCACCAGTTCAGGCAAACCAGTAGCAAGGATTTGGCATGGGTTGCTGAACCAGTAGTAACTTCTGGCTGGCCATGTCCCCGACCCAGTTGCCCCTCCCCACCCAATCAGTCCTTATCGCGTATGCGCAATATCACTTGCATGCCCGAGACCGCTGTGTTCTTCCCTGCCCAGTCATTCCTTAACGTATTTCTTTTTTTTTTCCCTCCCAGCAATCAGCTGTTCCTATGATCAGCTGTGCCGGGATTCCCCTCACTGTCTTTCTGCTTCATCCAGGAGGCTTTCCTGAGCCCTAGGGAAGCCTTCTGGGAGCAAAAACACCCCCAGGAGGCCCAGAAGAATGCTCCCAAAATGGAGCATGAGGGGGTGCTGTGTCCGGTTCTGTTTTTTTCCTTCCTGAGTCCCAAGGAGGACTCTTGCCTGAGGCCCAGAAGGCCCCAAAAACGGGAGGGGGGCATGCTGCAAAAAAAAAAACCCATGCCCACCCAGTCACATGGCCAAGCCCACCTACAGAACCGGTAGTAAATTTTTTTGAATCCCACCACTGGATGGGATCTTTTCATGTTGACATGTCTTCATCATGCAAATGGAATATGCAAGGAAGCCCTAGCTTTAACTAGATTTTTTTCTTATCTTCTGCTTTTAATTTCTTTTGCTCATGATGCTTTCCTTTTTTCTCTGTAATTTGCACAACAATCCTTTAGCACATCTGGAATCTGTGGTATCTCTGCCTGCTTGCCTGTCTGTCCGTCCCAGGGGTTTATGGAGCAGGGAGCACATTAAATTGCTCACAGATTTTGACAACAGATAAAGAAAATAATGACATTGATACACCGAGAAAATCCTTCATGTGTGTCTGTGAGTTAAGGAATCTTTAACCAAAATTAGCCTCCAGTCTGAAGTGAGATATGTTAGAAGAATTTTTGGAGGAACAAGCACATGGAAATTTTCTAGCAAAAATGATGAAGACTTATGGTAGCTGAGAGACCAAGAAACCACCAGTGTAATTTTATTCTAGACCATATGGTCATCACAAATATTTTTAATTTCTTTTCTTCTTAGTTAGGTTTTAGCAAGCAATGTAATTGCTCTATTTTGTGTGTGTGTGAGGTCAATAAAATAAACAACCAAACACCTAGGCTTTATTGATAAATTCATGGGATAAACTGTTGATATAGTGACATAGTGTTCTGTTTTGCTGGGAGGCTTTCATTTACAGTAACTTATCATTTCTTCTGGGGACTGAATTTCGACATGCAAATATGCGTAAATACCCTGGTGGAATATTTGAGGAAGCTTCCTTAGATTCAGGAAGTGACTGAGTCCAGCTTTGTCAGCTTTCCCTGCAGCAATCAGCAAACATTGATCACCTGTGTACACGGAGACAGTGAACCTGCTAGTAGTGAAAGCTCTAGGGACTCTACTAGGAAATTCAGGCTGCTACAGCAAATACTCTCCAGCTGATACATGATGGCACGCCATGATAACATTGTTTCTGTTCTATAACCCTTTCAGTCTGGTTTAACTGCTAATTATTATTATTTAACTAGGGAACATAATCAATTCTGCTAAATCATTTATGGGCTTCTGGTTTTGGCTCTATCCCTTAGAGGCCCCTTATTATTTGTTAGATTTGTATACCACTCAAAACAGTACTCATTATGCACCTCTTCCTATTTTCTCTACAACAGATCTGTGGAGTGGGTTGGACTAAGAGGGGATGGTGACTGGCCCAAAGTCATCCATCCAGCTTCTCTGTCTAAGGAGGACTACAATGTATAGTTTCACCGTTTCTGGTCCAGCCCTTCCACCACCATACCAAACTGATCATCCTTTCCTAACAGAACAAAGCATGCAGGAAAAAAACAACAACCTTTCTTTGCTTATTTATAAATCTGTATTAGGTTGCTTTTTTGGAAAGAAGATGATCATACCTAATATTCTTCAGCTGAAGAATTAGATTTGTATCTGTTGGAGTGGTTGTTTCAACTGATTCCCAGTACATTTATTTCTAAATAGTAAATAGTTTTATAAAAATACTATTAACTTCTAGCGCTCTTTCCTTCTATAGGAAATTCAACTAGAGAAATTGTTCATGAATTTCTCATAGATCAGGATTCAGGAAAATGTGAAAGGCATAGAAATAATAGTTGGTACATCTGGTTAAGGAAAAATGGTTAATGTGTCCAGCTATGCAACATATTCTCGCCTCTTACTCATTATAGCAATAGCACTTAGACTTATATACTGCTTCATAGTACTCTACAGCCCGCTGTAAGTAGTTTACAGAGTCAATATATCACCCCACAATAATCTGGGTCCTCATTTTATTGACCTTGGAAGGATGATCAAGATATCTCTTCTGCCAGGTAAACATAAAACTTTTGTTTTTATATTTTTTAGCTTTTTAAAAATTATCCTTTGTATCCCATTTTGTTATGCTGGTCTATGACCGTAATAAATATGTGATTGATTGACTGCTTATTCATCTTGTGTTCCCCCTTTTTTTCTTACCAATCATTCTTTGACTACATCTAGAATCCGTCTAGGGCTAGAAGTAATTGTAATTGGGCACTAAATCAATATTAACACACAAATTAGAACTTCTGTCACATGTTCAAATAAGTCTTTTAGATGGGTTGAACAACCTCACCAACGTAGTGCGTGCTTTCTCTTCGGTGACATTGTGTTCCATAACTGAGAATTCTCAAACTTTTAACATCTTAGCAAACCTCAGATTCCCCACAGGCTCTGCTAATGATAAGTCTTTTCCATGGCAACCAGCGATTCATGCTTGGTAAAATTAATTGAAATAAAATAAGCTTGTTGCTGTTTTTAGCTAGATTTGGAAACTAGAAATGAGTATGTTGGATGCTGGCACTGTGGAGAAGTTCTTTAAAAACTCTGATTTCTAAGGGAACAATTACCACCTAAAAATGAAAGTGTAATCCTTGGCTGCAAATTAAGGTCAAAAATGGGAATTCTAGGCCAGTGAGACAGAACAAATGGGAGCCAACCTATCATTGGAATTTGCTTTGGAGAACAAGTACATAAGCAAATTCCTGAGATCATTCAAACCGTCTGTCAAAACAATTCTTGGAAATGGGTCATAATTCAAATATTTCAAGTGGCGTTCAAAGGTGAGAAGATGAAGGGGGGAGGCATCTCCTTTAAAAGTTCTTGCCAGCTCAGCCCCTTCTGTTTTGCAAAACCAACGGGGGGTGGGGGGAGGGTGTGGTGTGCTTGGCAAAAATTCCCCAACTATAATTTGAAATATGCAGTTGGAGATATTTCTATAAGCAGATTTCTTGTTAGGAGAGTCTTCTACATTTTTAAGGAGACTCCCCACTATCACTCCCCCCCCCCATTTTCCAACAGAGCCCATTAATGGTTTTCTCCCTTTACTAGTAGAAGGAAACTATTTAGTATTAGTGATCTGGACAGGAAACAATGCAAAGAACAAGTCTCTCGTAACTCTGATTTGTAAAATTTATTCCAAGGAAAGTGCATATTTGACTTGGAAATGAAGTATCAATATAGAGGCAATATGCAGTGACAAAACCCTGTTCCATTTTCTCCCAATCTTCTGATGGAAGTGATTGGAAATCTGATATCTTTATAAAGGCTTCACTAGGAGACACCATCAATATAATAACCCAGTTGCACAAGTCTGGTGGTGGTGGGAGCTAGAATCTTCTCCTTGGTATCATAGATGCCTATTCCAATTTATGTATATGCATATATTGATTGGAGTTAGTTTTTGAGGAGGAAAATAAGGGGAAAAAATTCTGCCTCTGCCTACCAGCATCCATCGGTATTCATCTGGCTAGCATCCAAGCAATGTGTGAGAGATTTGAGGGCTGTTTGAAAACTGAAACAATATTTGCTGTGTGAGCAAGAAGGAGACAGCAAGGAGCCTGGGCATGGCTTAGCTCAACTGTTCTGTACTAAAGCTGCTTGATGCTCTGAAACTGAAACTGAAACTCTTCTCCTCTGCTTGTGTTTTGCATTTGGAACAGATTTCTTTTCAGGTGGGGAGGGGAAGTAGAACTCCTTAGCATCAGAACGTGTTAATAATAATATACAAAATACTAATGTTCTGATGGTCATTTCAAAAATCCTTTCTTAGTGAGCACCTAGAAGCCAAGAGGAATACATGTGCCAAATTTCAAGTTTGTAGGCTTCTGGAGATTTTGTGATGATATGTGAGTGGTATTTCATGTACATACATACATACATACATACATACATACATACATACATACATACACATATATACACACACACATACACATGTGTCATAAATGTATGTGCAATAAATCACGATGAACTCAAATGCAAATACAACTCTTTTTAAAAATCCATTTTTAAAAATCTGCTAATTGGTCCTATCCTGCTTACAGGAGAGATTTGGGACAAGCACCTGGTCTGCAGTTCACAGAAAATGGGCTTCTGCTTGTGGGATATTTGAACATAACATAAGCCTATTATTTCTAGAGCTCTAAAACAGCAAGCTCCTGTATTTAGGTCAAGACATCACCCAAAGTGGCTGGAGAAAAAAGTAAAAAGTGGGAGATTAGTTGGAGAAGTGTCATCAAGCAGGGTTGAATTTTTGATAGAAATCTTGAGTTCTCAAACAGAAGAACCAATCTAGATGTGAAGTGTCTTGATGGAAAGAGCAATGCAGGTCAATATCAAAGTCACTCTATGGAAAGAAAAACCTCTGTGATGATAACGTGCACTTCATGCCTAAATTAGTTCTAAATACTGTATCTCCTTTAAAAGCAGGATTTTAAGGAGGATCCAGGTTGTTGGGGGCAATATGCTGACTCTGTAAACTGCTGTAAAGCACTGTGAAGCGGTATATAAGTCTAAGTGCTATTGTTATTTGCTGGTAGTTTAATCTGAGGTTTTAGAGAACTTTTTCCAGTCATAGGATGGCATTGTATAGGGGTCATTCAATAATTAGAATAGCAGAAATGTGAAATATGTCTAACACGTATACTGTGGCTGACTTTCTGAGCTGCTGCCACTTAATATAAAACACATCGTATTTCAGATTTATGAAGAAAAGAATTAAAAACCACATTCGATGAATAAGCCATTTGAGCCTTTCCTGTTCCATTTAGGAGTTATCTCAAAAATCCTACATCTGCAACAAAGGAGCTGTTTGATTTTCCCCACAGCAATACAATTCCTGCCATTCTCAGCCAACAATGGTCCTGCTGTTTGGCGATGATGGAGGTTGCATCATAACCCATCTGTGGAGTGCCATCGTATGGAAGGGTGATTTAACGCTACTGTATAGAATGCCTGCCTATTATACAATTCTGTAAGAAATTCTGCAGAGGCCGAAAGGGGCAGCAGATGACTCAAACAAGCCGATCTGTCCAAAATGTGGATTGGGAGGAGGCTAGTATTAATTTCAGCAGTCCTTGCCATGTATATTTCATCAACAGGGACCTGAGATAGGCACCATCTCTGGTGAACATTAGCACATTTTAGTCCAGTGGTTGCCAACCAGTAGGCGGGGGACCACTGGTGGTCCGTAAGAAAATTTTGGTGGTCTGCAGAGAAATGTCACCCCAAAGTACCCTCCAAAGCACCCACCAAAGCAATTAATCCAGGCTGCGCCTCTCACAAGGCCCATGGGAACACAAGGTTTACACTACTTGCATTGCAAACAACACAAGGTAGTGAGGGGAGGGGGGGAAAGGCAGGGGGGAACTTGCCCCACTCACCCCATGTACCTTGCCTGGCCACCGGGCTGCTTCTTTCTGCTTCTTTCTTCTGCTGCTTTTGGCTGCACGCAAGGAAAGCAGCAGAAGTCTTTCTTTCTCTCCCCCAAACTCTGCCAGAAATGAGTCTTTGGGATCCTGCAAAGGATCCTGCTCCAAGAGGCTGTCCTGGCGTGATAAGTCTCACAAAGACTCGTTTCTGGTAGAGTTTGGGGGAGAGAAAAAAAGACTTCTGCTGCTTCTGCTGCTTTCCTTGCATGAAGCCAAATGTCTCTCTCTCTCTCTCCCTGAGAATGGAGCTGGTATCCTGTGATCCCAAATAAAGAATGATCGATCAGTAGCAAAACGGGGTGGGGAATTTTCCTGCAGGCTTTTTTGGGGATTTTCCCAGGGTCTCTGGTTTGCGGGATTTAAAATTATGAGTTTGATGGTCCCTGAGGTCCAAAAGGTTGGCGACTCCTGTTTTAGTCTACCTGCTTTTCTGCTCTCTCTTAGGTAGATTGGCTGAATCATAATCCTTTGTAATGGAAATGGGAATATGATTGTGGAGAATTCAAATCTGAAAACAGAGTTCAAGCACCATGAGCATGAGTTCAGATTGGATACAGAAATGGTTGAATTTGCCTACAAAATAATTCCAGCACATATAAAGCTGTACATTTAAATCTGACCTATTTGTAAATTCCAATTCCCAGCATGTCTAATAATTAGATCACTTAATTGAGGTGAGTAGCTATCGCTAGCAATTTTGTTCTTGGGTTTCTGTCTATTTCACTAGTTGAAAGCATCGAGTACATGCGACAATTTCTACCTGTTTCTATGCTTGTGATTGCAGTAGGACAAAGTGCTGCCTTTTTTATGGGTTACAGAACTAATTAAAGAAGACAACTGTCCTTTGGCCACTATAACCTTTAGCTCTTCTTGCTGATTGTTGATTTTAGTCAGTCTTAAAACAAAACGTATAAATGAATAACTTTCCCATGGAGATTGGATCTTCACTTCCTGCAAATAATTACTTTCATGGTCTAATTAAAATACACTGCATTTTATAAATCTTTCTGAAGAAAAAGAACATCGGGTGTCATTATCTAAAAGTTTATGTTGTAAAAAGCAACCACAAAAGCAATTTCATTGTAGAACAAATCCCATGTATATATTTACTATTACTGTTTCTAATGGTTTCACATAGTTTCTATTTCTTTTTCAGTAATCACAAGCCAATCAAATAGGTGAGTGTTATTGTTGCCACATAACTGAGTATTCTTAAAACTATGATAGTCTTCTTCAATCAGAAGCCTTCTAGATTTCTTTCCTAACTTCTAGTTGAATGCAAGACAGTTATGATTTAATTTAATTTTCCAGGAAAGTAGTTTTTAGTTTAAAACCTAACAAAGCAAATGGATGTCTCTTTTATATATCTTTGGAGATTCTACAGATTATTCCTTTCCCCCAAGCTATTCGGTGTACTCAGCAGTGGATCTAATTTTAAATGTTATATCCTGCAGACTTCTTATTATCACCATTCGTAATGGTTTTGAAAGAAGTCCAAGTATGGTGGGCTACCATAACCACTTTCTGTCATCTTCAAAGGTCTAATGGTTTTGTTAACTTCTCTCTTAAACTTCCATAACAGATCAAGATGTGGGAAAATAAAATTATTTGATCATTTTGTGCTGTTCATCAAAGCAACATGGTGATGTTGCTCTGGATAGTTATCTCATACTTTTATATTTTACATGGAGAATACTTAAATGGGGTTTAAATTTTACTCTCTCCCACTATATGTCTTGTGTTGGAAGCAATCTACCTTACCAACAGCAATCTGGAATTTATACTATAGAAACAATACCACTGTACAATATAAGATAAGGGTAAAGGTTTCTCCTATCCAGTTGGGTTCAAATCTAGACCGAGGTGCTCATCTCTGTTCTTAGTCAAGGGGGCCAGTGTTGTCCGAAGATGTTTCCATGGTCATGTGGCCAGCATGACATCATGCTGCAGCACAGAATGTGCAGCAAAAGTTGGAATGCTGTTATCTTCCCACCAAAGTGGTACCTGATTATCTACTCACATATTCATGCTTTCAAATTGCTAGGTTGTGAGGTAGGAATGGGAGCTTGTCCATTGTGTAGCGCTCAGGTCTCAAAGCTAAGCTCAGCTTTTTAACTGACAAGCTCAGCTTCCTAACTGCTGAACAATGCCCCCCCCCCACTATACAGTATACAATTAATAAAACTGTAATTAAATTCACTGTGGCCACAATTGATTTGTCTCACCCATATCAGCACTGTTCTTCCAGCAGAAGAATTAAATGCCAAAAATTGTTCACTGAAAGATCACTTCAATCTTGAGATGATAGATTTGTCATTTGAAATTTTCAATAGGTTGGTCACTTAAATTTTCTATCACAGAGTAATTCATAATGAAGCATTCACACTGAATAACCAATGGCTAAATATTTCAATCTCTAGGAGTGCTTCCTGGGACCTCACTTATTTTTTATATTTATAATGTAACTATTGCCTTTGAAAGTCCTCTAAACTGCGGGGACTTCCAGCTGGGCGCTGCATTGATGCGGATCTGAGGAGTGGATCGCTGCTCTGAAAGGATCTGATTTTCGCTGTTTGATGGCTTCCAGGAGTGTGTTGGACCTCGGAGGGGTAGACAGACGAAAGGGGAAGACCTGGAGATCTCGGGGAGGTGCCGTGATCCCAGAGATTACAAGAGAATCCCCCGAAAACCAGCAGCAGAAGAGGGAAATCGTACAGATCGGAACCATAGACATGGCAGCCCAGCAGCTTAAAGAAGAAGGAAGGAAGCAAAGAGTAGAGAACAGGAAATTGAGTAGTGGAAAGGTGAACTTAAAGAAGATTTCCAGAATACTGATTTATACTACAAAGGGAAATTGAAAATTGAAACTCCAAACCCAACAGTGCAGTGAAGTGGCAGAAATATCGGAAGGAGTACTAACTAAAGAAACAGCAGTAATTTGTGCTTATTACTGGAGCGCTGAAAATGGAGGAGCTGAAGGGTGAGACAACACCGTTTACTTTTACTTTGGGAGTTGAAAAGGGGGTTGTATAACTATATTTTTGGGCGTTTGACGTTTGAGAATTTGGGAAGAAAGAGAAAGTGACAGTGACATGTCCAAGTGAGACAGATCGGAAGAACAGCTGAGAGTAAAAACTTGAAAAGAGAACAATTGACACTTTGAAAGATTTAAGGAAAGGATTGAGGAAAGAAAGCTTATAACTGCAATATTTGTCTGATAACTGTGATAAAGAAAAAAGGAAGAAATAAGATAACTAAGATTTATAAGTGGAACTAGGACTGTGTGGAGAAAAAGAATAAAGGAGCAAGAAGAAGAAGAAGCCAAAACAGAAAGGAGAAACGAAACGGTGGAAGTGACTGTGCAAATTTAAAGAGGACATTTTGAAAGGAGAAGAAGAAGAAGGAGAAGGAGAAGGAGAAGGAAAAGGAAAAGGAAAAGGAAAAGGAAAAGGAAAAGGAGAAGGAGAAGGAGAAGGAGAAGGAGAAGGAGAAGGAGAAGGA